>CAMXCT020000343.1:0-103539 GCA_947184155.2 Cladocopium goreaui | reverse complement strand
AATTCCTTAAAATTCGATAATCTAAAATAATATATTTAATAAAATCAATATAAAAATATCATAAAATTTAATTATTATCAATTTATAATAATATATTCCAAATATCTATTTATTTTCGTCCAAATAAATTTAAAAAAATAATATATTAAAAATCAAAATATTCCTAATCAATAATCAAACCCTTAATAATAAAATAATTAAATTAATTTCAATTTTAAAATTCCAATATATTAAATTTTTATTTAAATTATATAAGAATTTTATTTCATTTTCTAATTATAAATATATAAAAATTATAGTTATATTATAATAAATATATTTTAAAAAAATAATATGAAAATAAATAAATTATGTTAAATTTATATTTTCGCTAGAAAGCTAAAGCCGGAGACCAAATATGAAGGATTGAAAAGGAAACTAATTTTGAGGAAACGATCAAAAAAGTATTTTAATGTCATGTTCGGGAAAAAGAAATATCTCAAATTCCAGTCTCCGTACCTTCAAATAGAATATTGTAAGAATTTGATATATTTGTTATTTGGATTATTTTTTGGTTGGATTTTTCTCAGCGATTTTCATCCGGAGTGCAGGCTTCATTGCTGCTTGCATGCCTTGCAAAGAAATTGCCAAGTACAGCGGACAGGCTAGCAAAACAAAATGATGTCAAAAAAAACAGAAAAAGTCATATGTTCCATTACTAAAGTCACATGTTCAGACGTATTCAAAACAAAACGTTACATATTTCCAGCAGCACCACTGAAATGGCACCTCTTCAGGCATCCCTCCGGCCATTTCCTTCATGACCTTGGTGAGTTCCTGTGAGCGATGCGTCGGTTGAAATTGGTATTGGGATATATAGTTGGGATATTAATGCGATAGTTTGCCAATTTATATAAAAATATATACACATAATACATATATATATAATTATATATATAATTACATATATAATATTCTATATGTAATTACATATATAATATTATATATATAATTACATATATAATATTCTATATAATTACATATATAATATTATATATATAATTATATACATATATAATATTATATATATAATTACATATATAATTATATATATATTGTCCAGTTGAATGAAGTTGAATGTCAGTATATTTGTTGAACTTTGGTTGAAGGATTATTTTTCTGCTGGTGATTACTCGGAAAAATTGTTCTTTGGGTCGTACAGGCAAAGAGAGATTTCGCACTTGATCGTCCTAAACACGGCAGGACGCGCATCATGATTCAATAAAAGGAAAAATTGGATGGCAGAATTTGAATGTTGAAATCCCAAGCATAAATAGCAACAAAGGAATCGGCCAGCCTCAGGATCGTCTGCTAATTTCTTCATGAGATCCTGGTCAAAGAGACTGTGAAATTGCTAGCGCACAAATGAGAGCTATGTCTGTTAGTCTGTCTTTGTATTCCTTTCTTACACTTGCAAGGCTGTTTCCAAAAACAGTATATAGCGGATTGTCAGTAACAGTAGGCTTACTGGAGTGAGACTCCTGTTTGAAAATTGCTCGGTGCACGTTCCACACCTGCTCAGGACCTGCGAGATTGGAGTCGAGGCCCATAGTTTTCATAATGTCCTCTGCAACACGCTGTGTCGGCTGTGGCAGTTTGGAGTGTGACTCTCTATGATCTACCCAACAAACTTCATCTTCAGAACGATACAAAACCACTGGGACCAAACCCTGTCTGCGCCAAAAGAGATACCAATTATACAGAACTTGGGCGGGTCGGAAAATTGTTTGGGGTGGAGTTACCATCCGGGGAAGGTCCTTTGGGTCCCTTCCCACCTCGAAACTCTCGCTACCGTCGGCCACTTCTTTCGGAACGATCTGTTGCGGCTTGGGAATGAACAGCAAATCCCAGCCAAAACAATCCATTGGCTGATGGATATGCGTTTGTATTCAAACCTATTTATATATATGTATATATATATATATATATGTATATATATATATTATATATATATTATATTATATATATATATAAATAAATGTAGATATTAATTATGTAGATGTAAAAATGTAGATATGGACGGATATATGAATATATATATATATAATTATATATACATTTATATTAATATATTGTAAATACACAGTAGATATATGTCAGGCTGGACGAACTGGTTTCATGGGGATTCTTTGCCCTACAAAATCACCATGGGTCTCAATTCACCTTGGTCCAGGTCTCCAAATCTTGCGCCGCCCGCCTGCGCCACGACCTCTTCTGGAGGATTCCCAAGCGTTTGAAGTTCTTCCAACATCCTCTGCACCTTGTTGTCTTGTGGAATGTCTTGTGGATGGAGTTTACCTACCAACAGAAACCACCTATTCGCTCATGTTCTGATCTTTCTCATGGGGACACGGATGATCTTGATGCACCTTCAAACTGCTTCTCCTATGATCACTTTATGATCCACCAAATAGCAAAGTAAAAGGTCATTTCTGCACTGCTGCAAGCTTGCAAACACGCCTGGTTTCTCGCAAAGTCCGGGAGCGGATCTGAATTGGATCTTAGTGCATGGCAACATGGCAGTGACATCCATCTGCCATGGGTATGGAAGCGGTGATATGTTATGTTTGCCCTTTCCAACCTCTCAAATCAAGATTAGTTTGATCATCCTTCTTGCGGGTACATTGAGCACAACATGGGCAAACCGACGAAGACTACAAGGAAGACCCTAGGAACAAACAACTAAAGGTAGAACCGCAAGGTACAGAAGCTGTTGAATAAGTTGTTGAAGAAGAAGCTGTCAAACATGGTATGGTGATTGACGTGGTTAGGATCGGAAAAGCACATCAACTGTTACATATGTGTTGAGTATCGTTAATTGTTTGATCATTTTATGTTGATATCGCAAACACATGAATCCTCAGATACTACAATATATACAGTGCATGTGGCATCTGGGTCTTTGACGTTTGTTGCACGGTCGAAGAAATAGCTTCCGATGCTTCCAGCATATTCTAATCACCAAATATATAAGTGCTATTGCCGGCTGCCATGATTTCCCCGGCAGCAGATCTGATTATGCTGAGCTGCTTGTAGACGCCCACAATTTGTTGGTAGAGTTTCAACTGAGCCTCGCGGATCTGGTGGAATTGGCTGAATTAGGTCCAACCCCAAGGCCCCCAAGGCCCCCAAGGCCCCCCAAGGCCCCCAATGCCTTCTCACACATTCTGACATATTCTGACATGTTGGGAAAGGTGAAAGGGGAAGGTGTCTGGTCGCGAACCATAGCCATTGGCGTGCAAGAAATACATCACTGCGTGGCCTCGTATCGGTTACGATCGGCTTTGGACAAGCCTGGCAGCAAAGTGCTCCCGTGGGAGCTCTGCGTTGCACCGCGATGATGGTTGTGCTCGCGGAAAGTCGGAGAAACTCATGACTTTCTGCCATATCCACCAGTATGTACTGCAGAATGACTTTTTAATACTACGTCTCAGGCCAAACCCATTTCCTGTTTCTCTGCGCCTTTCTTGGTCTTTAGGTAGGGCTCTAACCTCAAGGCAGGTGCAGGATTTCAAGGGTGCTTTTAAACAACTGCCAAAATGGTAGTCAATGGACCCAATATTGGGCGTTGATTTCCAATATATGCATCTGAACACCCTAAAATGACCAGCCTGAAACCTGGTGGTACCGGGAGATTCATAAGCGTCAAACTGAGTTCCTCCAAAGATTTGCAGCTGGAGTGCAATAGAAAAGTCACTGGGATTCAAACGCATCAGCTAGTTGCTGCATGGAACCAGTCAGGAGGTCACTGGACAGCATAGACCTGGGGATGTTTGGCAACAACTCTTGGCAACAACTCCTGGCAACTTGAGACAGAGGCATGGGGTTGCTCAAAATCACAAAGTCCATCAAAGTCCTATATAAATCTTTTGGCTACCTGGCTCGTTGCTCTAGTACAGAATGGCAACCAGAGAACAACACAAAAACACTCCCAAAACCACCCAAGTCATCCAAGATTTGAAGGTCAACCGGACAGTTCCCGGAATTCAGATGGTTTTGTGCTGCTCAGAGGATTTCATGCACATCTTGCATGACAGACCCTGAAGATCCAAGAGAGGACAGAAAAACCTCTGTGGCTACACTTCAGGGCTCTTGAGCACCCAAGGGACGTCATCATGTTCGTCAGCTGCTGCTCAAAGTCCTTGTCTGCACCTTCCATGAGCGCCCAAAGAAAAAGATTGGGCCGTTTGTGATTTGACCTCTTAAAGATGCGGATATTCACCTGTAAGCCTGTAAGCCCCAAAGATCCCAGATGGAGGCATAAAAGTCATTTACCTGGTAACTCTTCCGATGGTTTGGGTTGAAGGATATTCGAAACACAATTCCCAGTCTCTGGAGATAGGCACAAGAAAAAGATAGCCAGGAGTGCCAAGAGCCATCCATTTGACAAACACTTCGCACCTGCTTCTTGGTCAAAGCTCTTCATGAAGTTTTGGAAAAGCTCCTGCAACGCCAACTCTTCGCCATCCTCTTGGCGCTCAGCATATTATCTTTGCCACACTCGTAGATCAAAGTTTTTTCAGTTTTACTCTCTCTCTCTCTCTATGTGCATTTACAAGAAGACTCCTCACTGGTTGCCATTCAATAATCGTAATAATCTGGATGAAATATTGTAACATATTGTAACTCACCAGCCTGAAACAAGGTGGGGATGAACATCCGCAAATCCACAAGTCCCAACTATTCAGGTCAAAACAAAGGGCACGAAAGTGAATTGATTCATAGCCAAGCTGATTGCTCAAAAAAAATGTATCAATGGACTCACAATCAGTTCTTTTCAGTTTTGACCCATATGTGGTGAACTACCCCATGTTATGGCCATTTTGATGGGAACGATGGCTGCATCTTGGCTGCGCCGCCATTGAAAGTCACCTCCGCATCGCCCGACTGTGAGGAAGACGCCACGGCCGCCGTCGAGGCCGACGATGCAGGTGCGGGCGACGGAGCCGCCTGTTCGGGGCGAAAATCCCCATCGGTGATGAATGTTCCAGGATGTTCCAGGATGTTCCAGATGCTAAATGTCCCTTTTGTTTCATGCCTTGTACCTTGTTCTCTACTTTTTCTTGTTCCAGGTTGTTGCTGGACTTGCAGAGTAACTGGGAGATTCGTATTCTTCCGTGGTCATTTTCTGCCATCTATAATATCTATATGAGACGCCAATGAGGCGCGACTTTCCTGGGTGACCCTGTTCCTTTGTGCATTTTGAAGACAGCACAGTCTTGGTCAGGGTCCATAAACCCACTCCTACTCATGTACCTTCTCTGAATTGGTGAATGTCCTGATGATTTGTTGTTGAATGATCGCAGTTTTTGACAAATATCCTCGTTCTCACCATATCTGGATTTGAGGTTGACGAGTTTGTGGATGGGATACCCGTTGAGCAAATATTTGACCTCTTAGAGAGACCTCGATGGGTCCAATTACAATCCCGCGAAGGTTATTGCTGTTCTGTGTGTGTGTGTGTACCATAAGCACTTCTCAAGATTGAATTGTACTGGATATTTTGCATACATAAAATACATTCTATTGCATTATATTATATCATATCATATCATATTACATCATATGTATTATATTAGATTCTGTTTTATCATAGTACATCTTAGTATATCATAGTACATCATATCATATCATATCATATCATATCATATCATATCATATATATATATATCATATATCATATATCATAGATCATATATCATATATCAATATCATATCTTATCATATCTTATCATATCATATTATGTAGTTTTATGCATCTATACAGTACATATAATATACAATATAAGACTGTGTGCCAGTACCATCTCCTCCTATTTTGGTCCCATAAACTGCGCCACGCCTCGGCAACTGCAGGCCTCATCTTTGGTCGATGGGCAGCAACCATAACAAAGAGGCCATTGAAAAAAAGAGGTCGAGGACCTTGTTGTCTGTTCTGGGGCCCCCATTCTTCAACTAGTTTGACCCATCCCCACATAAAAGTTCGTCTGAAGATCTGGTACCCGTCATCCCCCATTGTTGATCCATCCCCATATGAAGGATGACGATGACAGCCCTGGGACTCCCGGACTTCGACTCGGCAGGCTTGGGCTCCGCGGTCTGGGTCTTGCCGGGAATGATAGGGGGGTGCTCAAAAAGGTTGGAATTTAGTGGGAACTTTCCAGTCGCAACTCTGATTAAAAGCAACTGCTTGGTTTCGTGCAGCAAGATAGATTACAAGCTGATTAAATAATTTTCAGGTAGCACCTGTCCTGTTTACCAACTGGTTCACTGTCAGGAGCAAACTTACCCAGGCAACTCAATGGCCCACGGCAGCCTGCTGCATGGCTTCTGCCATGGCCTTTTGAAAGTTTTCATCCTGGCCCAAAGTTGGAGCAACGGACCAGCTTCATTGGGATATTCAGCAGCAGTTCTTAGAGTTTTGTCTTCCAAATTTCCAGATGGCCACGGGACAGGAGCAAATTTTTATGTTCAGTTTCAAGTAGAAGTTGAAGGAAACATCCCAAGAGGCCTAAAATGAGACCAGTTCCCAGGCAGTCCTGTAGAGTTTTCACTAAGTCCTTGAAGAAGTCCTGCTCACAACTTGGGTGAGCTATGGGGGTACTCAAAGTGACTGGAAATGAAAGCTTTGTGCATGTAGGTGGGCCGCAAATCTGTCATCGTTCAACCTAGGGGTTGTATGGGGTTGTGAGGAGTTTGTCAGGAAAATCTATCGACAAACAGCACAAATTCTGCCAAGCTCCCCTGCCTCGCCCGGGGGCTGTGCTTCACCCTTTCCGACTCCCTGCTGAAGTTCCCGAACCGCCTGGCCACAGAAAGCTGGAACCAGCTGCAACGTGGGCACGTGACTGAGTTGGGTCAAGTTGGATCACATTTATAGAGGTAATTTAGAAAAAATATCACATTCATATACATACATACATATTTATATATATATATATAAATATCAACAGCAAACCCAATAGCCAAGATAATATTAAATTTCACTCTGCGAGTCTGCAAAATTCAAGTTTGGAAAAGTGACTTAGCAGTGAAATAATCCATTGAAGGAATGTGATGGACTGGAGCTCCACCGCATCGTCACACCTGGTCCGCGCTCCGGCCGGAGTCGCTGGTGGTAGCTGCCTCCAAAAACTGTGGAGTGGATGCGTTCAAATCTTGACCCAACACATCCCACAACCAAGTTCCAAATTCAACTTAGTGAATGTGTGTGTGAATCATATATGTACACACTATAGATTATAATATATCTATATATTTATATATAGACGATATGAATATATCTGTACCTTATATACATATTATATATAGACATGCACATTGTGCTGTCAATCTTCACTTCCTCTGGACACTCTGCTGCAGCCTTTCGGTCACCATCTAGCGCTGCTTGCACACCACTCAAGGAGTCTGCGATGAGGCTGTCAAGGTCGTCAGCCTGTCAGCTTGGTAAACATCAATGATGTAGTGGGTGCTCAATATTGTACCCCAAAAAATAGTGAATAATTATAGTGTGTCCAGGTATAGCCATGATATATAGCCATGATATGTCATGGTCGCATCTTTTTACATCCCAAGTGGCCCCCTGTGGCCTCCATGACGCAGACTTTGATGGCTCCTGCCAGGGATGTTCACCGTCGCTACAGATGGGTAGCCCTGATTGAACAAAGCATCTGGAGGTATCAACGTACCCGCGGCGGCACCTAAGACTCGCCCAAGACTGAGGTCAAAGGTCTCAAAAACGGCTTGAGCTCTCAACTTCTGCAGAGGCGAATCAAGCTGCAGGTGTGAAATGTATCGACGCCGACGCTTGGAAACGAAAGTTCGAACCATTTCTCTGATTTCTCTGGGATAATGTTTTCCCTGAGTTTGCACGTCAAAAAGAAATCACACGTTTTCTAAGCTGATGCATCTGATGCCAAGAAAACGCATGTTGCGTTAAGAAAGTGCTCAGACAACCTAACCTAGCGAGTACCGAGCTGGATTTTCTCGCCTTCACTAGCAGTACGGTGACCAAAAAATCCCGACTGTATTTCTTTCAGGGCTTCAGACCCGACCCTTTCAGCTGCTCAACTACAGTACACATTGCCCCCCATGGCATTTTTTCAGCGGCTCAAGTCGTGCCAACTGCGGGCGTGACCTGCACCCGTTGCAGCAAATGATAGGGACGGTAAGACACTCTGGTGACAAGAGTTTTGCGAGAGGTGGCAATCTTCCACTCATATGCTCCATTTGCTTTTGCTACACCTCTTTATTCCATAGATGACCAATCAACGTCAACCCTCCAAATAGTCTGTCAAAGGATTTATCCTTTTATTGTAAAGGTCGGTGACATCGTCATGTTTGGTTTTCTGATCTTCTGAAATCATGTCGCTGTTTTGCTTTGCAACATCGAAGCCTCCAGAGCTGGAGCGAGAAAGCTTTCCTGGTCTAAACAACTGGCAGAGAAGTTTCAGCCTATTGGAAAAATGTTAGAGGGTCACAGCATGAACCACTTCGTACCAGGCACCGTTTCATGCACCAAAATGCCAGACAGCAGGAAACTGAAGTGTTAAGCTTAACTCTGCTTGACTCAAGCTGCTACACTACACATCCCCTCAGCTCCGAACCCAAGCAGACAGTAGCATGTAGGCGCTGATTCCAGCAGGGACAATCCTCAGCAAAAGGTGCGTGTCCATCTGAGGAATCGAGTAAAATTGTGGGACCATGTGGTTTCCTCAACGAGCGAAGGGGTTTTCCATGCCACTGTGGTCTATCTGAGTTGGGTAACTGAGGATAAACGTTCACCATGCACACGTAATTCCAGGGCTGGCATGCAGCAACTGGAAGCTGCGATAAAACTGAGAGACCCAAACAATAAGGTGCTTTTCACCCATCACCCATGTGATGTTGCCGTCTCTGAGCATTCCAACCCGTAGGCAAAGAGGTAAAGCGGCCACACCTTGTTCAAAGAAGTTGTCAAGGGGACACAACTGAGAGTATACGTTCTTGCTTAATTCGACTCTGGCTCAACATGGGTGTGCAGAATAGTCAGACGCCCTTGGCTTGTGGCACTCCAAACAAACTCTTAGGTCCCATGAGGGTCCTTCTTCTAAAATTACATATAACTCACAATAGATGGACTTACCATCCCTGTGCACATGACAAGATTGGATGGGACAGCCATGACGTGATTTCAAGCCATATATCTTGATTGTCTTGATGACACTCCGCAAAACCATCACGAGCAAATCGAGCAAGTAGCAGGGACATTCCTCTTCGCCAACTGCAGGAGCTTTTGTGCGCCAGCCTCGGAAAGGTTGCAGCCAACACATAATTAAGATAACCGAAAGCCGTTCTTTAGCCAGTTGGCAGAAAGAATGGGAAATTGGATTTGTAAATTGTTTTATCTGAAGGATAGCACATCCATACATATACAGATTATACACCTGCAAACATAAATCAGATCGACGCTGTAATTAAACACCAATCAGGATGGAACCTCCAGTCCATCGACGTGAAATGTGAATGATTGTTTAATTTGTTCCTTGCTGTTCATCTTTAGTACGTTTTCAGCAACTGGAAGAGAAGTTTCGAAGAGGTTTGTCCCAAGGTAGCAAAGTACATGCAGCCTAAACCAAAGCATGCCCAGTGGAACCCAGCAATCTCAGAACCATTCCGCAGTTGGGAGCCATGATGGGAACTATCCATCCATGAAAATCCTTTGCCCACAAAACAGTTGACCATTGCGGATCCTTGGCCATTGTTGGTCCACCAGGACCTTAGCTTCTGACCTCGGGATTCTCCATCTGCAAGGCCTGCCATGACATTTCTCGTGCATTGTTTCGATCTGGATTCTGAAGCCGCAAGACTGACATTTTTTCCTGGATCATCTTCAAACCGGGGTCGCATCTGGAGTTCCAGCCTTCTGCAAGCGAGCTACCAAGTGTGCGCCTTGACGCTGCACCGGCATGGCAAGGCATGATCACCCCTCCCGGGCCACCGGCAACAAGGTCACGCCGATTCTGAGATTACCCTGGGCTATGCCAAGTGACACATGGGAGCGCTGCACACCACCACCATATCTCCATGGAAGGCGGTTGCTGAAACCTGGCGAATGTCAGGATGGAACAGCACGATGTTTGGCAAGTGAAAACGCTGCAAGAAAAACCGTCCCATTTCGGAAAAACTCACATAAGTTAAATGAAAACAACATATACAGACTGAATACAAACTGAATACACAAACAGAAAACATACAACATCTACAGACTGAAGTCTAAGGAATTCTGCAGAACAAGTCCAAGCCCTTCAGCTCCTGCTGCGCTAAGTAGAAACTCCTCTCGTCAATGAGCACGTCGTGCGCAGCGGGGCACAGCTGCTCCAGTTGCCTTCGGAGTTCCTCTGCATCCTCGGAGGATTCAATAGCCACAAAATCACCCAAAATGGTCCTTAAATGCCCGATACATTTGTCAATGTAGATTATGTAATTCGTATGTATGTATGTATGTATGTATGTATGTGTGTGTGTGTCTGTATGTATGTATGCATGCATGCATGCATGCATGTATGTATATATATATATGTATGTAGTTATGTATGTTGTGTATGTTATGTATGCTGTGTATGTTATGTATGTTATGTTATGTTATGTTATGTTATGTTTGTATGTATGTATGTATGTATGTATGATTATGTATGTATGTATGTATGTATGTCTGTCTGTCTGTCTGTATGTATGTATGTATGTATGTATTTATGTATGTATGTATGCATGCATGGATGTATGTATGTATGTATGTATGTGATATGTTACCTTATGTTACTGTTATATATATATAATTATACGTCTTTTATTTGGCTTTGATTTCCAGTGCATGGATCCAACCTTAATGAAACCTAGGTATACATTCCGAATCAGAGAGCATTGTAGACCTGATATATCTGACGTGGAGGCGATACAAGCACATCATCACTGCAAGATCGAGGTTCTCCAAGTGATTAACTAGTTACTAGCTAGCAGCAGGAGTGTTTTTGCCTTCACATTCAGCACGTCAAAAGGGGGCATTTAGCATGCAAAGAGTCTCAACATTCCAACAAAGCCTTCCATATTGTATCATTGATTGAGATTTTTCTGCAAAATCCACAAAGTTAAAGGATGTGGCTTAGGAACAATCACCCTGCCCTGCTATGCCCTGCTATGCCCTGCTATGCCCTGCTATGCCCTGCTATGCCCTGCCAGCAACTGTATCAGGTTCTGGGATATCCAGCCGATGGTAAGGCCATGGATGAAGCATCCCCTGGCCACGGACAGCTACTCAAGCTCAAGACTCTCTAGACTCTAGAAACTTCCCTGCAATAATCATGGCTCAACAACCTCCCAACCTCCCAACCTCAACATGTTACTGATCTTCCCAGGCTCCGGCGTTGGCGTCTCAGCGAGTAGGCTGCATAACTCAGCCTGAGCCAGGCAGACGCAGGTCTGAGATGGATCTCTATGGACCAGGTTGCCAAATGCCAAGTGAGCTCAACTGTTAAACCCAGGCCCCTTGGGCCCCGGCAGTCCCTGCAACAGACGTGGATGCCACAACCTGAAAACACTTCGGAGAATGGATCAAAAAGTGGGCCCAAAGAAGCTGTATGGTTGAAGGTTGCAAAATCTGTCAACACTCTATTACGTACAAATATATAATAGAATCAATAGCATATTTTGTATAAATGCATTCAGCAATATTTCATGTCTATCTCTCAACCAATGATTCGTGTTTTCTGTGGGTCCAAGGGGTCAAAACACGTTTCACTCAATTCGACGCCTGTGAGCGACTCTGCTGCGAGTAGCCTCAGCAAGGACCAGTAGGTCCCATGGCAGCCATGGCGCATTGTAATAGACTCCATAGAGACCATTTGGATTTGTGATGAACATTCATCATGTACAAACCTGGATGTGAACAACTGGGTACCAGGGTTTCTCTAAAGCACTTCATGTTCGTTCATTCCATTGGGCATACAGGAAGATACGATATAATATTGATATGCTGGAAGATTTGAAGCCATCTTCCTGTGTGGATTCAACCACCTGGTTTTTGGAGATCTCCTGAAAATGGAAACTTGCAATTGCCAATTGCTGTGCATTCCGGACAGCTTGAGATCTGTCGATGGGCAGCACAGCAGCACCTGGGATCTGTGACCAAGAATTGAGGCAGACCAACCAGCATTGGAAGGGTCCGTAGTATGATGATGGAGTAAATCGAATTGTAAATGGTACCCTGCGTATCAATCAGCTAGGGCTCTGTTCACTCTATTCATCCGCAATTCAAATTACTATCAACTGTCAAAGATCAACATCAAAAATCATCAAAACAAGTCATGATTCCTTTGAAGCAACGGCGAGCAATGGTCGCCATGGTCGTCAAGCGATGCCCCCCAGGGCCGAGCTTCAGGCCGACAACACGAGCTGCTTGCAAGATGGGGCCAAGCCTCGGAGAAATTTGGGACAACGAAACGCTGGCCTGATGGGATAGCTACGGATAGCTACGGATAGCTACGGATAGCTACGGATAGCTACAAGAGCTGACAACTCTGTGGCTTCGCCTTTGTCTCAATTCTTGATGATTCAATCCTTTGGAAATTTGGCTCGCGTTGTGGCCAATAGCTTGGGTCCCTTTCAACTACACCCGGCCCAATTGTGCATACTGTGCTCACGCACTCGTGCTGTAGAAGACCACCATGGATGTTGCCTCAGACGCTACAGTGACCACGCGGTGGCCATACGGTTACGTCGGCCGGAGCCCTGGAAATCTGAGCCGCGTGCCTAAGAGATCCAATTTGGAAGGAGGGCCCAGTGGTACCCCTCAGTCGCAGGAGGAATCTCATCTTGACAACGCGAGAAAGACGCTGTCTGTTGGACTCTTGCCGGACCGGCCAGGATTTGACTACAAATTTGCATGCGCACTTCAAGACTCCTTCAGGTCACTTCGCTCCGTAATGCATGTGAGTGCTGTTTGTAAAGGGATGCATGTCCAGATGTCCAGAAGTCCAGAAATAGTTGCACTGCAAGCGGCCCATCATCATTGATGAAAGGACTTGGCCATATCGTTTCTGGCACAGCTCCACCATGACCTGCCAAAAAAATGCCCAGCTACCCAGCTACCCAGCCATCTGCCCACAGCACAGCCACAGCTGCGCACCTGCCGCGGCGCCAATGCTTTGATGGCGTCTGCGGCCTCCTGGCCACTGCCAGGGCCACTTTGGAGGCCATGTAAAATCGGCCTCGGCAAAGCTCCGAAGTCGAATTTGGCACGGCATGAAACGTCTTGATGACTTTTTGGAAAACTGATAAAACTGTTTGAAGACAGATGACACATGAAGACCGAGTGCAACTTTTTCAACGGACAGGGATATGGAATTCCTGGGTACCAAGACGATTGTCTTACCAAGCTGCCGGCAAAATGGTGAGTTTCAGAGGTTTCCCAGCACCATTTTGCCGTGGCACCTTGGTCAAGCCATGGTCCATTCACACCACGCGCACGTGATTTGCATTGATTTGCCACTTCAATTCCTATCTGAACAGCCAGAAACTGGGTCCTGAACCTCAAGACTTTGGGCTTGTCTTGGCCTCGCAGCAACTTGCCAGATCAGATCCAAACCGACTCTCTCACATCATTGCTGTTGTTGACCTGCCGCACACTTTCAAGAGACAATGAAGAACCTACAGTTTCACCAAATCTTCTCTGCACTTCATCTGCAGGGCTTGTAGCCTTTTCAAAGTTTAGACCCCGCGGTATTTTCTTTGCAGGTTTCACCAAGCGTTCGCGTTGAACCAGACGGGATGTCTGGACCGGCAACCATGCCGCATGTCATTTACAGTGAGTCTACCGTTCAGCTGCTGAAACAGGACTCGAGCGGTGACGGATCATCCGCAGGTAGCAACTATATACAATTTCCGTGGAGAGACACATTCGGCCGTGCCACAAGACGCGATTCAATCATAGATCCAGAGAGGCTGCACCAGTGGCTTCCGAAAGCCAGTTTCATATGCTTATTGAATTTTGACATCAAATAACATCGAGTTGACATGGAGTACAGTGCTAAAGAATCAGAAAGGGCAAGTTGATGCAAGTTGTTCAGATTGTTCAGATTGTTCAGATTGTTCAGATTGTTCAGATTGTTCAGGTATTCATCTGGCCATTCCGCGGCCCGCCATATACATCCCGTCCCATGTTGGATTGCGTCTGCGTCATCATCACCTGCACAGAGGGAAGGGCCGGGTGGACTCCGGTTGCTTTTTCCATAAGCCATCTATAGCCATCTTTCCATCTTTCCATTCCCGGCTTCTCTTTCTGTGTCAACCTCTTGAACTCTAGCCTTCACCAGAAAAAAAACTCGAGAATCTGGATCTGTGACGAAGGGAATCCTGAAATATCTCTCTGTAATCTGGGGAGTCGCTTGTGGGGAAATCAAACAGTTGTCTGGCACTCACGTTGGTATCATTTTCCATGAATTCAGGATTCAGGCCTCTTGATGTCTCTTGTTTTTTTTTTGTTTTCTTTATTCATACATAGATACACCTGATGTCACCTGATGTCACCTTGGACCTGGATGTGCAGATTTTATGTGGACATGTCGACATGTCGCCAAGTTCCGGCCTTGGAGACTGGCCGAACGAAGGAGGACTCCAACTCGATGGGAGCTCTCGGATCGTGGGAATAGGTGCACGCCTGAGCGACCGTGGAGCGGTCACAAGAAAATCCTCCCGATTTGGTCACATATATATATATATATATGTGATATAGATATATATGATATATATATAAAGAAATACGTATATGTCTAATGATGTAATATATGTCTAAATCCATGTGAACAACTATACAGACTATACATGTAAAGCTTGATGTATCTGTGCGCATCATATACATGCATATATCAATACAGTCAATACATTGTTTCTGTATGTTTGTGTAGTGAATACTTGAGTCTTTCCAACATGCAGCCGTGAGCAAAGACACTTGTAGGTTTGCACAGGCTGGTGCTGCAAAGACTGAGGCTTGGACATCACCCACGGCACAATTTCCATTCTGGTTGTGAAAACACCGCAGCCTGTGAGTGTCAAAGCATCACAGAGAATCTCTGACCGAGTTTGGAGGATTGGAGGATTGATGGATTGATGGATTGGTGAATAGAAAACAATTCATAGGCTATGGCCGTTTGGCTTTCAAATGTTTAAGTCCACGTGGAGCCTCTTGGGATATTTGGGATGGGTTCATGGGACCATGCATAAAAATATTCCCCTATCATGTATGCTACGAATTACATCCCGAGCCAACAAAACAAACTATCAGAATCTATCAAGTAAGCAATTGGTGCCTTCGAATTTGTCAATTTGTCCTATCCTAGTGGGTCGTGTGGGTCGTGTGGGTCTCGTATCAAAGCACCGCCGGGATAGCGGTGTTTTGAGTGTTGCAGGGAACACAGTGGCCTTTTGTACGCTGGGCTAATAGCTGTCAGGTGCGGTACTTCCAGCAGTTGGTAGAAATCTTTGTCTCCACCTGACAGGGCAATGCCAAGGCCTGGCAAGGCCTGCAGGATTGCTGCAACTGTGACTCTCGTGACTCCAATTGCAATCTCAGCCGCTGTGATTGAAGCCCTGCGGGAGCGCAGTGTGCCGAAAGCAACTAATGTGAAACCCCATCAACTATCAACACATTCTCAACACATTCTCAACACCACTCGTCATAGCGCTGTACCCAGAAGGGTACCCCAATGACCACCAGCTTGGAACACATTGTTGCAAATAGCATCTTGCTCCTTGTAGATATCGTACCATTGGGTTCGAAGTGCCTGCATCACAGCTGCCACAAAACGGTTCTATCCCTTCACTTGGCTGTGTGTTGTTGGAGCTCCAATATACAGCAAGCGTCTTGAAAACGTCAATGTGCATAGAAAGGAAGAAGCGGCTGGGCAAAGAACACTTTATTGACCACGGGCAGGCCTGATCTATCGAAGCAGTTCGAACCTTCATCTGTCTGGCAATTGCACTGAAAACCTCAAGCAGTTGACAGATTGAACCCACCTGGTCTACCTTTCACAAGCACCAGCACATGTTGGACGTTGGTACACTGGCGCACTGAAGACACAAGGGATGGATTGTCCAACAATCAAAAACAAACGGCTATGGCCACACAATCAACTGTGAATGGCACCTGGCGCATGTCGCATGTCTTGAAAATCCAAGGCTCGCTTTCATCATAGACATTCAAACTGGCAAAGCACTTGAGCACATCATCAGCTTGCTCCACCGTTAACCTGCGACAGGGTCGGGAACCGTAGTTGCTAAAGCCAATCCAAAGCACCAAAACGCCAGCACAAAGAGGCAGCAGTGGAATGCAGTGGATGTCATTCATTTGTCACCAATTTGCACGTCGAGATCCCAGAGTCGAGCCTGTCTCTTAACAGTAGCCTTCCGGTGTAAGGGAAATGTGCCGATATTTTTCCGAATTTCATGAAGAACTCACAATGGCTTTGATTGATTCAAACATCATTCTGAATTTGCAAAGACTTCTCAACCAAGTCGGCAGCTGCTTATTCAATCCTGTGGTCACATGTCTTCACACTCTTCTGACCCGCCTCTTCAGCACTCCGTAAAGAACCCTGCAGAGATGCGTGCAGCTGCACTGAGAGTTGCACCGATAGGGGAGGGAATCCGGCTATGGAAGGATGCAGGATGTTACAGGATGTTACAGGATGTTACAGGATGTTACAGGATGTTACAGGATGTTCTACTTTCTGCATGAGCAACCAAATGTTCACAACCAAATGTACACCTGAAGCCCGCTGTCGTACTTCAGTACATACTATCATATACTATCAACCTCTTACCATCTGCTGGTTTCATTTGCGCGTGCTGCATCACTTGGCAGCTTTGCAGGCAATTCATCTACAGAGATCCCACATCACGTCCAAGAAAAATTAGGAACAAACCAGAAACCTTTGAAACATTTTGAAACGGTGTTTACATTTGACTTGGTGACATTTACATATATAATCTGGTTATATCTGGTTTGGATGCACACTTCACTCTCGGGACCTGTTGATATCACCGTCGAAAAACTTGGTTCGCGCAAGAGCCCTACAAGCCGCCGCAACATCTTCAGGAAGCATCCTGGCAGGCACTGCGCGTGTTGGAAGCGCCAACTGTCTGTGTTATGGGGCAGATGTATCTAAATGTGTTAGTGTGCAGTGCCTGGTGGAAAGAGTCTTTAGTTCTATGTCTACGTGAGTCTACAGGTTCAGATTTGGGCATATTCAACACCTTGTCCTAACATGGGGGGAGGTTGCCCGCTGGATTAGATGTTTCGGAACAAGGAACCAAGTAATGTGCCATGTTGTGGGGGTGCTAGTGCTAGTCACTTTCTATGGATGGTCTAGCCATTAATTATAAGGTGGTGGACCTACACAGTGGTTGAAAACCATTCATTACACTGGTAGGTTTCACCCTCGGCATTGCCTTGGTATCTTTTTGAGCAAGGCAGGAGACAGCACCATCATTCTCCCAAATGTCTGCACCTCATCAGCGCTTTCGCTGACAGCAAAACCATTGAAAAACCATTGATATTGCTTGATATTTCATATTCTTCTGGGCACATTAGCATCGGTCGTCAACCGATGCAGCGAAACAAGAGTGTGAAAGTGAGCTGCCCTGGTGGCACAACTTCCACGAACTTCCACGAACTTCGAGGGTGCATCTCGAGTTCGAGTGCACTGCAGACATGTTACAGAATCCAACGTGGCAGCACTTACGTCTGCATTCTCATCTTCACTTCCAGAAGCATCCTGTGTTTTTTGCGTCCAAGAAATATACATGATATGTAGCATCTGCTTGTCACACCCTCCGCTCCTACAAAATGGATCAAAATGGTAATTAAATTAAAACATTTAAAATTTAAAACCATGAGATGCACCAAATTGTACACCACATCGAAGGAAACATAAGGAATTACCTCTGTCTTCTCTGTCTTCTTCGGTGAATCCACGGGCTTTTCCGGCTCATCCTTTTTCTCGTCTTCGCCTTGCTCCTGTGCAGATCAAGTGAGTGCACAAGATAGATCAAGAACATTCCAAGCCATCTGGGCCATCCTGGCCATCCTGGCCATCCCATCTCGCTCCTCATCAGAATCCATCCAAGCAAATTCTTTCCTCGGCCGAGATTCCACGCTTTCAACAAGTCCCTTTTCAGCTACTCAGAAAGCAGAAATGGCTGGCTGCAATCTAAGACCCGCAGGCCATAGTTCAGAGCTCTCTGGGATCGTTGTCACCTCACAGGATCTGCCAAGCATCTCTTTCTTCGGCTTACCTTGGCACCGCGCAGGCCCCCTTCCCCGTCGAGCCCCTTTACCCCTGGTCCACTCAAGGACATCCCACACGCTAGCTGAGCGGCGACTTTCTGAAGGGGCCTGAGCATCAAAACGTCAGTATTGGGCCGACAGTCAGAGCAGTCTTGGGGTTTCCTCTTGAAATGTTGATGCTAATCATAATCAACAATGGAAGGACTCAAAAAAAACTGAACGGTTCTGACAGCTTGCAACTGCGGATGCAGGCGGATAGCCGGAGATACACATGTGCAAAAACTTAAAAAACAAATCTTGAAAACAAATTGTTGATCATTTGAAAACGCGTTCTGATCATGTTTGTGCCATGTGCATCTATGCATGTATGCATGTATGTTTGTATGCATGTTGGGTTGGTGTGGTGTGTTGCGGTATGTATATTGTGGTATGCAGATTTTGGTATATTTCTCCGCGCAAAGACACATATCAAATATCTCAAATGTCCATTTTGTCTCAGGGTCTGTGACCGAGTCACTTGAGTCACCGAATCGTTAGCCTTCGTCCGCTCCACCGCTTCCGCTTTGTCCGGCGGCTTGGCGACGTCCTTCTGCTTCTTGGACGGTGGTTTGACAACCTGAACTGAAAACAAAAAAACGAACGTAACGACCAATATCAAAAGAATATATCTGTCCCGATTTGAATTTGCCATCATGAACTCATCCTGTAGTGGCATGGCAAGGATTTCAATTCAAACAGGGGAAAAAACAAGACACACCCATCATCAGTTTACCGCCAAGCTATGCTGAGGCAGTCTCGAGTCATGAATTTCCAGTAGCAACCGCAGAAATTTGAGGATTGTTGCAAGTGTCAAACAGACAAATCTAAAGCCCATTTCAAATCCTGTATATCTAATGGTAACAAAAACTCCATATTTTGAACACCGCAGGGCGGCTACAGTTGTCATGCATTGTCCATGACAAAACAAAGAACAAACATGTGTCGCAAATGCCATGGTGCCATTTCATTGTCAGAATCACCATCATCATCTTCTTGCGCGGCAGCACAAACAAGTTTCCGCTTCATCACCAAGGCCATATCGAGGCACGTCAGGGTGCCAAACTACGCCCTAACTTGAGACTTGAGACTGCAAAGCAGGTCACCATTGCCACAAACCAAACTGTGTCTCGTGGAACCCTTTAAACATCCTTTTTAATGCATCCATATGCATCCCAAATCAGCTCAAAACCATTGCCCAAGTGCTGCAATTTCTAACACTTTTGTGTTTTTTCAAAACAATAAGAATTTCATTTCCAAACAATGCGAATGAATGCTAATAATATATCATTGCCTTGATGTCACATCCATCTGAGTCCAACTGGGTTTCCGGTCAAGCCAGAGATGTTTCGCCAGTGCAACGTGCGCAACGCGCTTGAGCGAAAGCACGTCGCTTTCGTTTTGCCAAAACACAGCAACATGGCATCAAAACACGATTTGGAACTTCATTTGGAACCCCATTTCCCAGGTGATCATGGAAAAGTCAATGTTGAATGAATCCATGAATGCCATGAACATGAAGACATTGGAACCAACATGCGGGTACATTGTCATTGGCATGGTTTGCATTGTTTGTTTGATTGCATTTTTTGCTGCATGTTCCGGTACAATGTGAAATGGTCCTGCATTTGATAACAAATCAAAATACTTTGAACTCATCACAACACACTCAAGCATCCATCCGACTAAATAAACTACGGATAAGTTCGGATTTTTCAATTGATAGAGTTCAGACGGCTGCAAATTTCAGGAAATTGTTGTTCACAAATTACCCCATCTAGCAATGTTAGTGAATGATGGATGGGGTAATTTCACTGTTTGGAAAAATCCAATTTTGTGTGGAGAAAGATTGCATTCGTATACAAAAATGGCATTGAATTTGATTGTGTCTATTCCTTCGTATGCCCATGTGAATCCAAAGCACGTCTATACTTTGGGGAACCAAGATGGTCATGTTTCGCAAAAAAACACATGTGAACGAATTGTGCAAATTTGGATTTACAGTCACTGAGTTTGCGTTTAGTCGGTTTGGCAGCAAACAACAAAAGTCAACACCGGTGGTGCAACCGTTAGTTCGCTCCAAATGGAATGGGCCATTGCCTGTACGAACAACAATAAACCAATTGGACGGCAAAGTGTCCAACATGCCACAATTTTCTTCAACCTTTTGTTTATTTAACGAGCGGTACAGTCGCCCGAAAAAAAAATGCCACTATGTAATTGCAAACGGGACAACCCACTAATACACACAGTCATTGGTCCGCACTCAAAGTCACACCAGCGCGCAAGACATAATCAGTGTTTCAAAGGTTCAAGGGTCGTTCATTGCTGTAAAATTTGGAGAACAAACGCCGTGATGAAGTTGCCACACATCAAATTTCCATGAACGTCAATCATTAGATGCAAATAAATCGGGTGCAACGGCACTTCTTTTCTTGAACCACGAGCCTTTGCAGATTCATGCCATTTGACCTGTGTGAAAGTCTGAAAGTGCAACTAAACTGACTTCTCGGTTTGTGTGTTTCATCCTTGTGCAGTGGCCATGCTACCAATCATGAGTGCTATCGCAAATGCTTCGCACTCCTCCTTGGATTTGAGTGCCCATTGCACTCACATCCACTCCAAGCATTTTGCACCGCATTTGCACGACGTTCCGCACAGTTGGGTAAATGCCATCATTCCTTTCCAGAGAAATTCAGTCCGCAAAATCCATTTCTCGAAGTTGGTTTGCATATTGTTGGTATCGCTGTCCAATGGTGCTCTCACAAAAGATTCTGTTCTGGTCTGCAAGTCTTTCCACGCGATCTCCAAATCTTTGAAATAGGTGCATCCTTGTGGCTCTAGTCAATGGCTGAGCCCCATTCATACTGTCCAGGATCCACATGACTGCTTGTTGGCACCGTTCAGTTTGGGAAAACGTTCCTCGGCTTAGACAAGCGTTCAGCTCGTTCCCTCAACATTTCATGCGCTTGTCCCAGATTGGAGATGGCAGGTGCAAGTGGTACAACTGGATCTTCCTGCAAAGGCTTCTCTCTTTCACCGCCTTCTTCTTGATTTCCAGTTGCATCACTGCGAAGAAAGATGGAGCGGTCTTTTGAGCCTCAGGGCCTATGGATTCCAAGTCTGAAACTGTGATGAGTTCACATGGTTTTCATGTGCTCAAATTGGAGTACCTGACAGGGATGAGTGCTGAGTCAAAACGTTCGCACTCCTCCTAAATTTTCTGAGTTTCAGCTTGGAAATTTCTCCTGTTGTTTTCGACCAGCCCACAGCAAATTTTGCTGTGACCTCATCCAAACTTTTCTAAATTCTTTCCATCAGCTCCACCTTCAGTGAAAAACTGTCATGCAAATCTTTCGAAATTGGTCTTTCTCTTCTATGGTCCGAATCTAATTCCGAGCTGTACTTCAAATTCCTCCACATAGCTAGCGAAAAGTCTCGCTGTGCGCAATCTGGAATGATTGTTGCTCCTTCTGAATCTTGCATCTAGGCCTTCAGTGATATCCATGAGAAGTCTCTCAAGTTGCTCTGGAGTCAAAGGAGTTCCTGGTGCTCCTCTGTCCAGCGCCATGAGTACCAGCTGTTGAACTGCTGCCGCATCTGAGTGTTCATGCAACGCCAAACATTCATTGAGTAGATTTCGAAGTCTGTTCACAACGTGTTCTCTAGTGTGGACGTCAATTGCATCATCCACTTCCATCTCTGATTCTTCTCCTTGTTCTTGTTCTCCTTGATCTGTGGTGTCAACTGCTGCATGAATCCCAGTTGAATGCTGGTTTACCAATCTCATGCATCTATCACCGCCCATCACATGAAAAGAAGTCAAATTGGCTCGCTCAGTTGCATACATGTGCCTATTCTGATCCGCAGTGAGTTCGTTATACCTTCTGAACCCTCCAACTTCAACCAGTCCATAGTGGATGCTGCTTGCATAGTCCTGGAGAAACTCTAAGTCACGTGCCGTCTCACCAAGACCAAACTCTGCTGAGATTAGCCTTCCACTATAGTCAGTGCAGGCTCCATCCAGTTCTGCAACCTGAACGCCCAAATGATAGTGCTCTCTTTCCATGACTGTCATTCCATGTCGCCACTTTCGATACAACCAGTAACCTGCACATCCAAAAATGACCCATGTGGTCAAAACCAGAAAATGCAGACATAGTTGAACATGTTGGATTCTACCATCGTCGCTGTTGTTACTGTTGTAGCATCACACTGGTCTCGGAGAGAACCAATGTCACATGTTGATCCTTCCCGCTCGTCCGGAAGAAATTGCCCGTTTGCACCATTTGACCCAAGGCCCATGATAGTGGCTACGCGCATCAAACTCTTTGCCAGCTGCATGATTTGCCTTCTTGAGCCATGCTTTTCAACTTGTTCATTATGTTCATGCTGTCCAATGATTGTCAAACCATTGTCTTTACACACTCCAAGCTCGTGAAGCAAAACTTTAACCCTTTGTTGAGGAAGCGCCTTCGTGCAGAGGTCAGCCACATTCCATGCTGTCGGTAGCTGCTGCAAGAAGACATCACCTGACAAAACATGTTGTTGTATCCAGAGTATCTTGCCATCAAGTGTCGGACTTTTCCTACACCTTGTTTGGATGCCAGTTGTCTGGCTGAGGAACTGTCTGTCAGCAGGTAATGAGAAACATCAGCTCCAGTGAGAAATGAAAGACAACGTCTGATGTAGATACCATCTGCCAAAGCGCTTACCATGCCATGTAGCTCAGCCTCGCAGGATGAGAGGCTTACAGTTCTCTGCGTCCTTGAAGAACCAAACATGTAAAACCCATTGATCAGATGGATGCCAGCGCTTGTACTCCTCCTGTGTTCTTTGTTCGAACTCCAATCTGAATCACTTGCACTTTCCAGCACCCAAAATGACTCATTGGTGTTCTTCCATTTTCCTTGGCCACCTTCAGGTTCTGCGATGACCACTGCGTAGGATGAAGTTCCCTTGACATACCCCATGACTTTCTTGAGCCTTTGCAACGCTGTCACAGTTGGTTGAGCCATCTTTGCTGACAACTCTTTGACGCAAAACAAGAGATCCGGTCTGTCCCTTGCTAAGTAAAGCAAACCTCCAACTGCAGATCTATAGGCATAGGCATCACGGGAAGTCAAGTTTGAAGACACATCAGGGAGTTGTATGGAAGAGTCACATGCCACATGCTGGACACGCACTTGACCAAAGTAACTTTCAAAGTTTTCCACCAACTTGTCGATGTTGGTTCCTGGAACCAGAGCTAAACCATGGTTAACCTTCACCAGCTTCCGTTTCAAGAAGGAAATTGAGCTCCCTTCTTCTTCCAAAACTGATGCACTAACGCTGAACTGTTCCTTCAACTTTGGCAAAAACTGTTCTTCCCAAAATTTGCGCTTTCCTACAAACAAAACATCATCCACATGCAACATCAACGCTGAGTGTTCATTTCGGCAAAGACATGGTTGCTCTGTGCACCACTCATAGCCAAAGGTCTTCGAAAGGAAATCTCTGAAAAACCAGTACCATGCTTTTGCACCAAGACGTTGGCCTGGGAGGTTCTTGGCTATGATGTACTTTCTGCCTGCCAGTGTCACTGCAAAGGGCTTTGCTTGTGGTACACATAGAAAAGCATCCTTGATGTCAACTGTTGCCAAAACATGTTCTGCTGCATGGTTTTCACAGCCACGTCGTTCAGCACATCGTTGCAAGTAAACCATTGGCAAAAGGTTCATCACATGAGTTGATGTCGCAGGACTGAAGCAATCGTCCCTGCGTTCCATGAAAGCATACTCTCTGGCCACCAAGCGGCTACGTCGAAGCCACCTTTTGGTTATACTTCCATCATCCAAGGTGTAATCCTTGGCACGCCAGTCTTGCACAAACTTCGTTGTCAAGGAGTCTCGAACTTCATTCTGGAAAAGCTCCTCCTTGATCAAAACCTCCATGTTCACCAAGCGTGAAATCTCAACCTCGTTTGCAAGCATGTCAACCCATTCTGGTGGTTCGTCAGGTTGACGCTCCATGTTGTAATTACTCCAAAGATCTTCTGGGACATCCTTGAAGTGCAAAGAGTCTTCATCAGCCCACAAATCGGCTGAGTCATCTTGTTGCTCCATGTCTTGGTCGTTCTCATAGTTGTCCATGGTGTGGAACTTCTCATTGCCAAATTCCACAATGCTGATTCTTGAAGCATACTCCTGAGTGATTCTCTGGAGTCTTGAGCGCTTGGGATCATCACCCCTGGCACGTTTTGCTTGATGCTCTTCGATATCAACATCTTCATCACCATGTGCACGTGTTGTTGGAGAAGCACGTGGTGTCTGTGGAACATATGCAACTTCCATGGGTCCTTCATCCTCAAAAATTGGAGTGACTGGGGCTTCACTGCCTGCAACACCAAGAGAAGGCGCAGGAACTCCTCCTGTGTCGGGTCCCACATCATCTCCAACCTCCACTGTTTCATCATCATGTTGAACTGCATCTGCATCACCAAAGCTAACTTCCGGTGGTGCATCATCTTCCACCGCAGGAAGTTCATGTCGATCATCATGTGCACCCATTTCAACTCTTTCTGATTCTTCTCTCAGCTCCTCTCTTGCTTTCTCACGCACTGCTTCGGCATCTGCATCATGAAATGCACTTGGTTCAATTTCACCTCGAGGAGGATGAAATCCCACTGAAAGTGCCTCACGCTTGATTTTGGTAGGCACCACACGCCCACCAAATCCAGACTTGTATTCCCAGCTGTTGCACTTGAAAGCTGAGTAAAACGCTAAATGCCCCTTCCAGTCAGTGTCAATTCTTCTGATGCTGCGTGTCAACACCAAATGGCTTCCAGAGTAGAGGAGAAAGCTATCTTGGCCATCCACTTCCCCCAAAAACAGGGCTCTGCGCCACTTTGCCGTCCCTTTGCACCAACACGAAAATACCCAAAAACCGGCTCTGCAAACTGAGCAATGGATCCTGTGTAGTGCTTCTTGTGGACAAGCTCAAATGGTGTCACATTGCGCACAACACCATATCTGTTCATCAACCAAGCTGCATGCCTGTGTGCCCACGTCCAGAGAGCGTGGTTTGTAGAGAAGTCTATGCCTGTGCGTTTTCTCACTGAGTGCATGAGGAATGAAGCAAGAGGTCTCAATCTTCCTATCACGTTCTCCACAAGTGAGTTGCCATGTGAGTATGCAGGAGGTGTCACTGATCTCGTTGCCAAACCCATGCTGAGCCGTGTTGAAACAACATACTTGAGTAGCTGTCGCATTGCGGGCTCGTTGTCACATCTGAAAATCACCTCAGCATGTCCTAGGCCAGCTGTAAATGACAAAACTTCACGTGTCATGAGCTCCAATTGTCCTTTCGATCTCAATGGCACACATCCAACATAACCTGAAGCACTGTCGACCATCACCAAGAAAGGTAGTGCCGAAACATCCTGAGGGTTTACTCCTTCAGGAATCGACCTTGTAAATGCCAGATCAAAGGAAACTGTTGGTGTCTCTGAAGCTCGTGAACTGTCATCTCTCAGTTGCCTGTTTGCACGCGCTTTGAAGCAAATACAGCTTTCACACCAAGGCTGATATGGTGTATGTGTGAGTTCATGTTGCCTCTGGGCCTCTTCAGATGGTGGAACTGCAAGTGTTGGTGAATGCGGCTTCCTCTCAAGTTCAGCTGCAGCATGTTGGGCTGCATCCTTCAACAATTCAAGCTCAAGCTTCTTCAAGTGATTCACCAACCGTCCATAGCACTTCATTTTGCCACCAGACTGAGAAATCCCATAAAAACTGCAACCGCTTCTCAACGCTGCTAAACTGCTTTCAACTGTAAGCTCAACGCCGTTGACAATGACTTTCTCGAAGTCTGCTGCATTCACAACAACCCTATCTGCAGGAATCTCACGACCATCAGCTGAAGGCATCAAAGAATCTTGATTTCCAATGTCACGTCCTCGAACCTCATCCTCTGTGGCAATGGCGTCTGGGTCTGGTTGATCAGCCTCATCCTGGCGTTCAGCTGCAGGTAAATCAGCTGCATCTTCCCTCATGCTAAAACCCATTGGCCCAGGAGATTTCTCACCTTCAGTGACAAACGTAAGAACTTCTCTGGCACCTGAATACCCGTAAAATTCTGCAGACATGTCAATCAAGCTTTGCAACGGCTCACAAAGTTCAACCGCATACCAAAATCTATCATCTCCCTTGATCAACGTAGTGCGGTTTCTGACTCCTTGCATTGCCGGACAAACCAAAGTGGGATCCTGATAGGTTTCAGCAAAATGCCGTCCAATTCCTAGTCCAGTCTCATCCAAACTCCAGCCTACATGTCCATGTAAAACATCATCTCGAACCGTGGCTTTCACAGCCCTCACCATGACAGAAGCCTGACCTGGATGCTCACCTGAACCCTCATCGCAAGAGATGGCCCTGATAGAGCCTTTGACCACCATTGATTTGTTCTGCAATTCAATAGGAATTTTAACACCAGTTGCATGCACCAAGTTCTGCTCACTTGCATTGACACCCCAACCGTTTTCCATGAGGCGCCCAAAGCACAAAATTGGTTGATGCACTGAAGAACTGATTGCAACATGTTCTCTAAGTACCACCTGTCTGCCAGTTTCATCTGTCAAGTGGACCTCAACATCTCTCATGCCCATCACAGGAATCTGTCGTCCCTGAGCATCGTGAAGCTGCAAGTCTGGCATGTTCGAAGCCATGCCTGCTGTTGCATACCCTTTTGGAAAAACAGCTGCATCAGCACCACTATCTAAAAGAATGCTTTTCAGTTCTCCATCATCCCAATCTGAAACTTCTTCAACCAAAACTCTGACATCACCATGAAAACGTGCATGCTCAACGTCATCACCGATGAAAAACTGCTGCAAAACACGTACTGACTTGGCACTGCAAGGTGAAATTGGATCCTGTCTCAAATCAAAAACTATAGGTTGTGATTCATCTGAAGCACTGTTGTCGCCAAAATGGCATGAAATTTGTGAAACTCGGTACTGAATGGCAGACTGAGCTTGGGACACCTGAGCGTTCTGTTGGGCCTGCTGTTGGCCATTGTTGTTTGAACCAGCTGCAGAAGACGTTGAATCCTGATTTTGGTCAGAGTTCTGCACAACTCTCACCTTAGACCAACAGTCCTTGGCGTAGTGTCCAGCTTTGCCACACTTGAAACACTGCTTGTTGCTCTTATCTGACTTTCCTTGTCCTTTGGGCTCATTCTGTTTGCCTTTTCCACCTTTGTCACCTTTTGAAAATGACTTGCCGCCATCCTTTCCTTTGGATTTCGACTTGCCTTTTCCTTTGTGGTCACTGCTATAGCCCTTTGAGTCACCCTTGTATTTGCCTTTGTCACCCTTTCCTTTTCTCCAGCCTTTCTCACCAATGCGGTCAACCTCCATTGGCACTGCATCATCAGCTCGACTGTCTTCTGAAGGAATGACAAGTCCTGTCCATTTCTGTTGTGACCTGTCCCAACGCAAGACTTGGTCTCGAACATCTGAGTATTTTGCTGAACCATCAAGTTCTAACAAGTAAGCATTCATTAGCTACATCCTAGAAGCTCGAGCCAATCACCCCAAACATAAAGAAAACCAAAATCAACAATAAAACAAACCAATATAAAACTAACACAAAAACATCGATGGGAAAAACGGAGTGAGATGTAGCTCTGGTCGAATCGCGCATCTCCCTTTTTTCCATTGCCAGTTGGATATGTGGCTGTGCCACATCAGCAGCATGTCATGGTTGATGGTTGCATTTCACCCATCCCATGTAGAGAGGTTGATGGCCAAGAACTTCAGGCTAGACGTCGAATCCATGCGGATTTTTTTTTTGAGAAAGAAAAAAGCAACAGCCCAAGAATGACAGGACCAGATTAAATGATGAAATTTGGTCCACATGGATGTCTTATCTTATGCGAAACGCAACGGATGCTGAAAGGACAGGTCGTCCAGGAATTGCAATCGGATGTTTGCCGGGTGAGTGGCCTGAGTCTTGCCACGTTAAGAAATGATCATGCTGGTTCGGATGCCCATGGAAAACAGTCGGATGCGTTGGTTCGTCGCGCAGCGGATGAAAATGGGAAATCGCACGCAAGGGAACCGCACTCGTGAGTCACACTCCAACTGAAGGGAAAAGGTAAAACAACAGAGATTAAACTGCTAGCAACATGGGAAAACACCAATGACAATCGAAAATTCAAGCAGCTGGAGAACTGAGTGGGTAATCCCTGACATACTATGATTCCCCCATCTGGATATTGAGAAACAACAGCTTAACAGAGCATAGAAAACGTGGTAGGCAACACTTAAAATCAGGTGAGGGAGGGTGGGTGTTTGAAATTAGATGAATGCTTACTTGAGCCAAAATGTAATGAAGCATTACATTGATTAAAACACTAATGAAACAAGTACATTAAGAGTTCTAACAAGTAAGCATTCATTAGCTACATCCTAGAAGCTCGAGCCAATCACCCCAAACATAAAGAAAACCAAAATCAACAATAAAACAAACCAATATAAAACTAACACAAAAACATCGATGGGAAAAACGGAGTGAGATGTAGCTCTGGTCGAATCGCGCATCTCCCTTTTTTCCATTGCCAGTTGGATATGTGGCTGTGCCACATCAGCAGCATGTCATGGTTGGTGGTTGCATTTCACCCAAATATTTCTATCAACCAGGACTTACCCCTCTAATAAAAGTGTGAGGTAAGGACTGGCAATGGAAACAGGAGGTTACGGAAGTGGCCATGAAACTGTTGATCCCTTTGGGAAAATCGAAACTGCTTTGGTCGGGTGCCAAATTTGATCTAACGAAATTCGGATGCGGTCGGATGCTTGAAGGCTGGGAGGCAAGGGCTCCTCTAGGTTCATTCTGGAAATCATGTCAGCCAACTCATTGGCATATCCCGGGATGTGTGAAACGTCTAATTGTGCATGGACTGCTGAAGATAAAAGGCAAAGCTTTTCGACAAAGAAACATAATGGAGCTTTGGTGGTGAAGAGAGAGTTTGAGGTGGATTCTGCTGCCGTGTTGTCACTTAAGCTTTTTAATGTGAGTGCAAAGCGCTGGGATGGCAGTAAGCTGCATAGGGAATATAAGAGACAAATTTGGGCTAATGTCTCATAGCTGCTGATATCTTTCTGCATATCTGAGGATACTGGAATTTCTAGTTTGTGAAAATCGGATGCTATCCATTTTTCGCTGAACCAGCGTAAGTCACCATTGGCAAATCTGAGAAACCCTCCGATCTGACAATGATCCTTATCTGCACAGGCATCTGCAGCTGCTTCGCCAGCCCAAGGTAATTTAGGGTTCATTGAAACTATCGGATTTGAATATTGAAGCCAAGTTGAGAACATGTTCAATATTCTTTGAGAGTCTTTGCTGATCGATCTTTTGGTTGACAAAGGGTCCATGATGCGAACCCAAATCCGTTTTTCGGACAATCGGCAGTTGCGGACATCTTCCAAGGTAGCCACCGGCTGGTGCCGAACTGACAGTAATTTCCCGCCTTCAGGTATGGCTGTGCCGATGGGCCGAGAAGTAAATTGTAGGTCCGGGCTCAGGCATGACAATGTGGTGAGCCAAAAACCAGGGTCAATTGAATATGATGTGCCAGGTGCCTTATATAGGTCTGTATATAAGTGGTGCAAGAAAGCTCTCATTAGGGGAAAAAGCTGCGTGATCCAAAGTGCCAGTCCAATGAACTTTTCAATGGTCTTTTTGGAGGTTTTCGGATGGGTCAAAAGCTCCAGGATTAATCTTTGTAGTTTTTCCCGCTTGCTCTGTTGCAATTTGACCTGACCGATGGAAAAATTAAATGTCCATCCAATCCAATTGACTTCTTTGTGTAGTTCTGCTTTTCGCCAGCTGATGGGAAGTCTGAATGCCTGAACCAGTAAAGCCACTAGGGCTGCTGTGATGGGTAAAATGTCCAAGCGTTGAACCAGTAAGTAGTCATCAACGAATAGGAACAAGGCGTGGGCCGTATAAATAAACTGATGTAGGAGCCTTGTAAAAAAGGAGCCAAGTCTGGCCCACCACCACGCACTGAATCGGGCTCCGAAAGGACATACTTTGTAGAAATACAACCGCCCTTTGAACGAAAAGCCTACTAGGCCTCGATGACTGTGGTGAAGTACACAAAGTTTATGGGCTGCGCGGACGTCAAGTCCCATGGCTCCCAGTTCCTCATTATGACCACGAAGAGGGAAGGAACGTACTACGTCCTTTGCAGATGGCAGTTGTTGATGCTCAGGTATATCGCAATTGTGGTTGGTGCCTGAAACCGTAAAGTCTACTACTAATCGTGGTGGACGGGTGTCCGATGTGGCAATTGAAAGTTTCCCCACTGCAACGCCAAGGGGGTATTCACGTTTGGCATCCTCAAGGTTTCCAGGGAAACAAATCAGCCATCCTTTTGCAATTTCTTCTTGGACCAGCTCTTCCGTGAGTTCCGGTTGGGATTCTGCTGTCTGCCAGTTTGTCCAATGGACGGACAATTCCGGTCGTGCTGGGTCCTCGGTGGGCGGTTTGGCTGCAAATACATTTGAAGGAGCAATGTTGTCTTGGAAACCAGTGGAAACTCCTTCGATAAGCGCTGGAAAAAGGTTTCGATCCGGATCGTTCATGTGATGGCTAATTGCTTGAAGGGCATGCAAACAAAGCGGTTGATCTGCACGCACTTGCCAATCGAGCGGTTTGTCGAGGGGCAGCAATGTGTCAAGAGACGCACGGAATTGTTGCACCAGGTCTTCTGAAAATGGTGGATCCACTTGTTGCCGCTGGAAATGCCCCACGATAAACTTATGTAAATCATGTTTTAGAATTTTGGGAATCCAAAAATCCCGGACCGATCGAAAGATGTTCTCTTTGTCTGCTGGGGGTCTGGACCAGTCTGGGGATGATTGCAAACCTCCCCCATCCACAAAACTTTTGGGATCTTGGAACCAATCTTTGTGGGGAAAAAGTGAAAACGCTGAATCCCACGAGATATCATCTTTGAGTGGGGAAAGTAAAACTGAATTTTTTTGTGCAAAAGCCTCTGCTAATTTCGTTGGGTATGCCGCAGAACGCCTGCTCAAATAAATACCATGTTCGTCCTTTGTACCTGCAATAGATTTGTGGGATCCTTGTGCATGGGTACAAACTGCTGCAATGGCTGATAGAGGCTCGAAAGATGATGCAAATAACCATGTCTTCCTGATGTCCCAGTCAAAAGCGCAGGCTGCTAAAAGAATTAGGCAGCAGTTGGCCATCTGAATCCAATTTCGCGTGGATGGTTCTCTCCAACTCATGGCACCTGAGGGTTGCTCGACATGGCCATGACCGCCAGCTACATAGGTACATTGGACCGAATTAACTGAGCGATCCAACAGTGCAGCGCTGTCTTGAAGGCGCTGTTGCTCTGCAGGGGATAAATCAGGAATGCCTTGCATCATATCTGGTGTCCGGATGGCTCTCGGCCCACCTGGCCGAAGTTTGAGTAAACTGTACTCGGTGCAAGACGGCGATGCAGCTGCGTAGCCAATGACTCCGGAGCCACTTAACCTCAGTAGTTGTTCGTAGAATTGATCATGTAACAGATCCATGCGGCTATCCAGTAAAATATCAATGGAGAGAGCTGGAAGCCCCATCGCCCTGACTGCTGTAGAAAGAGGGCAGTCTGCTCCGCTGCAAATGTCCAGGAAAATCTTTGTACCCGTGCAACTCCATGGAGTGAGAAGATCTTGACTCACATTGTACAAAGCTGATGGGATTGTGGTCTGTGAAATCTGTGTATGTTGATGTTCCATGGTTATGTCTCCATTGTCCATGCTTGTGATCTCCTCGACCATGGCATCCTGTTGAGGTGCTGCATGTGGTGAGGCGGAATTTGCCTGCATGTCTGACGCAAAATGCGTTGGTGAAAACCCCAAAGACTTGTCCTCCTGTTGGTGTTCAAGAAGAGGATCATCGCTAAGCTTAAACTGAGCTATCGTCACATTGGGAGGTGATACTGATGGACTCTGCTGCGTAAGTCAGTGCGGAGTCTTGTCGTGCTCTATGGCAGGGTGCGCTGCCCCGCATGCCGTACCGTCTGCACGAGGGTAACCACATGCATGTTCATACCTGCAATCTTTGTTGGAGCATTTTCCCGTTTGAAATCGCATACACAGGGTTTTCTTTTGGGACCCCTTCCAGAGCTCTGAGACCCAACGGACCGACGGTTTGCCAGTTCCCTTGGAGGGTTTTCCCCCCTTTCCTGATGATTTGGCTGCTTTGCCACCTTTGAATGGTGTGTTGCTTGGAGGAGGTGTAGGCTTGGTCAACTTCGGCCTAGGCTGGAGCAAGGCAGCCAAATCCCCCCGATTTTGAGTAAACTCAAGCAATGCATCGTCCAACGTCCATTCCGGTGACTCACATAGTTCCGCAATTTGGTGCCAAATGTGCTTATCTGCATGTTGGGCTTCGAGAATGGATGGCGCTCTCAACCCGCTTTCTGCATCCAGTCGCACTGACAAAAAAGACATGAACTTCAAGCTGTAAGAGCGTAGCCTATGTAGGTGGCACGCCTGAACCATGGCCCATGCATAGTTGTGCAAGTCAAACATGCGGTTCACTGCATTCAAGCCCAGGTTTTGGTTGGTGATCTCCAGGGAGGGGATCTCATCGATGAGCAATTGATGCAATTGTACGTTCTCCAGCCTCGGGGCTTTGGAGGCTCGACTCAAGGGCATCTCTTCGGATCGAGCTACTGACATGCGGTATTTCCAGGGCAACCACTTGTACTCTTTCTTTTGGTGCAACTGAAACGCGAGTGCCAGTAATCGGGCACTTGGTTGTGTCTCCGGAGTGACAACCTCCGACGGAAAATTGGTACAGAACTTCATTTTCAATTGGGATACGGTTGAACTGGTCAACTTCGGTGGGAAAGATTCCGACCATGTATTGTCTGTCGCCGAGGGTGTCCCGGCTGCTGATGATGTGCCTGCTGGTACGTGGGCTTCCTGAATTGGAGGTGCCTGGAGACTGCGCCAAGCTCCCTTGATGCATGACTTCTGAAGTAGGGACAGACTGACATCATGGCATAGTTCTGCAAACACCTGATCCGTAAAATCTGAGGGCGAAGCTGCGATTTCTCGAAAGGAAGTAACTGTCCATCCATCTGAAACCAGATTTGATGCCAGGGCTGGGTCAACTCCTGCATTGCCTAGAATCGTATCCAGTGAGTCATCCATGACTGGAGCACGGAATGCCAAAATGGCAGGTGAAAGCAAAACCAAATAAACGTATGGTCTAGTGGAGCAACATAACTCTATGTTGTGGGGCCGAGAAGTAAATGTTGGGTTAAAAGGAAACCACCCCCCTTTTTTGCAAGAACAGTTTGGTTACTATGGTGTAGATAATGTCGCATGAACCTGATTTGAAGGGGATGACTGTTGTCGGTTGAGCTGAGCCATCAGCTATGGACTATGCGCCATGGGTGCACCTGCATCCTCAATCAGAAAAAAGCCCCTGGCAGTGGTCGCCAGATTCAAATGGGATTGATTTGAACTGTCGGCCTATGAAAATTTGCTGTCATGTGTGAGAAAAAAATGAGCTCGACATGCACTGACTGATAAGGACCACACTTCAATAAGAGAATCTTTCCAATCATATAAAATGACGATCAATAGCAAACTGCACATGAGACTCGTGAACATGTTGAAATGCCTGGTGACAGCTGAATTGGCCATCCGGCCCCCACGCATGGTTTTTTTTTTTGGTCTCGACGCGCCATCATCCGATGGTTGGATTTTTTGGGCAAGCGGCCCGATGTTCTGATCTACAGAAGGCTGCTTTTCCAAGCTTTCATGCATGCTGGTCGCTGGCATAGCGATCTACCTTGCTCAAGGTCTCGGGAGAATTGGACTCTGTCGGAATCCAATCTAGCGCCACAGGCTGCTTGGTAATGTTTGCCCTCATGATAGGGCTTCCAGTCTTCCATCGTGGGCAACATGGCGTGTTGCACGTTTGTTACAAAACCGACTAGAACTTCATCAGCGGCTTCGACATGAGCTGTGGTTTTGGGCTTCTTACTTACATTGGGCATGGGCTCAGCTGCATCGGAATCCTCTGATGAGGAGGAACTGGAATCACTCGATTCGGAATCAATCCATTCCGTGGTGTCGCATGGCAACGCTTCAACTGCTGAGGTCTCGACTGAGGTGGCTGTAAATTGGAAACATTTCCATTTGGGGTACAATGACTCTTTGCGAAAAAATTCAGCTTGGATAGGTGGTTCATCCATTGGGTGTTGGGCCCCTCTGTGTTGAGCTGTCCTGAAACGTCCACCTCGTCTGACAAAATCGATGACCTTCTGCTGAAAAGATAATTGACCATGCACGTCATCTCTACTGTAAATGCGAAGGCTTTTGCTGGTACCCTGCCTATGATGCCCCTGAAGCATGCGTTCTTCCGGAGTGACTTTCCCTTCTGCAATCAACTGTGCTCCCCATGCAAGCAAAGTGCTTTTCATGGAGTGTGCTGTCCATTGAATGGATTGCTGAGTGCTGGACTTCCATGGAAGGGCTGTGGCATATCTCAACCATGCAAGGGCATCCGCATAGGTCATCGGCGTCCAAGGAATTTCAATTCCAGAGGTCCCTAATTTTGGAAACAAAAAGTCCGGGACCGGCATATCTAAATTGGTGGATTTGGCCTGATGCCAAAGGTCGTCCATAGTGGTCAACCATTTCTCAACCCAGTTGAATGTTCCCAATGACATGAAACCTGATGCCAGCAGGCCCCAGGGTTGTCCGCGGCTAGATGTCTTCGTCCGCCAGCAGCTGCCTCGCAAGGATGTTCCATCAAAGCAAAAAGAATGGTAACTGCATCTTTGGGCATCAGCAAAACGCATGCCCGACCACATGCAAATTAGAATGGCTCCAATAATCACTGTTTCCACTGTGCTGCAAGCGGACATGAGTAACCGTCTTTCAAGTTGCCAAACTGTGTACAGCGAAAGTGGCAATGCCTCTTTGAGCTCCTTCGGGATTCTGCTGCGCAGGAAACTGTCAATTAAGGGGCTCCATGCATGTCTCAACCCCTGTACACCAGCATGAGTGGCCACCCATCGGATGGCTTTGATGGTTATGTGGCTGCCCGCACTGCAATCGGATCTCTTGCTGAGGGAAGTGGCAATTAAAACATCTGCAAGTTGAGCTTCCGACATGTCGGTGATCGACAATTTCAAGCTATGTACTGTATTGCAGAAACTCTGCCAAGCTGCAAAATATCTCAGTAATGTTGAAGCAGCAAATTGATCCAACAATCTAGCGGCGTGAGCCTCTGGGTGGTCCGACTGCTCGAGCGTTTGAAAAACTGATGAGTCAGGGCCCAGCTGAAGCAAAATGCTTCTCCACTCCTGAACCAGCCAAGCAGATTTGGAAGGGTATTGAATTCGAAGTATATCTGATTGTTGTGAAACTTTGCATGCAGTTCCTCTGGAAACGGGTGGTTTGACTTGCTGGCCAAAAATTGGAATCGGCTTAGGTGAAACGGCTGGTTGTGAAACTGTTGAAATCTGTTGGTGATCTACATGAGCAAGCATGGGATTTGCTCGTGATACTGATTTCGGCATGGGCCTGGCTGAAGGGACAGGCAGTCCTCCAAACTGGAGAGGCGGACCCTTGTATTTGGGTCTGTTGGGCATTGTCCCTAATGTCGGTCTGGCCAGAGGCTCTGATTTCGGAGTCGCAGGAATGAAAATCCAGTCTGTTTCATGGGGAGTCATTTGAACTGCCACTTGATGAAACTGGTGAATCACTAGATACTGATGGACCACTCGACACTGCTGGAGTTCCTGGGGCTTGCACGCGTTGAACTGGAGGAGATTGCACTGATGATGCTGATGAATACTCAAATAGCAAAAGAAGTCTGGCGTTTGAGTTTCTCAACTGTCTCCAATCCCCTGGACCTAAATGAATCAAAATGCAGCTGCGAATGCGACGGTCTGGGCCCAGTGCAAAGAAGACTGATCGAAAAAGTGCCGTCCCCACACGTGTGGGAATGCCGTGGTGTCTCGCCAAAATCAGGCTGCTGCCATCGGGCCGACGCCCCAGGAAAATGGAAGACATGCACAACAGAAAAAAACTTTGTCTGTGAATGCAAACTGATGGTTGACAAAAATGCTGGGAACACATGGATAAAACAAGCCCCCCCCCGGGGAAAAGCAGGGCTGAAACCCACAAGAAGCGAAAAACCAAAACGGTAGAAAAACAATTTGGTGCCACGTGAACCCAGTGCTGATGGAAAATGCGTTTCCACATGTTTGAAATTAGATGAATGCTTACTTGAGCCAAAATGTAATGAAGCATTACATTGATTAAAACACTAATGAAACAAGTACATTAAGAGCATCAAGTTCAGCTGCGTTTTCAAAGGACCAGTAATACACTTAAGTAAAATGGCCACCTTGAGTTCCTCCTGAACAGGAGTTCCAGACTTGCGTGTTTCTTCAAACATTTCCTCCAGCTTAATCAACTGACTGAGCAAAGGTTTCTGCATGTTGAAGGAAGGGTATGAGGTGATTGCAGAAAGTAAAGCAAGACCTCTCGTTTGAGTGTTGGGCTTCAAGTTGAGAATCAGCTGTCTGAGAGCTTCATAGCCATCAGAGTTGGGTGTAGCTCGAACAACGCTAAGGGCTCTGTTGCGCACCAAAGAAGCCAGCAAACTGTAAAGTTTTGTGGACCTATGCCGCGTCTCTGCTGAGGCTGTTCCCATGTCCAACTGCTTCCCAGAATCGTCATTGATCTGCTGAAGTTCACCAGCAAATCCTTCATCCACTGCAGTCAGATACTGGCAAAGTTGCCAATGCCAATCTCTAAAGTTTCTGATGTCCTCCTCAGCAGTCTTGTTGTCAAACACGTTGGGCTTGTTCAACAGTTTCGACCAGTCCACATTGCCACCAGGCCTAGCGCCTGCACCAGCTGCCTGACTTCCAGATGACTGTGCCTGTGAGGCTAGTTGAGCAGCCTGCACAGCAGCTTTGGTAGCGTCAGCTACCTGCAGTAATGCCGTCTGTATAACACTGGGATCCACAGCCATTGCACCTGAAATTCTGCAAAGATCACGCCACCAAATGAAAAATTGCAAACGTACCAACCCAGTATTGCAAAACCACTGCCAGTTCTGAAGCCTGTATCCAGTGTTTAAATCTGCACCTGAGCTTTGAGGTTTCCAGCAAAAATCAAACGGTGTCCTACCACAGCAGAAAAATCAATCCAGCTTCACCCCAGAAAATTCTGCCACTGACCAATTCCTGCCGGTGAAACCGACCAGGAATGCTTTGCGCCTTTCCACGTTCAGTCAGAAAAATCCAAAGTCTATGGCGTCAGCAACCAGTTGGAACCCAATCCCTTTTAGGATCTGAGCTCCGCTACCATGCGAAGAAAGATGGAGCGGTCTTTTGAGCCTCAGGGCCTTTGGATTCCAAGTCTGAAACTGTGATGAGTTCACATGGTTTTCATGTGCTCAAATTGGAGTACCTGACAGGGATGAGTGCTGAGTCAAAACGTTCGCAATCACGCATGTCTGTATCATCTCCATCTCCGCATCCTCTGTTCTGCTGCAGTACTGTGGCCATGTAGCGGTTTGAACCCATTGTACGTGCTGCCACCAGGTTGGCTTGTTCCACAGTGAACATATGTTGCCTTTGCGCAGGCCTCAATTCAGAGTGGTTTGTCTAACCACCAAGCATGACAACACCGTAGTGCAAACCATCGACTTGATCAGAGAGCATCTCTTGGTTGCCCTCCAGTTCATTGTGAGCTCTCCGCATCCTGTTCACCAGTTCTGGCAGCTCACCAGTTTCCTTCTTCAAAGATTGGTTATCGCTTTGCATCTTGCCATATGCACTTTCCAAAACAGCTACATCAGTGTAGAGCTGTTCGAAGCTCGAAAATGCATCCTTTACCATTTTGTAAGTGCACCAAAGAAAAACCAGCAATGCAAGCACCATGCAAATCACAAAAATTCGCAATGCACTGCAAAAGCTCCTCCTGTCCCAGCATCATTGGAATTGGGGTGCGCTGGACACTGGATGCTATCATCATCCAAAATCACCGCACCAACGCCCCCAATTGGAGTGCTTGACCCAAGGCCCGACATCATTCGCGCAACAGCTTTGGCCAGTTTTGCAACTTGCTTTCCATAGCCATGTCGCTGGCACTGTTCTTCAAACTCATCTTGTCCAACCAATCCAGAGCAATCGCCATGGGCCATGTTCAAGTCGTGCATGAGGAGTTTCATCCTCTGACCAGGAAATGGTTTCGTGCCAATGTCAGCTAGGTTCCATAGCGTTGGCACCTGCACAAGCACTATCTTTCCTTCCATCACCCACTGCTGGAATCTTGTCAGAAAGGTGTTTGTTTTTGTCAGTGCCTTGTCGCATAGATAGCTGTCGAGCACAGGAGGAATCTGTGAAAAGGAAATGGTCCACCACAGCTCCAGTCAAAAACACCAGGCATCTTCGCAGAAAAATCCCATCGCACAAAGTTGATACCAGCGCATGCAGTTCAGCATCAGACTGATGACTCTCTGAGTTCTGCTGCTCCCAAACAAGAAGTATCCATTGAACATGTGCATGCCGCTGCCTGGAGAACGCCTATGGCTCTGGTTGGATGACCAATCTGAATCGCTAAAGCTCTCCAAAATCCAACATCTGTCGCTGTTCTTCCAACGTCCTTGTCCAGGCTGGGGTTTCTCCAAAATCAAGCAAAGATTTGATGTCATCTTCAGAAACCCACAAGCTTCCTGAGACTTTGAAGTGATGTCAAAATGGGGCAACTCATTGAACCACTGAGCTCTTTGACCCACAAATCAAAGATCAGGGCGATCCTGGGCCAAATACAAGCATGTGCCAATGACTGACCTGAAGGCAAATGTGTCCTTGGCATTCAATGATTCGAAAAGCTCAATGACCTTGCTAGCACTTGTACCAGGTATCAAAGCCAGACCATTGCTCAGGCATCTAATGGCTCTCTTGAGAAAACTGATTTCACTGCCCACACCTTGCAATTCAGAATGACTGATTTTGAACTCCTCGGAAAGCTTCTTGAGAAATGTCTCACGCCAATACTGTGCATCTCCACAAAACAACAAAATGTCATCCACATGAACAACAATGCAGCAACTGTCATTCTTTGCAATGCACGGCTGTTCAACACAGAACATCATGTCGAGCTTCTCAATGAGAAACTGGCGCAATTGCCAGTACCAGCTCTTGGCACCAAGCCGTTGTCCAGGTAGATTGCGCTTCACCCAGTATGTCCTTCCAAGAAGGGTCACCATCATTGGTGAAGGTTGCTCGACCATGAGGAATGCATCTTTGACATCAACTGGTCCCAAAAGCACACCAGACGTCGTTGAAATCTCCAAACTTCTGGAAGTTAATCATGGGAAGCAAGTTGAGGATGTGAGTAAAAGATGCTGGCCAGAAGCACGAACTAGATGGCATCCGTGCCGAGATCAGGGCCCTTCGTCACACCATGGACATGGTGGTGCACAATGCAGCAGTTCTCACCAAGGAGTTGGTCGCAGTGAATGAGAGCATCATCAATGACCTGCATCCCGAAACACCTGGCAGTTGGACCGCGACCTTCCAGGAGTTTTAGGTCCTGGTTGTGGCCCTCTCCTTGAAGGGTTGGTTAAGAGGTGATCCTAACCACGGCGCACAGTCAGTTTGACCATTGAGGTGGCTGCTCACGGCTACCGGGTATCCCAATTTTTTTTCCTCGATTACACGTCATGGTGGCAAGCAAACAGTAAACCAAATCAAAAAGGGCAAGCGTTGGGTTGAAATGCACTTCCCCCAGTCAGAAATGCGTATCGACCCACGTCTGACCAATCAAAACAAACAAAGAAGAACAACCACAAAACACAAAAACGGGGCCGGAGTCCAACGCAACAAACACAAATCAGCCACCAATCGCAGTGATGGGAACAGCGAAGGCCCATCACTGCCGATAAACCTATCAGCAAAAGGTAAATGAATTAAAAAGAGACCAGTGCAAAAGGGTCAATTAGCAGACAGCAAAAAAAGCAAGCTGTACACAAAAAGCTACGCACCTCTCAGAAGCCTCTCAGATGTTCTTTGGCAAGTTATCATCAGGTTGCAAAGGCAAGCCAGAGAGTTGTCCGTCTGGGTAGAAAAGTGGACTCATCTTGGTAGCATCGAGGGTAGCAGCGGGGGGGTAGGCAGAAGCGGCCGAGATGCAATGGGATTGGCAATGGATGCAGTCACAGGGCTATAGGGGCACCCAATGTTGTAAAGATCACATTCCAGAGGGACACGGAGGAGCCAACAAGCCCGCAGCTTTTCTTTGATCGCTAGTGCAATTTTCGGCGTTCTCAGGACTGCCCCAGTTGCAGGCTGCTTTACTACAGATACTACTACAGTCTTGGCCAACAGTGCTCTGAAGTGTCACTCCCCCGGCCATAGACATGGTGATAACCGCTTTACTGAACGGACAGCTTCGTATCAGCATTCTCCAAGGCATACGTGTTTAGAAAGAGCACCAGCAATTGCGGCACTGATTCACCGTAGACATCCTCGCAAAGAGAAAGCCAGGCTAATCGAATCCACCACAAGCGCCAACATGGTCACTATTAGAACACAAGAAAGCCATATTCGCAAAAAAGGATCTTCTGGGCCGAATCTCCTGATGAACTTCGCATCAAGAGAATGCAAAATCCGCCCACACCGCTTTGGCGGTGAAGGCGTGCTTATTGGGGGGAAACAGCCACACTAAATGCTCAATCACATTTGTTTATGTAGCAGTCGCTATATCAGCTTTAGCTGGGGGGGGGCCAAAAACGGTTTCGCACCGAGACCAGAATTAGGTGGTGTTTTCGACTTTTTTCGAGGATTTTTGGGTGTCTGAGCGCCAGAGGGTATTGAAATGGAATTTTGGGTCATTTTGGTAGTTTTCCGGCAATGGAAAAACGGCCAAAAATGAAAAAAACATTGTACATAGCAAGATTTTGCAGGGTTTTTGGATGCCAGAGCATTGAAAACACTGCAAAAACAAGTGTTTTGGACTGACGTTATAGCAAAAAACGTGTAAATTACCGTATGCTTGACTGGAAACATTACAAAAACACTGTCAAAAGCAATGTTTTGGAAGGATTTACTGCCTTTATGGCAAAAAACGTGTAAATTACCGTCTGTTTGACTGGAAACATTGGAAAAACACTGTCAAAAACAATGTTTTGGAAGGATTTCTTATATATATATATGTTGGAGTTGGCTACCGGCATTGGAACATGGAAAAATTGAAGAAAACACTGTAAATAGCGGGGGCTCCCCAAGCTAGGGAATTTTCACTTTTCCCCCCCGTGGGGGGTTTCCCAAGCTAGGGAATTTTCACTTTTCCCCGCCGTCACAGCTTCCCAAGCTATGGAATTTTCACTTTTCCCTCCCTTGCAGGCTCTCCAAGCTGCGGAATTTCAAATAGCTAGACAACGACGCCTAGATAGTCCCCCAAATCCCGTGTTCTTTGAATGTGTTTCCATGTTTTTGCAATGGTTTCCTTCAAAGCACGGTACTTTACACTTTTGTCGCCATAAAACCGGTCAAAAACATCATGTTTTTGGGAAGCTTCACGGGGGAAAAGTGAAAATTCCCTAGCTTGGGAACCCGGGGGGGAAAAGTGAAAATTCCCTAGCTTGGGGAGCCCCCACGGGGGGGGAAAATGAAAATTCTTAGCTTGGGAAGCTTCACTTAAAAAATATTCACGAACCCAGCAGTTATGTATGTCAATTCTCCTGTGCTGCTCTGCTCCTCATATTCCACACCACCCTTAGCCCCTCTCACGGACCGAAATAAACCTGCGGTGTGGGCGGCCACCCCACGCGAAGCGGGGTGAATACTGCACTGGTTGATACATAGATCAAATGAATTCGTACCATCCAAACAGGTCGGACATCAGTGAAGTAGTGCAGCTGCTTGAGGGATGTTCACTGTGGAGCCACATAGAAGCCATGATCGCAGACTTTGCTGCTGCACGGGCGCAGCGAGGCCCAAGGCACATGAGGGCCGAGCACTGCAGGTTTCCCGTCGGGCCATGGCACGCGTCGGCTATGGAAGCACCCTCAACCAGCAGCACCCGTCCCCAGGCAGCAGTGCAAGCTGAAAATGGGGGGACCTGGGTGATATAGCCCAACCAGCAACCACCTTATGCTGAGCTCGCATGCAGTTTGATTGTGGGCTAGCAGGGACTAAGTTCTCAAAGACTCTGAAGGCATGAAGATGCAATGTGATTGTGCTAACATGACTTGCCAGCCTGTGCAGACAGCACGATCCTAAGCAAAAGCATCTCCAGTGTGGCCACCTCAGTAACTGTCCTGAGTAGGATGAGATCATGTGGGAGGAGACCAGTGGGGCCCTGTCTTGCCAAGTGACTCAGAACTGTAGCTTTTGTCCAAGTGGAGAAAGTTGGAAACTTAAGATTAAAACCATGGCGAGGTGCGTGTTATCTGAACACCTCAGCCAGTGACCAAATTCAGGCCATGCTTACAAGGGAGAAGGGAGAAATCAGCGGCAGAAAGCCCGGGGAGGGGATGATGGAGTCAAGAGATGCACGACATGCACAGACATCTCTGCAAAGTCAAGAGGAGGGGGCGTCCGGACACTCCACATGGTGTAGAGGGAAATCTCCACACAGGGCCAAAGCCTTTGGTGCCATGCATCATGAGACACGTCCCATACTTCACAACTCGCAACGGATGCTACGGGCCTACGTAAGGGGCACGCAAGAGAACGTAACCGTACCAATCTGACCAACAGGCACAAAGAGGAAGAAAATGCCACCCTGGGTGCGAAAATCCAACAGGACCTAATTACAACCACTAGTCGCGTGCGCTCGCGGATCGCGTCGAATTGGGTCAGCCTCCACCGCGTCGAGCGTATAAAGAAAACAAAGAACCTAAATTCACGACGGCTTCACTGCAGTACCCTCGGTTCCTTTTCCATCAGGAAACACAAAGGAAACAAGCTGTCTGTCCAGCTAAGTTGTCTTGCACGTGCAACATGCATAGTTTGGTCTTCTCCTGTTTCAGCTGTTCCGTGCTGTTGAAACGACAGCGGCGGCATGCACAAAAAGCAAACGTTCTTCTCGCACTTCTCACCACCATGTTGGGTGAATTCAATATGTTTGAATTCACCATCACATTCCAAAATAAACATTCTCCATTCGCATCTTGTTGACAAATTCCAAAAACGTCCAAAATCATCTTCAAACATTCTCACAGCTTCCAGAAATAAAATGCAGCTCGGCAAAACGAAGTTTCAGTTGGAGTTTTTGTTGAAAAACGCATGCACATGTGTTTGAAAAACGACGACAAAGTTGACCTCAAACTCGTCCACATCAAAAGCACTCCCGAATTCATTTGCTGTCCAGATAACATCTGAGGCAAATGAATTCTTTTCCAAAAACATTATTCTCATCCACAAAGTTGATGAAATAAAACATCATGCACCAAAAACGCATTCCCATGCTTTCTCAACCAATTCCAGAAGTTCTCAAACCATTCTGCATCATTGTGCACAAATAAACCATAACGAACATCATGTTGTAGCCACCTTGTCACTTTCGGGTAAGAAACGTAGCACATGCAACTAATATGCACGGGAGTGTATATTTCCATACCCCCTTTTGCTGCGTTTCCCATCCATCCAAATCCAGCTGAATTCCAGTGAAGTCTCAAAAAAAGGCTGCACGTTGCACATATGTTTAAATTTACGCTATCGCCGCCCAGTTGTCAATACCTCCTTGTTACATCGCGCGAAACGAAAACCAAAAACACAAACATGATGCAAACGGAGTGACATCAAACATGTGTGGCAACAACGAAAAACTGCAGCACAAAAATTCTTTTCCTCGGTGCGCACAATGGGCTGTCTCACAGTTCAAACAGCATTGAGCCTTTCATCAGGCAGCTGAGAAAACATCTCTCTCTGGCTTACCCATTTACCCCTGGCGTAGGAGCAACTGAGTAAACATCGCAAAAGACAAAAAGTCAAAGCCATCGTTCGCATTGAACCTGAGCAGCATGCCCTGGTCTTTTCATCCGCACCAACTCACCCCTTCAATACCAAGTCAGTATGGTGCCGGTCGAACTGGACGCGGCCACATCGTTGGTTGAGTCTTCAAGCGCAGGTGTTGCAGAAGCTGCTGTAGGAGCCGGTGAAGTGGCTGGAACGTCGGCAACGACTGGATCGGGAGCTGTCAATGGTGCGTCCAACGTACCAAACCGACGTTTCATCCTGAGAAGGGTCTCGGCGGTCCTCAGCAGCAGCATGGAGTCGGTCAAGACTGCATAGTACTCTGCGTGCAAATTGGTGTCGTAGTTTGCAGTAAACCACGTTGTGAACGCGTCCAGTGCGGGGATGGCGTTGATGATCCCATCTGGAAATTGGTCAGATGGGGATACCAAAATTTCGGTCAGTGGTCGACCTTCATTCGGACAATTCAATTGCAAACTGGTTTCGGCAGGCTGTTCCGGCCAAAGTTGGCGCTCTAGTATGTAGAGCGCCTGACTGGTCTGTGACCAGAGATTGAAGATGGAAGACAAATAAGTCGTGCGCCCGCACGTTTCCAGCAGCAGACGGCATGCGACGATAATTCGATCGAAGCATGCCAGTCTTTCCTCTTGCATCGTTTGCGCTATTTGTAAATTGAAGTGAGGTGGCTCGAGAAAGGCCAGCGAGATGGATACGGAGGCTGCAAAGTTCACGATCAACTCAGGCAGCATGGAAATGATTGAGAAGGCACGGAACGGCAAGCTGTGGCCAAAGGTGCTGTCAGGATTTGAAGCTTATTGGGTGGGAGTGCAACGGGCGGGAGCTTCAAAATTCTTGAAATGAAAAATTTCACTTGGAACAGGCTCATCACACAGCGTTAACATGAACATGTTGAAACCTCAGAAACGTGTTTGTCAAATAAACAAACAGCAGGGCCAAAAAGTCCATAAACAGAAGACAAACACGTTAGACAATTCAAGTGCAGGATTAGGCAGGTTTCAAGGCTTAAGAACGCAGCAAGGTTTTTGCAGGAAACATTTTTGTAAATCGCGTAAGAGAAAGGGGGACAACTGGGCTAAAAGTTTCAGCATGAAACTTTTCTATCGCGGAAAAATTTAAGGCTCTATCAACACGTTGACAGATTGCTTAAATTTACGCTATCGCCGCCCAGTTGTCAATACCTCCTTGTTACATCGCGCGAAACGAAAACCAAAAACACAAACATGATGCAAACGGAGTGACATCAAACATGTGTGGCAACAACGAAAAACTGCAGCACAAAAATTCTTTTCCTCGGTGCGCACAATGGGCTGTCTCACAGTTCAAACAGCATTGAGCCTTTCATCAGGCAGCTGAGAAAACATCTCTCTCTGGCTTACCCATTTACCCCTGGCGTAGGAGCAACTGAGTAAACATCGCAAAAGACAAAAAGTCAAAGCCATCGTTCGCATTGAACCTGAGCAGCATGCCCTGGTCTTTTCATCCGCACCAACTCACCCCATCTTAACCGGAGTGTGAGGAAAGCTTCTGCAGACACTTTGCCACTGTCACCCCTACTAACAAAGGAGAAAGAAATTTTGCACTTACCCCATCAGGCGAACCACGGGAGGGCCCGTCGGCAATGTTACTTTCGGAGGGCACCCTAGCAAACCAAGGAATTATTTCATGGGTATCTTCCACGGCTAGGACCTGGGCAACTAGACTGGACCCTGGGAACGTCCTGGCAGATCCACTAATGCAGACATCACGAGTTGAGTTGTTATCGATATACGCAACACACGGGTGCCCCTTAAGGAATTTTTTCCACAAGACAAATGAAATCAAGAGTGCAAGGAGTTCCGCTTCGAAAATAACTGTGCTCTTGCCTGGGTACCCCAAAGCTGTCAGATCCTCTGGCCTAAGCATGAATGAGAAGGCCGACACCATTCGTCCTGTGGAGTCTACAAGCACCCCTCCAAGGCCACCCGGCCAACTTCCATCCTCCGGAGAGAACGAAGCGTCTGTGAACAAAAAATATGGGACATCCCAATGCGCCGTGATCTGTCGAGGCCTGGCCTGAGAGAGGTGGCAACGGAAAATCTTCAACATGGCTTCAGTGTGCTCGCTAAGGACTGCTGACTCCGATTGATAGGCGTGATTTGTTACTGCGCTCAAGCACAACCGGGCTGCACGTCCCCAGAGCTGTGCCTTTGCAAACTGCATTCTTCCACGGAGAACGAGCGCTGCCTGCTTGGTGAGGCGCCCGGATCGCAAGACTTCATCAATCGTATCGGCAAGTTCCTTGACACGCCTCTCAGTGTTAGCAAACCAAACGTGCCCCTTTTTCCATGAAGTGCAGTCAATCTCCACTCCCAGTGCTTTGAATTTTTCTGCAAAAGGCAAATCTTTGTCTCCTGAAGAGACTGCCCAGCCAAGCAACCGGAAGAACTGCACTGCTGCTATGGCAACGGATTCTGACTCAACATCTCTGGCAAACGTGATGAAATCATCGAAAAAGTTGCTCCACAAAAGTTTTAACGATTTGCACCCGAGCCACCAGAGGGAGTGTGACACCCGCAAAAAACTGTAAACAGACCTGCTGGCTCCGAATGGCAGAGCTAGCATAGCAAAGATTTTAACTTTTTGAGCTGAAGGATCATACACAGCTATATACGAAACCCAACGTGCATTCGGCGAAATACCAAGCTGTCTATATGCTGCTGAGAGGTCGATGGTTTTTCCAAGCCACTGGAGGTCAGCCCCAGTTTTGAGAAGCTCCACGCATAGGGCCGCGGCCACGTCCAACGTGTGCAGTTTCACAGCGCTCTCGACTTGAACCGTGTCATTCACACCTGATGCGGAGAAGTCATCTATCAATCGCACTTTGGACCCCTCACCTGATGATTGTCGAATCCCGAAGCGTCTACTAACAACTGCATCCGATGGAAGCGCATCGGGGTCGTAGGGACCATCCAGCCAGCCGCATGCAAGTTCCTCCAGCGTCTTTGAAAAGACCACCTCATCCAGATCGTCATCACCTGAAGGCCCAATGGTGGCCAGCATAGCAGGACGTGCCGAGGATGCTTTCTGGGCAAGCTCTGTTACTGAAACCTTTGCAGGCCTGAAGCAAGGGTCAAAAGATGGCACTACGGGTGCCGGTCCAGCTAAATCAACACCATTCACCACCTCATCAAACACAGCAGTGTCGGGATATTGATAATATTCCATCATCTCTTTCCAAAGCAACAGCCTCTTGGGGGCCAAGATTCCACGCAAGGTCGGAGGCAAGCTCGATTGGAATTGCGACTCCATGCAAGACAACTTCTTTCCTCTGTCAAGCCAATGTTGAAGCGTTGCAAGGCGTTGTTTGGCAAGCTCATGAACAGGAGTGCATGATACATGCTTCACAGTTTCCAGTAGTGGGTCTGGCAGCTTGGAGGTACCGCCCACTGGATGCCCAACTCCGACGGCCGCTTTGACAAACTGTTCGCAAGATCTGTAAACGCCAAAGTGGGCCAACTGTTCAGCCTCAACAGGGTCGCTGTGCCCTGGGTAGGGCAGACTTGGGCCTACATCGGGAGGATTACTCTTATGGGTTATGTCAGGGTTAACAGGGCCATCGTAACAAACACCCACATGATTGTCTTTTACAGGAGCATCCAAAACATCTCCCCCATTTAACCGAAGTGGAGGGCGGCGTAAAAGCTTGGCGCCAGCAGGAACTGTATTCCAGGAGGATTGTAGCTTTTGGCCAACTGCGATTGGACAGCCTTCAGGCGGCATGCGTACTCGCAGAACATGTGAGAATTCCGACAGCAACGGCGGCAGTGTGCTGGCTTTGGGTTGTACTCCAACAACGGATCGCAAATGCTGAAATGAAACTTGGTCTGGTGGGGTCAGTTGCCAGGGAGGCGGAGTCCAACCAAGCAGGATCAGCTCTTGTGCGATACCAAAGGCTATGGCGTAGGCCAGCTGCATTGGGTATGCGGTTTCTTCTGCTGTAGAGAAGTGCTTAGTGTTGTCGGATTTTTCAACAACACCCCATGGTTTATGTCTGTGAGTACTGCTAAGGCCAGGACAGGCTTTACACAGACCGAGGAGGGAGCGTGTATTATGAGCAAGCACCGTCCATTTTGGACGTTCAGAGCCGTAGGCACAAGCCTGATGCGCGGTGTATTGCAACAGGCGCTTCAAAGGGGCAAAGAATGAGGTTCTCCAGTACAAGGAGGATCTGGGATTTTCAATAACCACAATGAGGCCAATGTTCAAGCAATACAATGCAACTTTTGTTACAAATGCATATAAGGCATTCGCCGATTGGACTCTGCGACGATTTAGCCAGCTCATACGTGATACACCATCAGGCATGAGGTCGGTCCTCAAGGGTTGAGGGCCAGCTATTTTACGTCCATGGGGCAGGCTTATTGGAATTCCTCTGGCTCTGCTACAGGTTCCGCAAGGGGGAGCACAAAAAATTCCCATGCAACTTGGAGATTTGATCCAGGCCCAGCAAAGTGATTGACCTTCTTTGGAAGTCAAGTCGGCTACTAAGACGCGGCCTGAGTTCTTTTGGCGTTTGTGGTCGACGCCAAATGAAGCACTCAACCCAAATGATTGGAGGCAGGAAGTGACTCTAGCAGAGCCGGCACAAATCTCAAGGATAAAGGGTTCAGATGGCATGGGTTTCACTGCGTCACTGGGAATGTCGTGGCTGTGATCAAAAGGCTGCTGAGGCTCCGAACTTTGGCTGTGGAAAACTTTTTCGTCTGTACCCCTTGGGGGTTCGTTGTGCTTCCATGCAGTCGGCTGCCAAGAGTCACTGGCTGTGCGAACATTGTCAAAAGTCTTCTGATTTTCTGGGCCATGGAAAAATTTTTCTTCTATACCCCTTGGGGGTTCGTTGTGCTTCCATGCAATTGGCTGCCAAAAATCACTAGCTGTGCAAACATCAGTTTTGCGCTTTTTGGTAGCCGGCTGTTCTGTAGATAGTCACGATTTCTTGTGGTCAGCCATGCTGTGCTGACCATAACATATGCAGCATAGGTGGTACCCCTTTCTGCAACGCCCGTCTGCGACGGCTTCTCGGCATTTCTTCAATGAGTAATCAAAGCAAATGGGCTCTCCATCCGGGGTAGAGGCAGTTCCACCAGCGTCACGGATCTCCTTTGGAATTCTCTGATCATATTTTCCTTTTGACTTCCCCTTTCCTTTTGAGGGATAGGGGCGGTACCTGTTGAAACCCTTTTTGTTGCCCTTTGATGGGGTCGCTGAAGCCGCCTTGGCTGCAGGAGCGGCAGCTGTTGCAGTAGCCTTTGGAGCTTGTTTTGCAATCATTGGTAGTAATGAAAAGCTGACTTCATATGACTTCAACGCCTCTTCAAGCTTTGTGTCCAACTCCAGTGCGCCCGTCATGTCGGGTCTGGGTTTAACATTCTTCTCGATCAGGTGGCACCAAGCTGATTTATCAGCTGCCAAGAGCTGGGAAACGCTGCATCGATTGTAGCCTGCTGGCGGCTCTCTATTCAGGTGGGCAAACAAAAGCTGCACATATTTGTCATGACAGGTAAACGACATCACATTGGCAAAATCAAGGGCAAGTCCTCTTCGCTTAAATGCCTCGAGTGCCTGATATGAAGATTGCACACTTGCTTCGAACTCTGCATCTTTGTCGCGGATAACCACCTTTGATGATTCCACTTCAAGCAGCTTTGATTGTGGCTTGTTCGTGAACGAGAGTTCGGTCAACCTGCTGTAGCACTTCTCAAGAGGAATGAAACGCAGCACATTTTGGTCATACAGCTGGGTGGCAAGATCAAGCAATGCATGGCTTGGTTCCGTGTGCCCTTCAATGAGGACCCCCACCAAACGCGTCTTCAAATTTGCAAGCCTTGACTCCCTTTCTGCTGGAGGCACTTTGCGCGCTGTCGTTGGCTCTGGGTTCATAACTTGTTCTTTCAAAATGGCAAGTAGCTGTGTCTGACTTTCGAACAGGAGGCGTTTCAAAGCGGCAACACCTCCAATGGTCGCTCCCGGGTCAAGGTTTCGAACCCAAGCTTGAAATTCATCTGCTACTATGGGCTGGCCTGGTTGGCCGTGTGCATATGCAAGCGCTGAGATGGTGCACACCCCAGCGTTACGAAGAGCTCTTTGTAAGGCATCTGGGAGCTTGACTTGGTCCATTCGGAGGTCAAACTGTGCTTCTGAATCCACTATTGAAGTCATGGCGGCAATGCCAGGCTGTACTAATTAGAGGGTGAATGTACATAAAAGTGAACATATTGAAGGATGTGACATGTTAGGCGGCCATCAAATAAAGCAACAAACATGCGCATTCGTTCTCTATGAGAGTGGTTCATGTTCCTTTCAAAACCGCTTACAATAAAGACCAACCTTGTTGAGCATCTTTCACCCCACGCATGCTCAAACGCATGCCTCTGTTGATCCAAAAGGGTTGCACAGGCGGTTTGCCCTGCATTCAATGACATGGAGTACATCCTCCATCTTAAAGCAACATGTGAAAGCACAACATGAAAATAATGGACAACACACGCTGTGACGGATTTGCCAACAGCAGCTGCATCTTTTTAAACCCTGCAAACCTCCAGAGGTGCTGCAGCATCATGGGTGTCGATCCATCCAAATCATCGACGATTGCACGATTTGCACAAGGTATTCCACGCAGTTGCTTCTGTGCAGGCGACATAAGACCCAGTGAGTCTCTTCCCACAGACCAAAAGTGGGACATCACTCTGAGCATCACTCTCAAACCTGTGAATCAAGTGCGACTTTGAATGCACATACCACTTCTCATTCGAAGGAATCTTTGCACGAAATCTTTTGACTCTAGCTTGAGGTTCCTGAACATCAGATTCCTCCGTGGAGGAGGCACACGACTCGCTAGATGAATCTGTCTCATCACCAAAATCATTCAGCGGTTCATTCTGTGCATCAGTTGGAGCAAGCTGGGACTCAGGCGCAGTGTCATCGCCTGCGACAAAACCGAGCGCTCCAGCTTCCACCTGTGAGGGCACCTCTTCACCAGGGGCCTGAGGTGAGTCAATCAAAGACACAACATCACTGCTTACTTGCTGCTCGTCCTTCACAGGAATATCCGTCTGCTCACAAGCTGACCTGAAAAATTTCGATCTTTCACCATCGGGTGCAAACATGCCGGCATGCACATCATCAATGAGCCGCTGAAGCTCTGCTACAGGGGCACATGCGAGATCCCTTGAGTAGATTGCAAAGGTCTCATTCAAGCAGGATGTATGTCTTCCCAAAAGTGATCGTGTCTGTGGGCTGAGGCCATAGCGCGCCGACCAAGCAAGGAGGGTCGCCTTCAAGCTATGACTGGTCACCACTTCATTGTCAGTTCCTGAAGCCGGCTCCTCAATCTTAAGGAATCCCCTCAAAGCCTTGGAAACCTCTGTAGTTTTGAGTCCCCTTCTCATGTACTCACCTGTAACATCAGTTGGGGCCCGCAGCAATGGTCCATTGATTGGATTGCATGGGAGGCACTTTGCTTCCTTCATCACTTGAAAAGCAGTCACCGGCCAAACTGTTCCATCAACTCCCCGACATGGAATGATGATTGGCAACAAACGCGTTTTGAGTGAAGCCATCCTTCCAGATTTGTGGTTTGAAGTGTTGACAACCATAAACCCGCCACTTGCATCGAAATCAGTGTCGATAGTATGAATCGCCAACAAATCGCTGTTTCTGCATCTCCCATACAACGCAAAAAGAAGGTAGGCCACCAAGACCCTGTCGACCAAATGTCTTCCTGGATCTTCCAAAATTTCATGCAAGCGCAACACCTGGGGGACCGTCAAGACAAGCGCCTGTCTTAGCAGTCTCTTCCCTGTCAGCATGATTTCACACAATCCTACCAACCTGCGGCTGTTCATGGATGTTTCCAAACATTCGAAACCCAACAAATGAAAAGCAAAACGCAAAGACGACATGGTTGAGTCAGCACGTGTGGCAGCAGCACCAGTGCTCTTGAGGTGCTGGAAATACTCCCAAACCATCTGTTCATTGAAAGGGCTCGAAGCACCCCTTCCTGAGCTGACGGCCCAGCGCATGAAGGCCAGCAAGGCGTTGGCCCTCTTGATGAGCGTTGCCGGTGACTTCACTCCCAGCACTGCATTCAAAATCTCTCTCACCTCGTCCTGTTGTTGTCCAGTCATGTCCAAGTTTGCAACTAGCCTTCCAGTTTTGCTAGCATTTGGCCACTGGCGAAGAATGACCAGGAACTTGCCAATAGCAACATCTCTGAGCTGCTGACGCTTTGCAAAATAGTTCAAATCATCACCAGTTGAAATGCAGGATTCAAAAACTGGAGTGGAACCAAATGGGACAGCAACTCTAGCGACCGACTCTGAAACATGTTGGGGTGTGTCACCAATATCAAAACTGCAAAGACTCTCAATAGGCATCTTTGGCACCAGAGGCTCCGACAACGGCTCATCGCCAAGAAGTTCTCGGAAGATCCCTGTCTCCCACGGCAGTTTGATCCCTGTAGCGTCGAAATTGCTAAACAGGTTCCTGGAAAAAGTGGCATCATGAACACTCAAAGAAATAACAGGTTCCTTAGATTTGACATCACGTTGATGGAGGCCAAGGCCAGAGCCGAATTGAGAACCTGGGTTATCGCTGGAATTTACCACACCTGGACCATTGATTGAACGAGGTTCAAAGGTATCATGTTCATCTGCATCATACGGCAAGCCAAAAATTGGTACACTGTCAAGTTCAAAGTCCTCATCAACCTGTGTTTGTTCTCCAGAGGCATCCAAACCAGCATCATCGTCAGGGCCAGCATCCTGACCAAGCAGTCCATGAAAATCCATGAATCCATGCACCCCCTATTGACCGTAAAGAAGCCAAAACATACAGCAAGTGAAACCGCTGCAAAATACGAAGAGGGTGTAGCACAATGAATGCCAACTGAAGAGAAATGTGGGCCCTGGATGCACACAATGTCCCAGGGTGATTTGGCTCGCCACAGCGGTGCGCCCCCGAGACGCGACGCCCCGCATCTATAGCTTCAAAATTCTTGAAATGAAAAATTTCACTTGGAACAGGCTCATCACACAGCGTTAACATGAACATGTTGAAACCTCAGAAACGTGTTTGTCAAATTAACAAACAGCAGGGCCAAAAAGTCCATAAACAGAAGACAAACACGTTAGACAATTCAAGTGCAGGATTAGGCAGGTTTCAAGGCTTAAGAACGCAGCAAGGTTTTTGCAGGAAACATTTTTGTAAATCGCGTAAGAGAAAGGGGGACAACTGGGCTAAAAGTTTCAGCATGAAACTTTTCTATCGCGGAAAAATTTAAGGCTCTATCAACACGTTGACAGATTGCATAAACTTGCTGTCATCTGTTCAACCTCCAGTGACGACTTGCACACGAAGTCGCATCTTCACACCAGTTGCAGATGTATTGCAAAAATACCTGTGTACCCGAATTAATCCTGTGTTTATATCCATTGACTGTGTCCACATTCTCATTGATGTAGAAAGAAACCAAAAGCAGTGTCAAAGTGCCGAAATCGCTCCACAATGAATTCCCTGCAGTCCAGCTCATCGCAAAGGAAGCCCAAAGATTCTGCAGAGAGCATTCAACATAGCAAATGCCAGGCACATTGCACATGCAAACAAAAAAATAACCACATCCAGCTCCATGTTGTCATCCGCAATCACTCCATCCGCGCCACGCAAACTCACGCTGGTAGACATAGCCTGCATTGAGAAATGCGTCCACCCTGCAGTGAATTAAGAAGGCACAGAAGTCAGGACCCTGGGTCCTTGGTGTGGGGGTCAGTTTCTTGCGGAACTGGCCAATCATCTTCTTTGCGTAGCGGCACTCCTCCATGCTCTTGTTGAAAACTTCACAACAAGTCATGGTAGGTGATGGGCTTCTCTGCAAAACGGCCCATCTTGAGAAGCGTGCATGATCCACTTCTAGTCGATGGCTTGTGTGTTGCAGGAAGTCCGGAATGGACTGCTGGGAATAACGGCGGGGAGTCGCCAGTGTCAGAGATGAAGGAATAGCTTCCCATGACACTGCTGGCACTCTCACCGTCAGAAGCCGACTCAACAGCTTCAGGGCGCCTCTTGGAGCCATCAGTCATAGCACCATTGTCATGCATTTTGTTCGAATTAGCTTCAACTACCTCCGCAGGCTCTTCGGAGATGCGTTTTTTTCCGTCCAACGCCTTCATGGCTTCCGCCAGCTCGTTCAACATGTTTCAGAGCATGTTGCAATTGGGATTAATTGATTGATTAAGTCACGCAAAGGCCGTTGCTGTAGTGGCCGCAAAAGTAAACTGGTGGAGGACCGATACATAGTCCTATGCACTGTCACGTTAAACATGGAAACCAAGCAAAACACCAAGAAACAAAGAAACAAAAACCAAAAACAGCACCAACACAAACAGAACACAAATACAAAAAAACAAAAGCAAACAAGCCAAAAAACAACACACACCACAGAGCAGTGACGTGACAAGTTCCAGTTTATGGGTGAAAAAGATCGATTAAAGCAAGAGGTGATAGCTTAGTATCATCTCGGTGCATGCAAAATGACATCTTGTGTGCCATGATGACGCTGGCCCATACAATAAACAAAAAACAAGAGACGCCACAAAAACACCATGGGCCAATTCAGAGGGTGTGGGAAGCAACAAAGCTCAATGCGGAAACCAGGGATCCCCCCAGCCAGGATCCTCGAGATCACAAGGCTCTTCGGAGATGCGTGCACACTTCGAACCAGAAGCTTTGGGAACAGGCTGTGCAGGTCCTTTTGAACCCTGTTTCCCTTTGTCTCCCTTCTCTCCTTTGAATTCACCTTTGAATTCTCCCTTTGCCGCATTCTTGCCATCTTTCTCATCTTTGCCACCCTTCTCATCTTTGCCACCTTTCGCAAATTCTGGCTTGCCACCTTTCTCAAATTCCGGCTTGCCACCCTTTGCAAATTCTGGCTTGCCACCTTTCTCAAGTTCTTGCCCTTGCCCTTCTGCTCCTGGAATCCTCTCTCACTTCCAATTGCAGATGCAGGCAAAATGGCTTCGCTGAAGGAGGTGGAGGAACCTTGTGGAAATCCTGCAGAATTGCTTTCATCAGGCGCGCAATAGCGGAGAGCAACCTGTGCAATTGCTGCTGCAGCGGCCTTAGCTTCTGCCAAATCCGCATTCTTCTCATCCACATTCCCAAAAATCTGGATCACATGTTTCTCATTCTTCTTTCCGTCTTTGTCCACTTTTTTTTCCGTCCAACGCCGTATGGCTTCCGCCAGGTCGTTCAACATGTTTCAAAGCATGTTGCATATGGGATTAATTGATTAATTAAGTCACGCAAGGGCCGAAGCTGTAGTGGCCGCAAAAGTAAACTGGTAGAGGACCGATACATAGTCCTATTCCCCTGTCACGTTCATCAGAAAACAAGAAACGAAGCACAAAGAAACAAAAGCAACAACAACACCAAAAACAAAAACAAAAAACAACACACACAAAAAGCAAACAACCACACAACCACCAAGCAGTGACGTGACAGTTACCAGTTTATGGGTGAAAAAGATCTATTGAGGCAAGAGGTGATAGCTTAGAATCATCTCGGCGCATGCAAATGACAACTTGTGTGCCATGTTGACGCAGGCCCATAAAACTAAACAACAACAGGACCAACCACAAAATCACAATGGGCCACTTCAGAGGGTGCAGGAAGCAACAAAGCTCAATGCGGAAACCAGGGATCCCCCCAGCCAGGATCCCCGAGATCACAGAGAGCAGCCTTCACGGCATAACATAACACCCTGACACTTTGAAGCAAACACCGACAAAGCCGGGTCGCAACGAAAGTGGTGAGAAAAACTACCGCAGTGAAACAGGAGAGTGAAACATGGTCTAAGGTGAAAATGACAGGAAGGCTACGGCACTCAGGGCACACTCAGAGTCCGCTCAGTAGTGCTTTTCCAATCATCATACTCGCAAGGGTTATCCATGTGCATTCCACGAGTGCGGAAAGGCCTAGTGCTCAGTTGTCTTTTTTCCCGCATCAGCATCAGAATTGTGGCTGCGGTGAGCACCACTGTGCTAGTGCTCTTGCAAGTAGTCTTCATGGGATGGGAGATTGTGCTCATCATCAGTGCGTGGTGATATCTGCGCATTGAGTTCTTCCGATGATGTGCTGGCTCCTCTGGCTGTATGATGAAGCTGCAGTATGGCTTTCTGCGCTTGGGTTACTTCGTAACTGGCAGATATTGTACAACTATCCAATATACAGCCAATCTGGCGGAGCTGGCGTATGGACGCTTCAAGGTCAGTGACTCTCTGGGATGGGATATTTTGTATGCCTTGGAGTTTCGGGCATGCCTTCTCTAGGAGTTTGGTGGCTTCATCAACTTCACTGGTAGTGACCTGGCAGAGGGTCAGTTGGGTAATGGACTTTGCAAGGCGATGGACAGCAGCATCTTTGATAGGAGTCGGTCGTTCCATCCCAAAGGCTAAGCTGTCTACAGGTTTTTCGGTTGACGTCAAGCCTCTAGGCATTCGGTTAACACTCACCGTGTTGCAACCTTGGTCAAAAAAGGCATGGGGAGGTGTGGTGAAAGTCATTGGCCGGTCGAAAGATTGGTTGAACGAAGGTCAAACGGCGACGGGCACCATGGCTAGATGTACTTTGACATCGCACTACACTACCATACAACAATTAAGGTAAAACAACACGAACAAAAAAACACCCCGAAAAATGTTATTATAACCGCCCCCCACCGCCTCCCGTCCCATACTGGCTCCGGCATGCTTACAGCATAGGTAGCAACATCGGGCAGTGGTCAACCATGGGTACCCCATGGTGACCAAGCCGCTCAACCTAGGTCGAGTCACAGGCTAAATGCATGTATGGGAAACTTAGGTACCCTACGTTATCTCGAGTAGCTTACTGGAACTGCACGTGTGAGGTGGTGCGAGGTTCTTCACTGCTACCGGTGCTACTGGCTGCGGTATTGGCGGGGGGTGGATCACCACTCTCCGCTGGTTTCATCATTTGGGCGATGAGTGGGTGGTTTTGTTTTTCACGCAGGGTCCGCGTCATTTCGCGAGTGAATGCTGCAGGGTCATCAACTAGTGCTTTCGCTTCCGCTAGTGGCCTGTCAAGGACAATGGCAATGAGCATTTCGCCACCATCTTTATGGATTATGGTTGGTCGGCCGGCTTGCACCTCTGCGAGGATTGCCACTGCCTTGTTTTCACACAAAGTGCGTTCCCATTCCTCCAGGGCTCTTTGCGCTAGGGTGTCAGTTTGTGGCGGGGCCTTGAGAGCAGCTGTTGTCCCTAACGCTCTTAGGAAGGGGCTATCGGGTGGCGTGGGGGATGGGAGATGCTGAATGGCCGCTACTGCACGCAAGACGTCGTTTGTTTGGATTTCATATGACGTGGACGTTTTTTTGCTTATGGTAGGCTCGGAATCAGCCCATAGTTGTTCCAGTGTGTATCCCGGTTTCGGTTCCATGTACCGTCGATTCCATACCGCATGGTGGGACCATTGAGGTGCGTCATGGTTGATTTCGACTGAATCTCTTTTCATGTCATATTCTTTGAGCATGTCGTCTAATTCTTGCAGGCTAGCGGCTCGATGAATACAACATTGTCTGACGGCACCATCAATGTGCAGTGGCCATCCCACGGGCATGTGGGAGTCTTCAAGGAGTCCATCACCATTTTGCTCTATGATTGTGCCCAGCATAGGGACATCAATGGTTGCTTTAAGGCTAACCTGTGCCCGTTTGCACTTCCACGTGTCAGGTGCTAAAAGGCCTCTGGCAGCCAACAGTTCGAGCGATGGGAATTCTGGTTGGTCATTCGTCGGCAGCACCTCTTCTTTGATAACTAACTTTAGCCCGTGCAGTGGCTGGGGCTGTTCTTTTTGAGGGTCTTGATTAGGTTGGGATGCGGTATCCTTGGGTGTTGTGTCTTCAAACCAGGTGGGGCGGACCGACTGGACGCCTATGGGACTGGCGGAACTTGCGGTTTTGATGCTTTCTCTGCGCAGGCTATGGTATACGGGTGGGATCATCCATGCCGGCACGAAAACTGTGATAAACTGCACGTTCCAAATGACCTGCAAATTCTGCGGCTTGACTTCGGGCGTGATGCATCTTACCTGACCATCGATCACTCTGGTGTATGATTCGGAGCGGTCGAAAGATGCTGTGACTTTCAAGCCTAGGTACAGCTCTCTAAACCAGTATTCCTTGAGCATCATAAAGGAAAGGTGAGGTGCCCTCACTTCCAGTACGTGCGATGCTGGCATTAAAAGAGTGACCATCCATTCAGCTAAAAATTCAATCATTTTGACTTCGAGTTTGGGGAGGATGGTCTGGACTGCTCGAAGCGCGCCCGCAATGTCCGGGACATGCCTGCGTGAGGGTAGTCCGACCGTTCGCTTGGCATATTCATCAGCGAAGTAGAGTCTGCACAACTTGGAGACCCACTGGCTCGGCTTCTCCATGTCTATGGTGATCTTGGCCAGGGGCCATGGGTCTGGAAGCGTGGACAAGCAATGCAGTAATTCAGAAGTCAGGTCTGAGGAGATGACTGGGAGGGCTTCTCCTTGCGGGCGATAGTCAACTGCTGGCCCTACCGTGCCCTTGCTTTGGACTCATATTGGTTGACCATAGCTCTTAAGTACTTGCATGCGCGGACTGCTGCTCTTCTTGTGTTTGGCCCATCTTCGGGCTGATTCTTGGCAGCTGTTGCCAGGATGTCTCTCGCTTCTTCTTCAGGCGACCGTTTGGGTTCCGTACCAGGTGCAGGTGCAGTCAGAGCGATATCTTGAACTGGCGCCTCTTTCGCGCGTGGCAAGTGGTCTGGGATTGGCAACGTAGGGTGTAATCGCCATCCATCAAAGAAGTATATACCAGGCAGGGACAGGATTTCTTGCTCTGGGCCAGTCTGTGCTACAACTTGCCCGGTGCGGGCTTTGTACAGTCCTGAAGGCAGGCACACGTAGGTGGGAAAGGGTGTGCGATCAGCCGCGTATGCATATAGGACAACTTCAGAGAACGGGAGAGTCTGCTCGGGGAGCCACTTATGTTGAGTTGCTAAGCCTGCTTTGACTTCTTGGAGGCGTTCTCTGTTTAGCCAGCGAAGGTCTGACCCCCGCACCAATATTAGACGGTATCTCGCCCGCTTCACTTCGTTCGCTTGCTGATCGTGGTATTGGTTGGCGATTGCAAGGGGAGGGAATTCCCAAGCTGGCGCTGAATTCAGTGACCACCGGCTTAACTGTGCGAGATTCTCTTGTGCTGGGTCAGGATCAAAGTCAGGCCACCCCCATGTCGTTTCTCCTCTCCGGAGGCCCCGGATGCCATATGCAATGGTCGCAATCACCTGCGCCATGCCCATGAGCCCCATCATGTCTAGCGGGGAGACAAGCAGGGTTAACGATTTGGACCGGGTGAGTCCGACAGTGATTCTGCCGAGGCAGTCTTCGGTATCTTCTGTAGGGGAACCATTGGAGTAGTATTTGGTGTTTAAAAATCCGATACTTGGCTGAGCTACGATTGATACCTGTGCTGTTCCTCCTGCTGAGTTGGCTATTGTTTCTACGCGCAGGGTGCGGGCATAATCCTTCTTGAGCACGGAGCGGTTCAAGTTGTTCTTGTGATCTGTTGCCGTGGTCATGACAAAAAGTCCATCTGCGAATCCAGCATTGTGTGGGAATGGGTGGAGTACCTCTGAGACGAGCGTTTCTAAATCTGTTGCTACTAGGCCATTAATTCTAGCATTTGTGTCCCAAAGAACTAGTTGAAACCCCGGTGGTCGGTCAGGGAGTCCTCCAGAGGCGAAACTTCCCAGCTCCCACAGGCCGTTGATACATTTGCATAGGTCGGGGTACCGAACTGCCACAACTGAGTGGTATGTCACAGGACTGACTCTTGAACTGGAAGGAAGCATCAACCCCCAGGCATGGATGTCGCTCACTCCGGCGGTCTGAGAGTTTAAGACTGCTTGGATGTCACCAGCCATCGGGAGGAGGGTGGCGGCATGCTGCAAGATCCAGGCAAGGCGCACCAGGGATCGCGGGAAGTTGACTGTCGTGCCTTCCAGCAGTTCTGCGTCCACAAAGCGGGAGTGCCGTTGCTCATGCGGCTGGGCGGCTTCAAATTGGGCTCTCATGCCTGGAAGAACAGTGTTGGCTGCTCTGAGGTCTTCCGTATCTTGTGGCGAGAGATGGCTTGTCCATAGCTGACCTAACGTGGGCTGGCCTCGTTTGAGGATTTGACTGAGAGTAGCTAAGCCTTCATTGGCCGAACCGTCCAACAGCCGGATCATTGCATCTGCAAGGTTAGCTGGCATATAATAATTTCGGTCGCTTCGCAGCCCATGCTTTTTGGACAACAGGAGCTGTCGTGATCGTTTCGCGTTGCGGGCAGCACGATCAATGCCGCCGGGTGTTTGCTCCGAGTCTCCTGTCCACAAGACCAGGGGTTGCTGTCTCAGCAGGCTGATGACTGCAATTTCCCGGTCAGTACCATATTGCTGGCCTTCATCAATGACCAGGAGGGAGAGCTCTTGCATGAAGCCACCCATTGTGGACCATTGCATGGTAAGATCCTGGGCTACCGTACCCCCGGTGGCTAAAATTAACTGGCACTTATTCAGCATATGCCTTCTTTCTCTCGGGTGTATGTCGAATTTCGTGTGGGAGTAGCTGCTCTTGTTACGTTCTTGGTCCCCCACCAACCTACCTATGCGCCCAAACACCCCCGACGGGGGGTCGAGCCATAGGAGGAGGTCAGCAAAGGATCTAGTACCGGAGTTCTCTTTACAGATGAATAATATTTTGAGACTGTCAGTAACATCGATTTCAATTAAGGCCAGGATGAGGATTGCCATCGATTTCGACTTGCCTGCGCCGAAAAGTCCTTGGATACACAGGTCTAACCGATTGGTGAGCAAAGCCATTGTCACTGCGCAGAGTGTGCCCAAGACATGTCCGTCGAGCTCAGCGGCAAAGGATAGTGCAGTGGAGCGAGTCCATGGGTGAAGCTCACCCTCCACGTGACATGGGATTAGCACTAGGCGTAGCAACTGGCCGCACAAATGCAAGAAATGTGATCTTTTGTTGCCATCCATTACTTCAACTGCCGTTTGGACATTATAGATGCCTAATCCCAGGTGGTATCTGCACGGGGGGGTTTGTGCGACAGCGGTAACCTCTCTGGTGGGGTTGGTACATCCGAACATCCACATTGTGTGTAGGAAGAAGGTCTCTGGGACCGGGCCTTTCTGCCCCTGAACGGTCGCATCGATGGGATCCAGGCGCTGGCCGGAGGCAACATACCAGTCTTGAAGGGCTACGAACTGTTCTTGCGCAAAAAATTTAATGGCTGGCCCTGAGAGAAAAGCTACTTCGATGAATCTGGGGTTGCACTGTCTGTGTATGCGGGAGGCAGGCAGCTCATCCTTGCTTTTAGATGTGCGTGGCGTGATGGCTAGGACCAACCCAAAAAGGATTTGAAGGTCTCTTCCGTCATCGGCTGGAGCATCTGCGGTACCTACCATTGCGACAAGCCTACCCGTGCCGATGGGGCTAACTTTGTGATGGTGTGCATCACTGGCTAGGAGGCTGAAGACTTCAGTTTTGCCAAGGCTTGGATGTCGGAACGCAAATGCATCTTGTGCGCCTTTGACTTTCCAGTGACCAAATTCGCTGCCCTTGAAGAGGAATTCGAAAGTAATTGGTTGCCATGGTTGACGGATAGGTCCTGCACTTTGCATTGTTAACCCTGTTTCATTATAGCCTTCGTTGGGGCTGAGCATGGGCAAGTAGTAGTCTAACATGTAGACAGCCATGGGCAATTGCAGGGTGCCAAGGAAATGTTGAACCATGGTGGTATAGTTGAGCAATTTGGTCCTTGACGCGATGGTAACAGTTGCCAACGAGGCTAAATATTGGGTTGCCTCTTGCTCCGTTTGTACCGCTGAGTTGTGAACAGCAATGTGGGTGACAAGTGCCTGTGTCGTGGTCTCAGGTAGCTCGCACATTTCTGCTAGTTCGCGCAGGAGTCTTTTGGCTGTTTTTGGGAGCTCGAAGCTACACCATGAGATCAGGCGGAGGGGAGCCTGTGAGTAGACCTCAAAGGGGAGCACTCCTGGAGTACCCTCTAACTGCGCCATGTCTGGTCGTCCCTCTGGGAGGGCAACTCGTGTCCAGTGCGAGTAGCTGTGTTGTGCAGTGCCTAGGTATGCTCTCCATCCTGTGATGTGCGTGATTGCAAAGCCCCGTTGCCTGAGCAGTTTAATGTCTTGGTTCGACGGGTTCCACACGCAAAGCCGGTCATCTGCATGGTGAATGAGGTGTATCTGTCGAAGCTGAGACAGGCTGTGTGCCGTCAGTAGCGATGGTGGCAGGGCGATGGCTGCTAGCACGGTTTTGCCTTCAATGTCTGGGAATTCCGAGAGGATGGTCTCCCATACCATTCCTGCATACGAGCCAGCGCTGTGTCCTCGAATGAAAAGAGAACCTACCATGTATCCTGTTAATCTCAGATAATCTGCTGGGCGGATGTCAGGAGGCAGGCATACTCCGACCAACGGATGTGCAACTAATAACTTAGTAAAAAGTCGCAGGCCATGCGTGTACCCTGGCCACGGTGGTTTCCTATGCGCTGGGGTAATGGGACAGAAGCGCAGCAGTTTCATGGCTCGACTGATGATCTGTGCCTGCAGTTGGTCAGCACTGGGCACTCCTAAGACACGGCACCAGGTGTGCGCACTAATGGGAAACATGGCTATGTGCAGCAGCAAGTATTCTTGCGTGTGGGCAGTGCCTGCAATTGTGCCAGCCCTTGCATTCCAATCGTCCTGTTTGCTGAGGGATGGCCCATACACATGCGCTTCCTTTTTACAAGCTAGCAGTACATCCCATTCTTCATCGAGTTCTCCTCCACCCAACCCAGTGCACTGAACGTCCAGGGACCCTGGGTCAGCGTCATTGAGTTGCCAGGTGGTGTTGTCCATGACAATGATTTTCCAGTCAGTATATTTAGGGTCTGCATGGCTAGCAAGAACTTCGTTGATGGCTAATTCTGCGCTACTAGGGTCAATTCCCAGTCGTCGTTGCAGTGCTTCTAGGAGCGGGAGGATTTGGGCAGTAGGGAGCTGGAGGCTCGCTTGCTGACCGCAGAAGACACAGGCAGGCTCGCAAGTCTTGGGCCAGGGTGTGTGGTCATTGTTGCAATTAGGGGCTTCCACTGGCGTCCAAAGGCTCTGCAGCAGCAACACTTGCGTCTTGGTAAGACTGCGCTTTTGCGGGACATGTGGCTTGGCGACTATTTTACTCCCTCTAACGAAATCGCAGCCTGTGGGGTGCGTCCATAACAGGGGTGCCTCATCGACTCCTATGAGCGACACAGCAAGCGGTTGCAGCCCTTTACTTTGCCACTGTTGGAGTTGGTGCCCCAGGCCTACTTCGCTCCCATGGAAGGCATGCACTATTGGTGGCAGGCTATACCCTCTGTCTACCTCCTTGCTTTGGAACAATTTGTCTCCTGGGAGACAGAGTATGGGGAAGTCGGCTGGAAAGACAGACATAGGAGAGAGTGCACCTTGCTCGAATATGGGGCGCGCCCAGGTAAGGAAGGGCGGGGTCCGCTCGACAAAGTCCGGTTGTAGATAGCGGCCATCTCCGTGACGTGGCCATTCTGCTTGCTCCGGGAGAGGGAATGCAATGGCTCCAGCCCATTCACCTAGCATTGCCCATGCATGCGTCCAGTCAAGCGGGGTTCGAGCTTTACATCCTAGTAAAGGGGTAAGAAGTAGCCCGCCTCTTATGGCCTCCGCGGGGTCTTCTGGCACAGCTGTAGTAGCTAGGAAACTGGCTCGGCTATCTTGGAGTGCGGTAACCCATTCATCTGCTGATCTGCGGTTGGCGGGGTGGGCTATTCGCCGTGCTTTTGGGGCGGGTGCATCGCTTGAGGAGGAGCCTTGGGCAGCAGTTAGGGGCATGAATGTATCTGGGGTTGCCTGGTCCATATCGACATCTGCTGTACCGGTCGGGATATGCCCTGTCACAATGATCAAGCCGGCATTGAGTTCAGCTTTGGCTTCAGTGGCAAGGAGAACTGCCGGTGGGCACTGGCTAGAGCTGGCCATAGTGTTGTGTTGCATTGCTTCGGCTCTGCTTGTCTTGTCCGTCATGAGGTTGACTAATTCGGCTATCTCAAATAATGAGGTCGGCACACAGTCAGAGTCTATTAGTGCAAAATTCACAGTGGGAAACATTAGGCACAGCGCCTCCAGGGCTGCAGCACCAGCCCAGGTATAGTGGACCTGATGCAAACCTGTATCAGCATTTATGGGAAAATGGATAGCAGTTGTCTTCTCCCGGTAGGGGCCAGTAACTGTACATCTGCCTTTGATCCAGGGTGCGAAATGTGGCCAGTAGGCCGGAGGATCAGTGCCTGACAGTTTGCGGTTGTCCACATAAACGTAAACGGTGGCATACTGTGGCACCCATGAGAGGTTATCTACTATCCACTGGAAGAGTGTCCTGTGATGGACCTGGCTGGCTGCTGGGCGTCGTATTCCATTCCCTTCGTCCACCATGATAGCTGGGTATGTCAGGGGTGCCTGGGGCATACGACGCGAGCCGACATCGGCCCACTTCCACCTTTGCTTGATGTCGTCCATGCCGAGTGGAGTTTCAATTTCTTTTTCCGAAAGGAGAAGTTCATCGAGCTGGCGGCTTATTTGCAAGACTCCCTGGACATCGAAGAAATCGATAGGTGCGGCAATTTCCCACTGTTCTCTTGGGGGAGGCTCAGCTCCTTGTTGGAAATACGGAGTGTCATCATCTGTCTCGAGGGCGTCAAAGTATTCAGATTGGTCACTGTCCACTGACACATCCTCGCCTGTTTTATCTGGGATGTTTGGTTCTGTTGGTTCGATGTCTGTATCTGAGTCGTCAGGGTCAGGCGACGCCAATGAAATGAACCTGTTTGGTGCCATGAGCTGTTGTAGCATGCTGGCGCAGGCTTGACCCTGAACAACCGGTACCCGGGTGTCAGGTTACAAGTGACCAGCCGGGACTAGTGGATACTAGCTGGGCAGTGAGTGCAAAATGTGTCAAATGGATTGGCAAGGCTAGGGAAACCCCGAACACCCGGTACCCGGGGTCGGGGTTCCTCGTTGCGGGGCCAATTCGTGGGAAGTTGAAAAAGAGAACCAAAACAATCAAGGTTTGTCTATCACCTTGGTGTGCGAATTGATGTCTGATGGCTGACCTAGCTATAAGAACTAGTGGAGCCACAAAAGCTGCAGTGCAAACAATTTAGCCAATTACGGTTCATGCAACCTTCTTTGCTCAAAGTAGAGATTAGTTCTACTGGAGCTGAGATGACCGACAACGACAGGACCTGGGACACACGCCTAACCAAGACAGCAAGTATACAACTCCCCATAAATCCCCTTACTCTGGCTTGCGGGGGTCACACTTAAGTGGGTACTCTCCCATAAATTAAGTTTGGGGGGTATTACCCTGGCACGCAGCTGCTTTTCTCTTGGCGCATCTGTGGGGTAGGCGGCAATAGAATGGCACTGATCAGGTGGTTTCACACAGTCAGGTGCACGCAATGCTAGCTGGCTGCAGGTTTGATCAGTCAATAATTTCCATTTCCATATCTGTTACCGGCGAGGCTTGCGGAGTGCCTGGTGACTGGCCATCTTGCATTCTTTTGAGGCGCTTCTTGATACGCGTCAGATGCTCGCGAGCACTGGCTAGCCGCGTTTCATGAAAGGCCACTCGTTCACAGGCTGCCTTCTCCATGTTCTGTAATGTCGGGATGTCCGCTGCGGCGAGGCCAACGTCCTGTCTGGAGTCACTGGCGGGCTCAGGGCTGCTAGCAACAACAGAGTTAGTGGCTTGCGTCTCTGGCGATTCATTTGGTGTGTCAGCAGGCGACGATTCTTCTGTCGGTGTGTCGTTGTCGGCAGCGGGTTGCTCCTTTTGAGGTTGCTGCTGCTCTTCGTCTTTGTTGTGTGTTGCAGATTGAGAGTCGGAGGATAACACGCCGGTACCCGGGGTATCCGTCTTTGATTTGCTCGTGGATAGGGTTGATGGTGGGCCTGGTCTTTGGCTGAATAGTGATTGCGCACTGACCTTAGACGGCCGATTGCTTTGTTGAGGAGTTGGAGCTTCTGCCGCCACGCCTGTACTGGGATTGGTTGATACGGCGGTTGCCGCGTTGTCTGTGCTTTGTTGACTCGCGGCCAGCAAATTGGCTGGTTTTTGGGTTTGTTTGCCATCCGCTGGTCGGCTGTCTGCCAACGTCCGTTGGTTTGCTTGAGCAATGATAGACTGCAATTCCATATATTGCCGTTCTCGATCAGCCACCTGTTGTGGCGTGTTTTGAGTACCCTTCGGGTCCTGTGGAGCGGCTTCTTGTAGTGCTTGTACCGGCTTTTTTGCTGCAGTTCGTTCCGTCCACCTGGTTGGTTGCGGTGGAGGCGGAGGTTGTGAACGCTTCGCATGCTGAGAAGGTTTGAGTTGGTTAATGCGTGGCTGAATTTCATCTCTCAATTCAGGTGGGTACGACTCTCCTGTCTCAGCTAACCACTGTATGGTGTCTTCATGCAACCACAGGGTGGTCCTCCACAATGGGATGGTGTTGTCATCATTGACCCAAAACAGTGGCGTAGGCGGTAGCAACTCATGGGCCTCCACAATCAAAGGCAACAGGAAAGCCAATTTCTTTTGCTCATGGAAAATCGCTGCTCCGTTCGGGTGAACCTTCAGGTGGGTATGGTTCCACACAAAAGGGTGTACGACACGCATGGTATGAGCGACGTCATTAAAGATGGATAATCGAATTTTGGTATACGGTGGCGCGACAACGTAGGCTTGTCCATCCCAGGGTGGTTCAAGAAAACCCCACCGCTCTTTTCGGTTGTAGTTAACGGTCTCCCAAAAGCTGGGTTCGAACTCTTTCTCAAGGACATCAGCAAGAGTAGAAAAGATAAGCCATGGTACCTCGTCGATATACAATTGGTATTCCACCAGCGTAAAGTTATATGTTGTTTGGCAATCTCCTACCCATATTGTGCCCCTCACTGCAAGGAAGCGGACGTTGCTGGCATCTCGCATGTCCCAATTCATCCCAGCCGACATGTCCAGTAAGTCTTGATCGGCAGCAACGATTGGGCCAGACGGAAAGGGCGTTGACCTCGGCATACCAGCAACAGGTACCCTGCAGTGGCAGCACTATCCGGGAGTGGAGGCTATTGCGCGGCGTATGGTTGGACCAAACGACAGGAACCACTCGCTGTTGCGGGCAGCGGCCAAACAACGGGAACCCCGTGTCGGCTTGGATGTATGAACGGGCGGGCAAATTGAAAAATGGGGACGGGGAGGACCCAGGCAACTCTGGCTTTTGCAGGTGCAGTGTCCTCTCAGTTTGAGCCAACGGCTGCTGACGGAGACAGTGAGTCATGTTCGGATCAAGCACAATATAAGAAAAACAAGGCAACCGGTTGACTCGGCGCCCTTGTAAGGGTGACGAAATTGAAATTCTGATTTTTGAGGCTAAGAGACAAAATGCTGGTATTTGCAGGAGTCGTCAAAAAATGTTTGCAACATGGACATTCATTTCGATTGGCAGGCGTGTGACTCAAGAGTGAAAATGTGCGTTTCGCCTGCGCGGTGACTCGATTTTGCTCTTCAAGGGTCAAGAAAAAAACATTAGAAATTTATGATTTTCAATCATCCGAATCATATCAGGGCGACATTCACTCTTCCAGTTTTTTCCTCTTCTCGACGCTAGCGGTGCCAGAGCGCTTGTGGCAATGCAGAAGCCACAGTCTGCAACAAGGCAGCGTTGTGACGCCAAGTCCAGCTGTAGGCCCAAGTGTACCTTTTTTTGTGCACGTTTTTTTTTTGTGGAGCATCGACGGAGGTCGCCATTTTTTCAAGTATTTCCATGTTCCATCCATTTGTTGGGTACCAGCAACAATGGCTCTATAGGATTTATCCCACAAACGACCTCGAAAATGATATGTCTTAGTCTTAGTAAAGATATTTTGCTTGTGGTTGACTTGGGCCAACTTGAACCTTTTGCGGGGATAATCTTTGACACAACTGACAGCATGTGCAACGTTTGCATCTTCCGTAACGTAAAGGAAGTGCTCGTCAGGGACGTTAATACACCCCCCCACCCCCCACCCCCACCCCCCCTGATGATCATACGACAGCATGCGCAACGTGTGCATCTTCCGTAACGTAAAGGAAGTGCTCGTCAAGAACGTTAATACACCCCCCCCATCCCCATCCCCCCTGATGATCATACGACAGCATGTGCAACATGTTAAAAACTCAAAAAAATCAAATCCTATACCCCCATTTCCGCAAGCCTCATTTTCGAAATTTGCAACCCTTCCAAGGGATCGTAAATGGCACATCTCAAAATTGGCAACCCTTCCAAGGGCGCCGTATCAGCCGCATGCCAAAAACAACCACGGTCGTAATGGGAAGTGTATGCAACATGTTGCCGGTGAATGGGTTGTAATGAAAGTGCATTGTTGCTCTGTTGTAGAGGCATAAGACACAGAGGGGAGTAGCAAGGAGCAGAGCCTAGAGGTATGGAGGGGAGAGGGCGGCAAGTGGCAGGGGCAGCAACGCATGACACAGGAAGTTGGTTAGTCGATGCAAGATATGCTAGAGACGAGAGACCCTGAGGAGCATTATTAGCAAGGATTACGCATCATTTAGAGGATATGACCGTCAGGATGCTCGAACCAGGGTGATGGTCATGAGTGTGCGAACCAGGTGAGATGAGTAACATGTAGAGAGTGAGAGCAGAGCTGAACCCTCACCAGTACCCAAGGTACCCTTGGGAACAGTAGGGGGATGAGAGACACATGTGTCGTGTTCCTACTAGGCATGATGTTGGGGGCACAATGGATGGGTGAGAGCATGAGGGACTACTTACGTAGATGAATTTAAGTACGTGAAGCAGTTTCAGTCAGCTCTATCCCTTAATAAGGGTGGATATGTCTACCATGTGACAATTCACCTGCTAGAGGGGTTCGATGACGGTTCCGATGAAATGACGGGTTGCTGATGCCAATCTGTTTATACCAGAAGGAAACCGCCTAACGTGAGGGCCTCAATCAGCAATAGCTACCCGGCATTGAGCTGAAATACAGCATTCTATCCCTACTGGTCAGATATCCAGTAATGGCCGCCCTGGACATGCCTTTTCGTCCCAGACGTTCCGACTGCATTGACTGTCCCTTGGCGGCAGGTTGGCACTCATTGCACACAGGTCAAAAACTTCTATCTGTACATTGCTGCTGGGCACTTCATCGTACTAGAATACGCAGGATGCGTTGTTCCGTCGTGAGCATCGCTTGGTCACAACGGGCTATGAATCCACTTATCTCCAGGTGTGCGGTTCGTAATACTCCGCTTAGCACTTGCTCGTCAAACCCTATGTCGTCCAGGTCATCAATTGTTTCCTCCAACTGGTACTGCAATCTCGTGGCCAAAAGTTTAGCACGATGGACAAAAAGGAGCTGCTGGAGTAGGACACGAACATGGTCAGCAGTTGCGCTGCGTGCTGCCCTGTGCATGGGGAGATCCGAATTGGCAGGGCAGTGGACAGGGAGCACGGAGGCGGGTAAGCTCTAGCCCAAATTTACGGGCGCCATGACAAAAACACACGAACAAAAAATATGCACTTGGAGCGCCTCCTATGGCCATAGGCCAATAGTATACTTCAGTGTCCTAGTGACTACTTGGACATGATTACCTTATAACAGCGGACGGTTGATGAGTATAGTGGGCGTCCCTAATCATCTACATCAACTGGTCGAGCTGGATAGATTCAGGCAGGAGGGGATAATGCTACCAAAGTTAAATTGTGTAGACCGAAACCTACAGCTAATGTTCAGTAATTGAGGTCCTGTGCAGTCCTTTTGGGTTATGGGGAGATAAGGTATTTGGCAGTCAATCTGTTGCGTTTGGCAGTCAAAGGAGTAAACAAAAAATGCTAACCGACTGTTATGATGCTGGCCGGAACTAAGGCAACAGTAATTAGGAGGCGCTAGCCAGTGCAGCAACTACCTTCAGCATGTCTGAAGAGTTCACGACCTCTGAAAAAATTTATTGGGTAATTAAGTGGCCACTCAGTATTCGCCCCAGGCTCGCGATCAAACACATTCAGAGGGACATGCCATAAAAGTGGTAAGGACTTTGACCCCTGCGGCAGAGTACAAATTTGGGTACAATAGAGGGTCGAGGAAGGTAAAATGTTCCCCGTCCTTCTTTTGGACAAGGTACCAATCCGAAGGGGCCTGAGCTCATCGGTAGCCAGAAGATCTTGTCAGCTATCATTCACTGCAACAAGCAATCCTGTGCACTAGCGACCTCCTTGGCTTGCATTAAAGCAAGCGGTTGCAAAACAATGCTTGGTGTTTCTGGGTGAACTTCGTCCAGGACGCTAGTACTAGAATCTAGAACTTGCTGACTGCACAGTTGCAGGAGCACTAGAGAGCTTCGCAGCTGCATGCTGTCGTCTGGCATATGGGGCAAGGCAAAGGCTGTTTCGGCGCGGAGGAAGTACATAACACTATGGGGGCACCGGTTCGGAGCAGTGCACCGCTTATCGTGAGTAGTAGTTAAAAACCTCGCCATTACCCAAGGTACCCTTGGGAACAGCAGCTGTCCTACAATGATAGCCCTCTAAGCTCTATCAAGCTCTGATTATGAGGTGCCATGGGCGGCGAGAGCACTATCTACTCCAACTTGGCAGCACATATGCTTCTACAGGCTTTATCACATTGCGCGAGGGAGGAGCCATCGTGTTACTTCTCTGTCCCGTGTCGGCGGTGCGTTGCCATTTATCTTCTGCTGTGTCGTGTGGAAAGTGATGTCCGTCACCCGGGAGCAACCCTCATTCATTCAACGATTCCCCTTAGGAATTCCGTATAGCAACATTGATGGGATTTCTACGAGTAGGCCGAGATAGTGCGCTGGCTGGTACGGTGACAGTGAGGCGCAACTCCAATTACAGGCGTTTGCACAGGATGGCGATGCTTCCAACACAGCAGTAACTATCAGGAACAAGGGTATGTCATGTATTTCGTCGTAAAGGGCCCCTTTCAATGTGGTAATCTAGACGTAGGACAGATGGGCGACAACTATCCTTGGGAGCAACCGTTGATCATCTGACCAGTGTTATGAAAAAGCCACCAGCAGGATTGGCTACATTAGTGGGAGATTAGGAGCCGGGTGCTTTGGTAGTGTGCTGATGGATACTGTTATGGTTAAAATGCAGAGAAGATATATCTTTCCCTGTGAATTGCAAATCAGCAATAACTACCCGGTATTTGCTGGCATCTAACGGCATGGACAGGGAAGGGTCATCCATTCCTTTTTACTATTATATACCCCATGCGACATGTAGGTATTTAAGTGGCACGTAACACTAAGGGCAGTGTGGCTCAGCTTTAACTGCTGCGCCTGACCAGTTGGAAAGGCGCCCGGATGGAAATTCCCGAAAAGCTGTGAAGAAACTAAACAATCAAACTTATGACCATACGGTAGATTACAATGCTCCTTTTTATGCTTTATATCAATCCGAAGGGGCCTGAGCTCATCGATGCGGGTCGCTGGAACCCTCTCCATTACCCAAGGTACCCTTGGGAACAGCGAGTGTCCTGTAGCAATTGCACGGGTGCCTTTGACCAAAGACGTTTGATTACGCATTCCCAGGGCACCTCGAGTGAAGTAACTGTCCAATAGGTTGAGAAGGAAAGGCCACATGAAACTTGTCCTCCTGCTAGTCCATCATCTCGGGGCAAACTGTTAAATTGATAAATGAAGATCAATTGGTAGGGATGTGCCCTACTTCTGTGGGTAGTCACATAAAGGGGGCAGTAAGCGGAAGGGTGAGGTGAAATCTTTTCATGGCGTGGGTAAACATTCCCTGGCGGGATCCCAATAAGCGATAACTACAGGCCCTTGCTAATTAAATATGCCGTGCAAGTAAGGGTCCGTCAGTCTTTGCTGACTATGGGAGATTCATTGGGCAGGGAGGAAATACCCAGGGTGTGTTGCCTTGCTACAGCGTCACTGTAACAACCGCCCAAAAGCATAAGCCAAAAGTCATGTACTCCGCTTCATGATGCCTGCGTTTGCTGAGGAGTTGGAGTGTAGAGAGAAACCCCTTTTTTTTCCCTTTTTTTTCCTTACCTCACCACCTTTTCCCCTGGGTGGGAAGTTGATTCCCTCTGGACACTCATAGGTAAAGCAAACGGCGCTCTAGGCAGCTGTGGAACTACACAGTAAGGTACACCAGTAAACAAACTGTGATCTGGACGCGGCCGTATTTGACAATTACGACAGCTTGGCAACCTATTAGCATCTGCAGGGTCATGTTTGGGGTTAGCTTATGCTCCGTGAGCGGCTGAAACTGGGTCCATTCTGGGGGACTCATTGATCATCTGGGAGTGCCATATAGTTGGTGGGCGACAGAGGGTCGCCCACAACTTGGTATCCTCCGGGTTACTGAGTCGGACACTAGGGCGCATGTGACACTTGGGCGATTTCACCTGAGTATGGAAAAGGCCTTCCCCTATCCGAGGCGTGTGGTTCAGTGTTAAAATGTCCTCACGGGTCTTGTGCAAGTGGGGAGAGCTACCTAGGGTACCCCTGGGAGCCCACCCCACTTGATCTGACCAGGTTCATGAGGCATAAGAACTAAATTGGCGGGGGGTAGGTAATTATGAGGTAGTGAGCTGATGAAAGTTAATTGCTATCACAGAAGGTCTCAATCAGCAATAACTACGCGGCGGTGGCCAATAACTGCTTAGGCAGTGGCAGGCCGTCTGGTCTTGAGGACAAGGCACCCTCCGCAGGATCTCGTCAATCTAACGGGTTGCAGCTTTACGCTCAATGGGTGGCTATAGTCGAGTACATCATAAAGACTTATTATTTGGGTTGGAATTAGTCCAGGATAGGTGAGTTACGGGTAACTGGTTGCCTTGTGGTCACCGAGGCAGCAACAAGAAGCCGGGCGGACGTTGCAACTCACTCACGTCGGGCGTTCACGTCGGGCGCGCAATTTGGCAAGAGCTTCCAAGGGGGTGGTGCAAATGTGTGGCGATCCTTGAGCAGTACGCTGCTTACGTTGGCAACTGTGGGTGTGCGACGGGTGAGGGATAGGGCTTGGCTACTGGCGGTATGCTTGAGGGTTTCTACGTATGCGTTGCGCGCAGCTGCAAGGGAAGTGACTTTGAACCATGGCTGATCGGAAAAAAGCTGATGCTTGGACAGAACTTCTTTTTCGATTTGCCTTACCATTTGTTCAGGAGGCGGGGGAGCAACTAAGAAACCATCATGGAGCCACACCAAGGATTGTGTTGGGTGTCGGGCGATGAGTGCGTGAATGGTGTCTTCAACAATGATGGCTTCAAAGTGCTCTAGCAATCTAAAAGCGCTGTCATTATGGTTGACATTGAACCCTGGGCGGAATCGCGTTAACAACTGAGTAGTCAGGGTTGCACTCAAAGACCAGAGTTGGCGGAGGATTGCGCTTACACTAGCACTGTAAAAGTCATCAACAAGGGATCTTAGATATCGGTATGTAGCATCAAGGGAGCTGTTGATAATCCTCAGTGGGAGTTGCTTGATAGTGTCAGGGTAGATTGCTTCTACCTTTTGGATACAGGGGTCACGGGCTAGCTGTGCACGAAGCTCATCGATGGTTGGGAGGGGTACTAAGTCCGGCGCAAAAAGTAATCCCAGGCGTCGGACAAGTTCATAAAAAGACCCTTTGAGGTCAATTTCGCAATGATTCTGCCCGAACAATAAAAGCATGGCAGCCCTCGGTAGTCTCTGGCCTCCTATGGTGCAGCAATATCTACGTCCATGGTTGTCTGCAGCTTTGGGGGAATAATCAATTTCGATACTGCAGTTTTGCGGTAGACACGGGGAGAGATAGGATTCGATCAGCTGGCGGTGATGGGGGTGGAGGGTCACATGTTTGCGGAGTAGACCGTGATCAATGCTGGGTCTCTCTACTAGGGTAAGTATCGGCTGGCTCCAGGGCTGTTCAAGACATTGAATGTGAAGGCCTCCGACTTGAAAAAGGGCTGTTGGGAATGATGGTTTGATGGACACCGGCCCAGCGTTCCGATTGAAGGTAGAGGGGTCACTCCTATATCTAGCCAATAGGAACTGAGAGGCTTCTTTCCGTCTTTGTCCACATCGTCAATCAAAGGATCGTTGTTTGGGTCATGTGACCGGTCTTGCTATTTCTTGTGGTATTTACGGAACCCTGAATTCCCTCCAGCTTGTTGCAAAGTCGGTGGAGGTGCAGTTAGAGGCACCTTCCAAGCATTCTGGCTTTGAAGCCTCTGGCCATAAAGCACCAGGGATTGCGTTGTTGTCAGCCGATCCAGCTGCTGAATTCGTAGTTGACGGATCATGCACCTTGGCAGGACTGGCAGGAACATGCGATTGTGAATTCGCTTCACAATCCTTCCACTCATCGTCATCAGGCGGGTAGTGGCGGTTCATCGACGCATTCTTGACTTCTTGGTTGTGCACAGTCAAGAGTTCATTCGTCTTGCCACCTTCCTTTGCCTTGCGCATGATGCGCGCAATTGATCCCACTCTGTGTCATGTCTGTTCCCACCCCTTCTGTCCACACCCATCTCCAGTTCCAGAAGAGTAGTCTGTGGGCCAATTTGCAGGTCATTTGGAACGTGCAGTTTATCACAGTTTTCGTGCCGGCATGGATGATCCCACCCGTATACCATAGCCTGCGCAGAGAAAGCATCAAAACCGCAAGTTCCGCCAGTCCCATAGGTGTCCAGTCGGTCCGCCCCACCTGGTTTGAAGACACAACACCCAAGGATACTGCATCCCAACCTAATCAAGACACTCAAAAAGAACAGTCCCAGCCACTGCACGGGCTAAAGTTAGTTATCAAAGAAGAGGTGCTGCCGACGAATGACCAACCAGAATTCCCATCGCTCGAACTGTTGGCTGCCAGAGGCCTTTTAGCACCTGACACATGGAAGTGCAAACGGGCACAGGTTAGCCTCAAGGCAACCATTGATGTCCCTATGCTGGGCATAATCATAGAGCAAAATGGTGATGGACTCCTTGAAGACTCCCACATGCCCGTGGGATGGCCACTGCACATTGATGGTGCAGTCAGACAATGTTGTATTCATCGAGCTGCTAGCCTGCAAGAATCAGACGACATGCTCAAAGAATATGACATGAAAAGAGATTCAGTTGAAATCAACCATGACGCACCTCAATGGTCCCACCATGCAGTATGGAATCGACGGTACATGGAGCCGAAACCGGGATACACACTGGAACAACTATGGGCTGATTCCGAGCCTGCTATAAGCAAGAAAACGTCCACGTCATATGAAATCCAAACAAATGACGTCTTGCGTGCAGTAGCGGCCATTCAGCATCTCCCATCCCCCACACCACCCGATAGCCCCTTCCTAAGAGCGTTAGGGACAACAGCTGCTCTCAAGGCCCCACCACAAACTGACACCCTAGCGCAAAGAGCCCTGGAGGAATGGGAACGCACTGTGTGTGAAAACAAGGCAGTGGCAATCCTCGCAGAGGTGCAAGCCGGCCGACCAACCATAATCCATAAAGATGGTGGAGAAATGCTCATTGCCATTGTCCTTGACAGGCCACTAGCGGAAGCTAAAGCACTAGTTGATGACCCTGCAGCATTCACTCGCGAAATGACGCGGATCCTGCGTGAAAAACAAAACCACCCACTCATCGCCCAAATGATGAAACCAGCAGAGAGTTATAGAAGGTACACAACCTTCGAAACCCTTGGGTCAGCGTCCAGGACGTCGTCCTTAACTCACTAGAACCGTCCACGCTACCAAGTCAACCACTCCCAGAGCTCAGCCACTTTTACACACAAGCAACAGAAACATGTCTGCTCATGTCGCTATGGTTCTTGTTGGTGTGTCACGCCTTGACACAAAATGATGCGGAGTCGCCAGTCAGCATCTTTCTGCTAACTTTCACAAAAGCGATCAAAAACACATGTCCTCACAAAAAGTCTTTACATCAAGACATGGTTTGTTTGTTTAAATAAGTTTGAGTGTTTGAAAAACGTTGAAACATTTCAAGCACCAAAACATGATTCATGATGTCTCCCTCAGATCTGTTAGCAACTCCAGTTCTGAATGCCTTTCAGAACGTTGCTCTCGCTATCATCATTGAGAGACAAAACACACTACTCTTCTCCAATCAATGTCAAACAAAGTTCCTTCTTCCGAAGTCACAAGATGAATTCTACGATCTTCTCACGATTCCTTCGTGCACTTCTGCGATGATTCTGCAATCATTCTGCCGGCAAAACTAAAGCAAAACATATGGAAAATGGTTTGATTTTCCATGTCACTATACAAATTCAAATCCTCACGATGTTCTCCGTGCAATCAAAGTACTCAAAGAAGACGAAAAGTATAACGTTGTTGGGTTTCGTCATCTCCAATAAAACGTGCAAAACACGAAACGTGCAAATACGATGTCAACCATCACGGTTGAGCTCATCATCAAGATGAAAACCAAATTCACTTCTTCCAATGCAGAAAAGACCAATGGATTCATCTCACCACAGATGTCGGAAATTTTCACACCCCCTTTTGAGATGAACTCCATTCTATGTATAGCTGTAACCCATTCAGACTTCAGCACATATCGCCCAAGCTTAACAGGTCAATACATATAGTACGAATTGTCCCGTTGTTCACCATCCAATGAACAACCAGCTCATAGTCTTTCCTCGCCTTTGCACCAATGAAGATACTCTCAATCACCCAACTGCCTCTGCACCGAAGTTCCAGTGAAGCAACCCTTTGGCTTTCCAACCTTTCCAGAGTCCTCCACAGCATGCGCAGAGAAAAGAATACCAATCCTTTGCAATTGGACTTGTATTCTTGTTTCCCAGGTGATTCATACTCCATTTGCAATATCCTGCCATCTCATCATCGACATATACCTCACGGTATGTTTTGCCTTCATTGGCACACTTCCCAAACGCAAACTTCGTTCTGCTCCAATCTCGAAAACTCATTCCTTCAGGCACCAAATCAGCAGTAAGCTGATCAAGGACCTTGTCGGCAATCCCAGGAAAGATTGGGATAGGCATCACAGGCAACTGTGCACTCAAAGGTTCAGCTGCTGAAGAAATCACATCGAATTCATCATCATCCAGAGCCTCACGAAGTCGCTTGCTTCCGTCTGTCATTGCTCCTTGACTCTCCAAAGGATTCAAAACACTGGATCCGGCTGCATAGCCTGACCCTGAATTCCCACTGTTCCACTTCTTCTGAAGAAGAGCAAGCAAAGCCTTCTCATCTTCATCTGTCCATCCAGACTTGGCCATGGCTACAAACCAAACCGCGTCCGGTAGTGAAAAAGCACTAGACTGTGGCTAAACTCTTAGGAGCAATCAACCTAGAACGTGAAACGAAGTGTCGAACCGCCATCACAGTCGTGATAGGATCAGTAACCTTTCCGATTGTTCTGCACTGCGCACACCGCGTCTTACAGCATCGCGCAACAAAACTCTGCACAAAATGAAACATCGTGAAAACTCCTGTTTGTCTTTGGCAACGTTTGTTCGAAAACAACGTGCAAACAGAAATGAAACGAAATGAAACATGGTACCAACTTCTGTCTCTCTCTCTCTCTCTGTCACAGGGCCCCCTTTCAAACGCAAACTCAACTCTTCTTCGAAGCATGTTTGACCGCAATCAAAATGTATCTTGCCAACTTTCGGTTGTAAAACGCTGTTTCAGTATAGTTGATTTGATAAAGTTCCGCATGAGTCTGGCATGTACATGTAGAAAGTTTGAAGTGAAGATTTAGTGCAAACCAGGCTGAATTGGAAACAAACTTCAATGTCTTTCCAATCGGAATACCATCCTTGTTCTGGCATCCAGTCTTGCACAACCTCACCAAAGCCTCATGCCTCATGTCAAAACTCTGCAAAAGATTCACTGTCTCAGGTCGGGACCAAATGGTATTTCGTTCTGGAAGCTCAAACGAACATGAGTCTGCATGTTTGAAGTAACCACCAATCGCGTTGATGATCTCATCCCATTCCTGGTCCTTTTCAGTGACTGAGTCCGGATTGAAATTGCGAAGCGGACTTCCACTTCCACAAGGAGTCGATGCATGAATATGCACCCAAGGTGGACATGACGAATTCTTCCACTGTCGAATGCAAACAGCTACACGACTCAACGTTCCAGAACTCTGCACCTTAGCAACTACACCAATGTATGGGACCTTCGAAACTTCACAGACCTTTCTCAAGTTCGAATGTTCCGAACAACACAGTTCCACAATCGCAATTGAAGAACCCTGAGTCAACACTTGCTGCAACACACACAGCTCACGAAGTTCTGCTAACTCAGCTGTCAAACCATCTGGAACAACAATCCCAAGAGCATATCGATGCTTATAGAAAGCTTTAGCACTCAAGCATTTAGTGAAAAGATCTGCTGGATTTTCAACACCACTCCTGTGTCTCAATTTCAACAAACCCTCTCTCATCTGCTCTCGTAACCAATGCAATCTTATTTCAATGTGTCGTGAACGTCGTGGCACGTCCATGGATCTCACAAGTTGCAATGCGGAGCTTGAATCGCTCTCCAACCAAATCACAACTTCTTCTGGCTCATCGATCTCATGAAGTGCAAAAAGAAGACGGTGAACCAGTCTTCCAAACGCAACACTTTCTTGACACACTGATTGCAAACCATAAAGTTCTGCCTCACATGAACTCAAGCTCAAAGCTTGTTGTTGTCGGCTCAGAGACCTTACCAAAGACCTCTCAAAGAAAACCGCTCCACCGCTAACACCTTTGCGGTTGTTGAAACGGTACGGCGCATGTGAAGCGTCGCTGAAGGAGTGAAGATGGACTGATCTCAGTTGAGTATCATCAACCTGACTCATGATGGTCTCATCTCTGCTCGGTAGACACAAGCATGCATGCATGTCAACATACAAGAATCTCAAAACTGCTTTCAATGCTTGTTCAGTTCCGTGCATCGGTTTCGCTTGCTGTGTCCCAAGAACAGACATCCATGTCTTCAAGTCATGACGCACCTGTGACAACCAAAGCAATTTTCCCAACGCCTTTCTGAAGCGTGAGTATGCTTCATCTGACAAAGGTTTCTGAAAGTTGCTATCCGTGAGTGTTTTCTCAAGATGTCCCGAAATATCAGGAACGTTCTCAGACCCACGGGTAACACCATAATCCAGAAACGTAGAGTCAAGATAATGTGGATCGACACCCAGAGTGATCTCAGAGGAATCTCTTTCTCTTTTGATGACACGACCAATAAAGGTCAGGGATCCTCCCTCTTCTCCGATCTCTCCAGTTGTCTTCACAGGCACTACAGACGACAAAGTTGCAACCACATGTTCTTCAGCTTCCTTCGTGGTCGACAACAACAAGATGTCATCAACATACACCACACACAAACAAAACCCAATTTCATGACCATCCTTCACAATCTGTCCACCATACACACATGGTTCCAACGAATCCGACCAAAGGCCTACATGTTCAACCGTAAATGTCAAAAGCTGCAACCATGCCAGTGAAGCATCACGTAACCCGTTCAATGCCTTTTCAAGCAAATAGTAGGTCGCTTCACCTGATGGAAAGCTAATCGACAACGGCATTTTCAAGACAACATGTACACCAGTTCCCAATGGACTATGCATGAAGGCATGACTCACGTCCAATGCACGCAAAAGCATCTTCCGTGTCGCTGCCATCGCAAGTACCAAATGGACACTCTCGATTGAAGGAGTCGGACTGCTAAATCCTAAGGATCTAGCTGAGGAGCCACGATTGAAGTCCTTCGCAACAATCCTGGTTCGAACCCTCTCACTGCTTTTGTAAAAGCTGCAACCCACCTTGACTGGATCAAACGAAGGTTCGGAACAGCCTTCTTCATGTCGTCCAGCTCTGACTGGGTGATGATGCGGCCAGTCTTGCAGTGTTCCAAGTTCCTTACCTCCTCTTGCATACCTTTGAAACCTTGTTCCAAATCAAGCTCTTGCAAACTCTGGTCATCTATGATACTGTCAGGTTTCCAAACCAAGACATCTTGACCTCCAAGACGCATCTTCACAAAATCATGCTCATTGCCTCGATTGAAACAAACAGAATCAAGAGAACCAGAAAACATTTCTGGAGATGTTGCCGGAGCAAAAGACGCTGGACCTTCAAGTGTACCCAAACTCGCAACCAACACAGGCTCACCACTACCAACCCAAAACCAATCAAAATCCATGTTTGTTTGAAGCAGTTCCTCAGAATCTTCACGGATCTCTCCTTCCAACTGTTCTCGGTCGGTCTCAGCTTTCCTTTTAAACCTTCTAGTGTACTCAACCTGTGTTTCCGGCTGTCGCCGAGCGGACTCAGGTGTTGGTACCAATTCTTCATCATCGACCTCTTCTACTGGCACCTCAACCTGTGGTACAACTACAGGGCTCTCCTGAGAGAGTGTAGGTTCAACACGTCTTTCCTTTCTCCGTTGTTCCTCAAACTCAGCAAAACGCTTCCTACATTCCTTGTTGTGCCTAATACCAGGTGCTTCCATGCCACTCTCACATGCTGGACATCGACGAGTCGGTTCAAAACGTGATATGTCAGGTGAAGTTCTTTCAGAACTCTCAGGACTACCAATAGCTACATCTGCAGTGTCTGCTGGTGACGTAGGAGATGGAGTGACAGAAACTCGAGACGGCTCTACTGGAACTTCCTGTGGAGTCACGACAACTTTCGACCTTGCCAATGGCACTGCTGGCGCCAAACGCAACTCACCAGATTTCTTCCTCACACTGCTGGACTCTGGCAAGACAAGTTTGGGCTGTGAAGGTGCCGGCAAACTCTGGCCTTTCAACTTTCGCAACTCTTCAGGAGGTAGCTGACTCATATCAGCTGGTGCAGTCCCACTGTCATTCACAATTTGGGGTCTACTACCTACAGTCCCAGTGTCAAACTGTGTCAAAACACCCTGTCCCGAATTCAAATCCCATCTCAAAGGTGAAATAGCCCTGATGTTCCTAGCTACAAAACGCATCAATTCAGCTTTGCCATCCACACGAATGAGACCCTGCACAACTGGACCTCGTTCCAATCCCATGTGAATGAAAGTACACTCAACATTCCTTGTGGAAAGTGGTGAATGCTGCCGAATTGAATCAGGAATCTCTGCCAAAACCTGAGCACCAAACAAAGTCGAAACTGGTTTGGATAACTTCCTTCCTGAAACCATTTCCAATGGACTTCTGTCTGAACCTCGTGATGTTGAAAAATGGTTGTTGCACAAAGCCAAATACGTCAAAACATCAACCAAATTCTCATGTGAAAACGTGACATCCAACCCTTGTGCATTCAGATCAGCCCTTAGTACAGAAAAGGATTCCTTTAATTCCCTAACTGCTCGCTCAGCCGACCCAATCGATCGATGTTGTTGTGGCGCGGCTCTCCGAATAGCGAACGTATATCGGCCAGTAGAGGATCCAATGATCTCTCCCACTGCCCTCTCGCTATCGGTGTGGACGTCAATGGAGACTGCCTTCGAAGTCAACCCAAAATGTTGAAGCCATACAACAATCTGTCTCCTGGCTGCTTCGACATCTTCTCCAACCACCACATAGCCAATGCACCTCGACATCATCTCGGTTAACACAAGGATCTTCACCGAACCTGGGAGTTCGTCTGTGGCGATCTCGCCTGATGTCTTGAGAAATGCAAAATCGGCCTGAATAGAAACCTCTTTCCTGTCACCTTTGTCTCTTCTGTGCTGAAAAACGGAACGACCCTTGGCACACTCCAAGCAATTCGGATTGAATGGAATATGTCCCTGTCTCCGGTGACGTGCCAGTTCACTGTCGTCTCCTCCAGACACAGCTGCGACAGAAAAGTCATGAGTGTTACTCACAGTCAAGTCAGACCTGTATGCACTACTACTACCAACATCGGGATACAAACGAACCCAAGGACAATTGGCAAAATAAGCAACATCAAGACAATGCATTCCAAGCTTTTCATGAAACAAATCAAAACCTTTTGGACCTTGTGTGAATCTCCATCCCGAATCTGCCAATGAAGTGATTGACAAAATGTTGTGTCGGATGGAACCCACCAAAACATTCAAACGTGCTTTCTTCCAACACCAATCATCACCTGATGTGCCTGACATGTGCATCTGAACTCCAATCTCAGCAGTGCCTGACATGTTGACTGAGGATCCATTGGCAGCTTTGTAGCTACCTAATCCCTCACTGTCCTGCAGCACTGACCTGAAGGCTGACAAGTTCGATTCAGCCAAAACACTTGTGGATGCACCAGAGTCAAGAAGCCACCAAGAAGCATCGGTGTTGTCAGCGACCTGTGAAAGCAAAGGTCGCAAAAACTTCAAGTAAGGTTCAATCTGCTGTTCAACCGAAACCTCACTGTGGTCATCAAACCAATCATGTGCACGCACCAAAACGACTTTCATCGGTACAGTGGCACACAAGTCTCGGCTGGGATCATTAACAAAACATGTTTCTAAGTTGGAACTGTCACCAAGTCCAACTTCATCTCCACACTTCAAACCACAAAACCATGGCTCATGAGTACAGCTGTTGCAACCTCTTGCCAGCACACAACCCATGTCAGCCGCTTCAACTTCCTCTGACTCATGAGTACAGCTGTCGCAACCTTTTGCCAGCACACAACCCATGTCAGCCAGTTCACTTCTCACTAATTCTGACTCACAAGTACAGCTGTCGCAACCTCTTGCCAGCACACAACCTGTGTCAGTCAGCTCATCTTTCTCCTTCTGACTCATGAGTACAGCTGTCGCAACCTCTTGCCAGCACACAACCCATGTCAGCCAGTTCATCTTCTTCTTCTGACTCACGAGTACAGCTGTCGCAGCTCTCTGCCAGCACACAACCCGTGTCAGCCAGTTCACATCTTTTGACTCACGAGTACAGCTGTCGCAGCTCTCTGCCAGCACACAACCCGTGTCAGCCAACTCACTTTCAAAGTCTTTGCAATCAACCACAAGCCTATTCTCGGTTTCCATGTCAGCAACCTCATGCTCATGCACAAACCTAAGACCTCCAGTGGTTTCACATGTCATGTCAAACAACAAAGGATTTATGATCATGCTGCCGACACTGCCAGTCTTTTGGACATCAGACCTATTGTCGTGACTTGCACTCGGTTCCGCACTTTGGACTGGTCCCTGTTGCCAGGTATACCCATACCCGTCGCAATACCATCCAGAACCATCGTCCCACCATGTCTGCGAAACTCCCCATTGACCATCACAGCTCTCCGGCCATTGGTCATGCCACCAATAGTCATCATCGTCCCAACTCTCTGCAGTCCAGTCGGTCCAATCCTCTGAAACTTCATTCAACTTGCCTTTCTTTCCTTTCCCTTTGCTACTGCCTTTGCTCCTAAAGGTAGCACCTTTTCCTTTGGAACGAGAAAGGTTCCAAGCATCAGTCCTTGCACTACCCTTACCTTCCTTGCTCTCAGGGCAGTTGAAGCTGATGTGTCCCATCTTACCGCATCTAAAACACCGAATCTTGCTCATGTCTGCGGTACAACCTGGGGCAGTGTGTTTCCGACTGCCACACTTCCCGCATCTGCCTTCCACTGCATCTACAAGTTCGGCATCGAGAGAATGATGCTCTACACTCCCCTCCAGGGAACTCAATCTCTTGCTGTGGCCTGTTGTTTCAAAATCGCTAAACAGGCGCTGTTGCTCTTCCCACCGCATCGCAGCGTTCCTGTAAGACTCGTAATTGTCTGTGCCGCTGTGGTGGAGAACGTAGTTCTTCACTGTCTCAGGCAAGCTTTTCAGCAGAACAACTAGCATGTCAGAATCTGCCAGCTTCAGTCCTGTGGTGTCCACCTGCATAGGGAGAGTTCCTAGCAACCTTGAGAACCTTGCAGCTTCATAGTCAATTCTTCTGATAGTATCACTAACCAAGGAACTCGGCGATGTCTGTGTCGCCGCCAGGACAAAGGATTTCCCTGCAATCTGCGTCCTTAGTGAGAGCGCTTCGGATCTTGACCTCAGAGAAAATTCAAGAGTAAGTTGCCTAAGCAGTTCAAACCCATTTGCTTGTTGGTTTACTGCTACTGTCACTCTGTCACTAGATCCTACTCCATGTAATGCCACACCCTCACTGAAGGCGTTCACCAACGCCACACACCTGGGGTTGTCGTGAAACGCAGCTTTTAAGATGGACATAAGCCTTCGAGACCTTGCCTGTTGTGCTCCACTGAGCGCACTCCATCTGATGGGACCGGGCCAACGGCTACTATGCTGGATTTCTACAGAAAATTCTAAACTTCCACCAGCTGCCCAGGATGACAACTCATCCAAATAGCCAGCCCAACCTAACACCTCTTCTTCTCTTGTCTTCCAAGTTCCTACTGGTGTTGGTGCCGGTGTCAACCATTTTTCGCTTTTGGCGAAGACATCCAATTGCTGTGAATTTCCATGATTTGATTGTTGAACACCAAAACCAGGCAAAACATCAAATGGCTGCGGAGTCACAAACGACGAATCAGCTGCCCTACCAAGACCATCACCAAACACTTCTGGAACCCCTCTTCTCTGTTGCATAGTTACAAAACGATCTTGCATATGCTGCTGCACTGTCTGTAGCTGTCCCTCACTCATGCTACCTAACATGGCCATGACCTCTTGGATCTGCGCCGCCTGAGGCGTCAAACCTCCCAAGCTCGCTCCAACCGGGCCACTCGGCATGTTTCCTTGGCAACTCATTGGGTTCACTCCTAAGTTTGGAAAATCTCCAGACCTTGGTCCACCAGGCATACTCGCACAACCATAACTTGGCACACGCGCTTGCGAATTCTGTTGCATAAACGTTTGTTGTTGGGGAATCCATTGCGCACCAAACCATGCTGGTCCCAGTCCTTGCATTCCGGGGACATTTCCTTGCTGACATCCCTGCACCGGACCTACCTGACCACCTGCATCCAGGTTTGTCGTGCTCGCAAATCCCTGTACGTTCTGTGACACATTTGCTTGTTGTTGCTGTGGCTGCTGCTGGGGCATGTTACTTACTTCAGGTGTTTGTCCATCCATCCCAGATCCACTACCTTGCTGACTAGGCGTTCTTGGCACTGGCGGCAATCCGTCACTACGGTTACAACCACCATTTCCGGTACCACTTCCTTCACCTCTTTCAGCCATACCAGGACTAGGACAACCTTGCACACCTTGACTCGCACTACCTGAATCCATTCCTACTTACGCGCAGCAAGCAGGCAGCTCCGCTACCATGCGGAAGGTACGACAACCTTCGAAACCCTTGGGTCAGCGTCCAGGACGTCGTCCTTAACTCACTAGAACCGTCCACGCTACCAAGTCAACCACTCCCAGAGCTCAGCCACTTTTACACACAAGCAACAGAAACATGTCTGCTCATGTCGCTATGGTTCTTGTTGGTGTGTCACGCCTTGACACAAAATGATGCGGAGTCGCCAGTCAGCATCTTTCTGCTAACTTTCACAAAAGCGATCAAAAACACATGTCCTCACAAAAAGTCTTTACATCAAGACATGGTTTGTTTGTTTAAATAAGTTTGAGTGTTTGAAAAACGTTGAAACATTTCAAGCACCAAAACATGATTCATGATGTCTCCCTCAGATCTGTTAGCAACTCCAGTTCTGAATGCCTTTCAGAACGTTGCTCTCGCTATCATCATTGAGAGACAAAACACACTACTCTTCTCCAATCAATGTCAAACAAAGTTCCTTCTTCCGAAGTCACAAAATGAATTCTACGATCTTCTCACGATTCCTTCGTGCACTTCTGCGATGATTCTGCAATCATTCTGCCGGCAAAACTAAAGCAAAACATATGGAAAATGGTTTGATTTTCCATGTCACTATACAAATTCAAATCCTCACGATGTTCTCCGTGCAATCAAAGTACTCAAAGAAGACGAAAAGTATAACGTTGTTGGGTTTCGTCATCTCCAATAAAACGTGCAAAACACGAAACGTGCAAATACGATGTCAACCATCACGGTTGAGCTCATCATCAAGATGAAAACCAAATTCACTTCTTCCAATGCAGAAAAGACCAATGGATTCATCTCACCACAGATGTCGGAAATTTTCATAGAGTGGTGATCCACCCCCCGCCAATGCCGCAGCCAGTAGCACCGGTAGCAGTGAAGAACCTCGCACCACCTCACACGTGCAGTTCCAGTAAGCTACTCGGGATAACGTAGAGTACCTAAGTTTCCCCCACATGCAGCAGCCTGTGACTCGACGTAGGTGAGTGGCTTGGTCACCATGAGGTACCCATGGTTGATCACTGCCCGTTGTGGCTGCCTTTGCTGTAAGCATGCCGGAGGCAGTAGGCGACGGGAGGCGGTGGGGGGCGGTTATAACAACCTTTTTCAAGGTGTGTTTTGTTCGTGTTGTTTCACCTTAATTGTTGCATGGTAGTGTAGTACGATGTCAAAGTACATCTAGCCATGGTGTCCGTCGCCGTTTGACTTTCGTTCAACCAATTTTCGACCGGCCAATGACTTTTGCCACCCTGAGTGCCGTAGCCTTCCTGTCATTTTCACCTTAGACCATGTTTCACTCCTGTTTCACTGCGGTAGTTTTTCTCACCACTTTCGTTGCGACCCGGCTTTGTCGGTGTTTCTTCAAAGTGTCAGGGTGTTATGTTATGCTGAAGGCTGCTCTCTGTGATCTCGGGGATCATAAACTGGTAACTGTCACGTCACTTTGCTTTTTGTCTGTGCTGTTTTTTGTTTTTGTTTTGGTGTTGTTGTCGCCTTTGTTTCTTTGTGCTTCGTTTCTTGTTTTCTGATGAACGTGACAGGGGAATAGGACTATGTATCAGTCCTATACCAGTTTACTTTTGCGGCCACTACAGCTTCGGCCCTTGCGTGACTTAATTAATCAATTAATCCCATTCGCAACATGCTCTGAAACATGTTGAACGATCTGGCGGAAGCCATACGGCGTTGGACGCAAAAAAGTAGTCTGTGGGCCAGTGTTAACCTAATTCCTGATTGTGAACTGTTTCAACTCTCACACACACGCAGGAGTCGTGCAGCAGCTTGTGTCATTCTAAGTTTCCGCAACTGCTGAGTTGGACGTGTGAGTGAATTCTGAAACCTGACATCCAAAGATCTGCAGGCACTGTTCTGGCAAACATCAACAAAATTCTGTCCAACCTTGTCCACATGAGTCCAGCCAGGATCCCCGAGATCACATAGAGCAAGCCTAAAGGTATGCACATGAAAAAACACTTCGATGCTAGCAACGACAACGCCGTGTGCAACTGAAGTGTGAGACACTAAAGAAAGCGGTGAGAAGGATGCAGGGTGAAGCAATGACGAGCAAACTCTTCAAAGGCACTGAGGGCACACTCAGAATCTGCTCAGTAGTGCTTTTCCAATCATCCTCATTATGATGGCACCATAGTCCAATACGCAAAACGACTCTCATCAAGACAGACGGGAAAGAAATGCTTTGTTGCCATGGTGCTAGATAAGCCACTTTAACGACCTGGCGGAAGCCATGAAGGCGTTGGACGGAAAAAAGACTTTCAGAAGCCTAAGCGTTGTGGACAACCCTGTATATGCTTGAAATTACGAAAATCATTCAAAATACAGTCGAAAATTACCATGGGCCATGACGAGCTGACCTGAGCGGACTCTGAGAGATGTAGTGGATCTGCGTCCATGTACAGCTTGTCTGATGCTAGAGTAACTCTCTGGTTAGAGTCTTCATTATGCCTGTACAGCTGCGATACTTAATTTGTTTTCTTAGTTTTCTCAGTTTTGCATGTTTTTGGTTGTGACGCAGTGGATGCCGCTGCGTCCGACAGCTGATCGATTCGATGGGTGTTTTTGTTTGGGCTCTGGCCCCGTTTTTAGTGTGTCTTGGTGCTGTTTTGCTTTTGCCTTGTTTCCGCTAGCAAAACGTAAATCTGGCTGGGGATTTGCGGGTCGCTTTTTGTGTGGTGGTTTTCGTTGTTTGTTTTAATCGATCTGCTGATTTCAAGGACTTGTGTCCTTGTACAATGTTTTAGCTGCTTACTCTCATGTAAGAACCGAGCCTTAGTGCGACATCGGCCGATCTCGAGAAAAAAGAAAAAGCATGCGCATCCTGTTATCGCACAAATGCTAGCACCACAGTTCTGAAGCTTTTTGGGATGTTCGCGGAACATTCGCGTACGCGAAACACAGCAGTGATGTGAGAGACAGTTGTTGTCAAAGAACTGCATTGATGTAGAAACACAGTGATTTTTGTTCAGTCATGTGTGCATGCGCATTTGTTTTGTCACTGGGGGGGATCCCTGGTTCGCATAGTGTCCGTAACCCATTGGCTCAAGGCTGTATCGGCTCAAACCCCGTGGGTACTGGGTAACCTGATTTTAACTCAAGGGGCAAACATCCATCTTGGGTGTTTTGCGTGAGTTAATTTTGGGGGCACCAGTAAAAAAGGGGCTAGGGTAGTACTGCCGTAGGAAGAGCACAAACGTGCCCGTCAACATTGTTGTGACGATATTTTGGGAGGGGGGGGGGTTTATCTTAGTTTTGTTTATTTAAGATCTACCTTCTCTGTTTTGCCCACTTGCATTGTGACCGTTGAACACACCATTTTTGAACCCCACTTGTTTAAGGACTCCTGGGGTACCCAGTGTAGTTCTTTTACTTGTGATCTTATTGGATTTATTCACAAGGCTCACTGGGGTACTCAGTGTAGTCTTTGTTTTTCTTGTTATCGTCTTTTCCGCCCAGATTGCCCCTCTTGCTTGCCTCTGTGTAGTCACTATACCCAGGGGTACTCTGGGTTATAGTCGACTACATGAACTACAACCCTCATGACACTATTGAACAACATGCCATTGAGTTGGTGTCCAGTCTTGGGAAGGAACATCTTTTTGTTGCCAACTGTCCAAGTGATATTGACTCGAACAGATATTCAGGTACAGTGATCACTTATGAAGAAGCTTTTGATCACAGTGATACAGGAGTCGGCCTCTGCCTGTTGCTCCCCAAAGCTTATGTCCTTCAGAAATTCATAGACATATGCCTTAACAAAGATATTTCTGTTCATTTTGTCTTCACTTGTTCAAGCAGTACCAGTGAATTTGAAGCTTCTGCATGGCTATACAATCTCCTCAATGATAAGGTTCAGCATGTTGGCTTCATGCAAAATCTTGGAGTTACTTTTTGCTCCGCAAATAACCAAGAGAAATATCTCATTGCATGCCAGGTTGAACCTTATGCCGAACATTGCCATGTTTCTTGGCCTCGACCCTGCAGAACGCTGGAGTATGTCTTCCCCAGAACCGTTGTTGAACGACACCAGACGATCAGTGAACTTCAGAGCCTCTCTGTAGTCAACTATATTGATTTCAGAAGACCCAATGGATGCCATCGTATATCAGATAAGATCGATGTTACCTCACTCACTGTCCAAATTGCCAATGATTGCTTGGCAGACATCGAGCTTGTTGAGAAGATTTTACAGCCAACTGTGGATGCCGCTTGGTTGCATGGACTTGCAGAATGTCAGGTTAAGCATTTCTTTCCATGGGATGACTCAGAATTCCAAAAGCATTTTCCACATGGAATTACTATGTCAGTATTGGATTTGAAGGCTTTTCCGAATACCGTACTTAATGAGATTCTTGTCCAACTAGCCAACCTTAAAGTTAGGTACCACTTCATGAATTACAGAAGGCTTGCCATCTTCGGATCGCCGTCACTTGTCATTAATCTTCACTTAGCTCTTCTTCCATTTGATGTACATCTGCCAATTGGGCCTAAACAGGGTGCTTTCACTGTCCACATGCTGCGAACAGAACCACATTGCACACAGGCTGCCCATGATTCTAATCACTTTCAAGTCAAATTTGGAAAGATTGGCTCCTTTCAGTACGCACCTGCACAGATTTTATGGGCGGAAATCCCCTCATCTTTATGTAAGGAGAATCAACTTGACCAATCAAATCAATCATCTTTAATACGATTGCTCAAACAAAAAGTGGGAGCTGTTAATTTCTCCATTCGTTGGTGCCAGGTTGACAGGTCGCAGCAAAAGTGTCTCTGTTTTGATATTGAGATTAAGCATGAAAACTCTCTCCCTCTCTCGCTGAATTGTGACCCTGGCCAAGTGGTTATCCAGCACCAGTGCCCCTCTGCAGAAGACTTTCGGGCTGATGTGTCCCTAACTGAAGTTGAAACCAGGCGGGATCACTGGAATAAAGTCATTGCTCAGCAAATGATCCCTAAAGAAGGCAGGATCAGTCATCTATCTTTCGAACCGAACAAGAAACAGTCAGCCAAAAGATATTATGATTTACGCACTACTGTCATTGACTCTATGCAGGACTTCACCAATATCATTGCCATTGCGTCCCAACCGCCGGCCTGGTTCTTCTCGCCTAAAGAGTTGCATATGCCTTTGATGGAATGCTTACAAAAAGTTAATTTTTGTGACAACTCTTTCATCCAGGAATCCTTTGTGGTGAACTCTGACACTGTCAAGATTGATTTACTTCATCATGAATTTATCAGGCATAGGGACCATCAGAAATGGCTTTTTTATCACATCGTCCTGGGTCCCGAACAGTGTTTTCATTTGAAATCCATCCACTTTGAGCGTGATGAATGGAAGGTACGATACTATGATGAATTGATCATACGTACTTTTGAACCATCCTCAATTTTTATCACACTCCCACCTGGAATTTCAATATCGCAGGTCGTCGATCAAACGCAAAGTTGTTATCTCCGAGAAGCATATGCCTGTATCGTACCATCACTAAGAACTCCCGTTGTTGGCACTACCCATGCTGGATTGAAAGAGCAGTATACTAATACCACACCAACTGCTCATTTTCCAAATGGCCATGGAATGAACGGTGATAAGAGTGTGCCCTCTCATGGACAGTCGAGTCCAACACCAACAGGGAATAGACCGGCGTACCACCCACCTTACAAACCCAGGCACAGTAGAGGATCTCCCAACATACCCCCTGAGGGTGATATTGAGATGCAGCCTGCCCCAACCAATCACAGCAAACCCCCAGAACCCCCGGAAACGCATCATCAGGCGCCTGTTGGCGAACACTGTGATGATGTGCCCATGGAATGTATTGCAACAGCGCTTGATCCGGTTGACGATGATACTGGTAGTTCTGATAAAGAATCGCGCCAACTTGTAAATACTCTCCATGGTCATTCCCCTGTCGCCTCTAACAGCAACCTTGCCAAGGACAACCTCGATCAGACTCACCATAGCGAACCAGGACAAAATACCCAAAATGGCATTATGAGCAGCCCCAATTCCCCCAAAATGAAACACTTGCACCAGAACGCTGGTATGCACACCGACCACGAAGATGTCGCCAACGTGGGGTACTCACGGTTGTGTGACACTTCCCAACCAGAGAAATTTATCCCCAACGTCACTGTTCAACTCTCATTAATGAACTGCCCCGCTCAGAGAAAGGATGCTACCCACGGACCCACTCATACCCACTCCATGCCTCAGGCCGCACAATCACTTAAACCTCCTACGAATATTGCCAAGGACCCAACGCCGAAACAGCAAGACCAATCTGGCAATCTTACCTCACAAGTTGGTTTACCAGCACACAAGAGCCAGGAGACCAGTAAACAGGCGAGCCACAACAAAAATGAGCACAAGGGTACACCCAATCAACCACCCGGAACTATCCTTGACTTCTTAGCGCAGAATGCCGCCTATCAACCACTGGATGATAAGGCGCAAACACGTGCTCCTAGTGATGATGTAATCTTTGTCAAAGCCTCACATAGCCCTATTGACAATATCCTCTGTGGCAGCGAACAAAGCAGTAATTTCCTTATTTCCAATAGAGAAATCATCAATGGATGGCCCAGCTCATTTTCCCATGCTGATAGCGACTACTTTTCCAAGCTTGCAACGTGTTATCACATTAACTTCCCAAGCTATATGTGTTATGCGGTTACTGCACTTCGTGTCCTCACCCATGCACCTTGGAATGATAACATGTTCCATGGCCATATCAGAGAATTAGTCTTATGCGCTATTGGCAATGGATGGACATGGGCTGACCAGACTGCTACTGTGCAAGGAAGACGAGTGAGCGTTGGAGAAGTCTGCGCTGCTTTTGCCAGCTACCTGAATGTGAATGCCTTTCCACCCGGGCAAGTCTCTGACCTTGACACCGCGATTATTGCAGCCTGTGATGATTTATTTCCGGAGCATTGCGAATTCTTCTTTGCGCATTTTCAGGTGAGCTGCCTTTCATGTAATGCATCAGGCAAGGTTTCTGCTGCTCTGTTCGATACGATGTTGAGTATTAACCTTGAAAATGATACCATTGATCTTACACAAATGATTGCAACTCGGGCTCCACGACTTGCGCTTGACAGGGAGGATGTTGATTTCTCTCATGCCAGTGACTGTTTCAATGAGGACCAACAAAGCAATGAAGAGATTGAAGGTTGCTTGACTTTCACCCTTAAGATTACAAGCCCCTTTGAGCAGCTGCCAATTGCCACCAAGGCATTAAACCTCCTTGGACAGCTCTTTGACGTTCCTACCCTGAGTGTCAATCCTGTTTCTCAACCTTTCATTATCACTGGTATCATTCTTGTTCAAGGAAAGTCATCACACCATTTTCTTATCATTGAACGGTGCAATGAAGAACAGGTTCTTGTTTATGATAATCTACGAGGCCATGTTTGGATCCCGGTCAAACAACTGAAGGCAACCGCCGTTGTATGGGGTTTTGTTTTTCGTCGGCATGAACATCAGCCTTACTCCTTCCAACCTCCGCAGTATAAGGCCATTGCACCTGCCACACTTCAGTGTGCCAAGCAGTCTCAACGACTCAAAAAACCAAAGTTAAAACCTAAAAATACTATTGGCATCAGTGCTAAACGGTATCAGGCCCCCAGTTTTTCAAGAAAGAAATTGGGAGATCACAGTACTTCAGATAAGCTGACCAAAACATTGAATGACAAGACAATCGACTCCCCACTGCCAGGTGAGAACCTTCCTCCTGACGATATCCCGAAACACACCCACCCTGAACACAGTGAGGCGGGTGATCAACACGGGGTACTCGTGGTTGGTTACCCACCCACAACTGAACACACGCCTCTCCCCCTGCCTAATGAGTCGGCCGGCAATGATCATTGCTGCCACCATGGGGTACACATGGTTGGCCCTGGTCCGCCGTCTCCTCATGGTAGCACACCCATTCCACAGACTGGCCAGAACGATGACATAACGGGTGATGTGTCTGAAAGCCACTGTGGGGCACCCACAGTTGGCCGCGCGGACACTCCTCTAAGTGATAATGTTACACTACTCCATGCAGACCTTAGTAGTAAAGAGCTTGTGGCTGTTCCCTGCCCTCATGAGACTGAGGCTTTGACACCAGTCAGTATCACTGCGAGTGCCCAGTGCTCTAAGCATGAGCATACGCCAGCAGAGGATGTCCGGTCATGCCCTGATGATAACTGCAACAAATTCAGTCCATCATGTGCACATGCCGATAGCTTTCGCCCTCCAGCCAGTGGAGAGACTTGTGCTCCCCAGAGTTCCTTTGTGAAGGAGAAAGATGCATCCCCTCCCAAAAGAGCTAAGCATTCCAAAGTTTATCCATATGCCATCATTAGCCTTTTTGACGGCGTAGGCTCAGCCATTCCGGCCATCACTAAAGCTATAGGATGTGCCCCGCGTATCATCATTGTTGCAGAATGTGATCCAATCCTCAGACAACTCGTGGGGGAACAATTTGGTCTTCGCACGGATGGTGAATGGACCCAAACCAGCAAAGACACTTACACGCTCTATGCAAACGATGTGCGGCAGCTTATTCGCAATCAATGTCAAATACTCAAGGAAGCATTTGCATTAGCTGGACCACAGTGCCGCTGGTTCGTTATTGCGGGTTCACCCTGTCAGGACCTCACCCCAGCCGGTCCCTTTAAAGGACTCCTTGGACTCACTGGCCACTGTAGCTCTCTTTTTTATTATGTCCACATAATTCTGTGGCTTGTGCAAATGAACTATCCTCTTGCATACATCCGTTTTCTGCTTGAAAATGCAGGTGCCATGCTTGACATTCATCGCAAAGCCATCCTCCGTGCCCTTGGACTTAACCCTGATTCCACTCCTGACAGCTTCCGTGTTGACCCCAAGAATACACATGGAATACGACGTAACAGATTCTACTTTCGCAACTACCAAGACTGTGTCAAAGTCTCTAAGGCGGTCGTCCTTGAACCAAGTGACATAGAAGGACCCTTATTAGACTTTGATGGTCATCCGATTCCTTTTGGACCACTCCTACGAGTCAGATCTGTCCTGGGTCACAATGTGTATCAGCTATCTTGGACGGCATACCAACCAATTTCTCTTATATGGGACTACCTCTATTGGGGAGATAAAGCTCAATTTCAACTCCAAGCCAAAATGCACTCCAGTGATATAATCCCTGCCCTTGATTTTGAGAAATCCCTACCGCCACACTATTTGCGTGCATGGAATCGTTTCTTGCAGTCTCTCCGACAAAAAAATGTGAGTACCATGGATAGAGACCGGCTTGTCCGGGCTATCCTTCCAATATTCCATCATCCCCACATCAAAGCACCCATGAGAATCTTGTACTGTGAGGAAGTCGAAAAACTAGCTGGATTATACAACCATTTTGACCGAGTACAAGCACATCGTTCGCTGCTCACTGAGTTTACAGTTAGAAACTATTGTGGCAATAGTTTTCATCCTGAATATATTCAAGCAGCCGTAGGACACCCTGAGAGGCTACGCGACTGGCTTACCGAACCTGCTGACACAACAACCAAACATGCATGGTCCGGAGTCGCTCACCCAAAACAGGCTCGAGCTCAATATCAAGCCCTGCGTGAACAAGTACAAACCCTGGCACGAGAGCAACGTATTCGTGATTTCTCCTCCAAGCAAATTGGTCTTGACCCAATGCCAGAATTCCCAATTCATGCACTCGAAGGGCCCTTAACCCCAATCATGCCCAATGTATTTCCGAAGCAGCTGCTGCCTACTGCCCGTAAGATTCACCCTGCTGACCTAGGTGTCATGGATGATAAACCGCCATCGCAGTTATCACCAACTGCTGTCCAACTCCTTCAGGAAAAACACATGCAAAGCATCCTTATAGGAATGAAGTTTTTCGGAGCAGGAATTGGCAGAGCAGAAGATTTGTTGCAATTCTTCCTTGGGCACAACTATGATGCTGCTATCGAGCGCCATTGTCCTCAAGCCAAGGAATGGATCTCCCACATGCTGAGATCTGTTGGACGGTGCACCTCCACCATGACGCAACTTTTGCTCTGGCTGTACTCCATTTTACATCGTGAGCAGATTTCTGTCCATTTGGTCCATATTGCTGATTGGGAGGATCAAGCACATATTACCACTTTGGGGACGCCCCTGCCAAATGGACTGTCTATTGTGTTCAATTTCCACGTTCGAATACTTTCCACCTTGACACAGCCGCGTGGAATTGTCATACCAGAGTTGACATCCCATGGCAGCAACTGCCTCGCCCTGTTGTGTTTACGGCTGTACCTATCCCTTTCCATTGTACCAACCCCAACTGCATCTGGTTCGCTGTTCCATATGAGCATAAAGGACAATATCTACTTTGTCATCGCTTCATCGGGGCTTTCCTATATGACCAGTGCATTGTTTGCTTTCTGTCTCGGTTTGTAGCACAATCCTCTTGTAATGTACACATGGCAGTCAGTGCTTATCCTGAATTCCATGGTTGCATGTTTATTGACAACGAGGGTGATGTCGCTGTTGCTGCTGCGCACGACTGGAAACTTGATGACACTAAGGGTTACCAAACATGCCTGATTAAAGCATCTATTGACAACCGTGTTTTCAAGTACCCAGATCATAGTGCCGCTCTTCCACACATTAACCATATTGGGAAAATTAGTCAGGAACTAGCATGTAGCTGGAATCCAGATAATGCCCCCCCCCAACTTTGCCTATTTTGTGTGTTCCCTGATAAAGTGTAACCAGTAGACATGCCGCGCCTCGGGACAGTTGCGAAACCTCTGCTGCTCGAATTTCGCAACGCGTGGTCCCGACAAATTCGAGCACTGTATTCACTCCAATTTATGACCAAATGTCCGAAGAGCCTTCACTGCTTGCAGTCACTCTCTTTTCTGCCGCATGTGCTCCAGATACCTGCTCCGTGGCCAATATTAGACATTCAGACGGTGGCTAATAAGTGTGGTATCCACAGTGAATGTTTTTTCCAATCTAGACAACTCCTTGCGCAAGCGCTGACCGACTCTTCTGAGTTTAGCCTTCTCTGTGCTGAAGTCCTTAAATATCGTCTAGAAAAGAAACAAGACTGCTGCACTGCCCTTAGATATTTAACCACATGGAATGTATCAGGGTGGAGAACGTTGCAATGGACTAACCCAAAGACACAAGCCATCCTCCGCCGCGCTAGGCAGGGAATCGTCTGCCTCCAAGAAACTAGATGGACAACAAGTACTGCTACCAATTTTCTCCAAACCTATCCAGGTTTCAACATTGCGCACTCCCCATCAATCGTCACAGAAAATGGAGGCTTATCGGGAGGGGTAGCCATATTGATTCCATGCTCCTTTAGACTTCTACAGCAGATTGTTATCGCGCCTGGAAAACTACTTGCCGCACAGGTCCAGACCAGAACCGACTGCTTTTGGGTAATTTCGGCCTATTGTCATCCCAGCAGTGCTAAAGAAGATTGTGAAACGCTTGCCAGATGGTTATCTGACCATCAGGACCATCCGGACCCTTTTTTCATAGTCGGCGATTTCAATCATGGGCATCACCTCTCCCCTGACGCTTGGCACCGTATATTAAGTACAGCTCAAGGGGATGACATTGTTAGAGATGAACCGACTTTCTGGGGCCCGAACGGCTCGTCAGCAATCGACAAGGTCATTCTTCCGACCGAATACATGAATCGAGGACTTATCCAACATCATGTATTCTATGATCGGCTTTTTGAACTTGCTGGACATGCATGTATCTCCATCCAATTGCGCCACAGGCCACCAGTTGCCAGTAGCCCTGACCTACCTCTTCATATGACCATACCAGCGAGTGTTTTCCAACCGGGTAAGGACCGACATGACACCAGGCAAGTTTGGCCATCACTCCAATCGCTGGTTCGACGGCTGTGCTTAGTCTCTCAACCCACCCTTGAATCCCTTCAGACATTAGTATGGCAGTGGTGGATGTCACTTCCTAAACGGCCCCGGGACTTCAACACTCTGAGGAAACACCTCCAATCTGATCGATCACTTCTCAATATTTCTAAACGTTTGCTACGAGAGCTTCTGGCGGCCCTTCCTGGTTTCCGCCCTGCCTTGGAAGAATATTGCCAATCATCCACGGTAATTACGGTGCCTCGTACCTTCCTTTGGAAGTGTTTCGAGCTCCTTGACCTGCAGCTACAGCAACAACATCTTATCACAAGGAATCGAGACGAAACTACTCGAAATCGTGGCCTTGGGACCAATGCCCCCCTGTGGCAGAGGCTTCGGGCTAGCTGCCCGCGAACTGTATTTTATAATGGTCCGATTTTGAACGGCAAGGGCAACCAGTGCCGGACTGATCTGGACCTGTCGGCAGCCATGCTTGCTACCCGCAAGTTCTGGTTCCAGCCGCCTGTCAAATATGATCCTGAGTGGACGGACTACCTAGATCAATATAAAGCGCAAATCCAGCCCTGGCCACATGTTCCCCCGCCCGGTGCGGAAGACCTAATCAGAACTGTCCTTGCCACTAATGATTCCTCCCCAGGACCAGATGGAATACCCTATGCTGCATGGCGACTCCATCCTGGAGTGTCTTCGGAGGCGATGGTTACGCATCTCAATGACATTTGTCGGTCTGCAGTTCCACCTCCTTGTTCAGTCCAAGCATGGATCCCGAAAGCCAAAATGGGCCCCACTGCTGATAATTTCCGTCCACTGGGTATGCCATCGACATTTGAGAGAGTCATAGATGGAAGCATCGCAACAGTCATGACTAAAGCCATTGCTCCGCTACTCCACCCCTCTCAAACGGTGCTGAATGTCTTCCGCGAACCCCAAAGTGCTGTCCAATCCGTCCAAGCTGTGTTAGATCAAGATGCACCCTGCGCATGTCTATCCCTAGACCTGTCCAAAGCATTCGAGAGGATTAACCCCTACTGGATCCTGCAAATTTTATCAGCGTGTAAAGCCCCCTGGTGGATCATCATGTATACTCGACACATCCTACTCTTCCCGAAGATGCAGGCACAAGGTCCAAGGTAAGCTCCTGCCCTCAAAAATGATTGTCACGGGCGTTGATATGGGTCGGTCTTTCTCAGTTCTGCTTTTCTGCGTGGCCATGGACCCAGTTTTAACCTACCTCAACCGAATCCCCGGAATGCTTACAGTTCAAGGATATGTTGACGACACTACGATGGTGGGAGACACCACAGCTGGCATGCAATGGCTCACGGATGCCTGGCAAGCTTGCATTCGTTTGAAATCCGCGGGCATTCAAATTGATGAACACCACTGCTGGCGAACCAGTGGGATCAATATGCATGCAGCTTGCTCGGGTCAGATCGACCAATACCCATCACTGCACTGGGCACAAAGGTTATCAGGACATGCTACACTACGACAAGCTTTGGTTCACAGGATCGGTTATAGCACCACCACCATTGTGTGCAGATCAAATTTGTTTGTGTGCCTCACCCCAGCAGAAGTGGATTCCATTCTATCTGGAGAGCATCTAGCCAAAATTGACCCACTCTTCCTAGTACAGTGTGGCTGCTCCAACAAGTGCAGTGTTCTAGTTAATCATCCTGCCTCCCATAGTACTTTAAATGCGCTAGAACGCTCCGACTGGGGAGCACACCTCATTGAAGGCAAAACCACTGCGCTGGGCCTAATCCTATATGGGAAATATACCCGTAGTAGTCAAGGGTGGACCCCAGTAGAGGAGCTTACAGGCACACAAGCCATTAATCCCAAAGCTATGACTAAGGCCAACCAACGACTAGCCCTTTTTGCCACACCTGCCCACTCTGTAGTGCAAAGAAGCCTTGCCAACAACTGTTTTATTCTGTCCCTTAATATTTACCAAAGTACATATTTTGGCTTTACCCCGGACGACATTAACTTATACCAACAACGCTCTGCTAAACTTATCCTTGGGAGACCATGGCTTGCTGCAAGGTATCTCCCACATATATTCCGTTGGTTAGGTATTGCTCCCGCTTTAGACCCGGCTGTTACGCTCACTGCAGCGTGTTTGGGCTATTGGCTTAGACAGAATGGCTCTACGGCCTTTCTCTCACCGGGGTACCCGGATGTAGGGACAAGGCAAGGAGCAGTTGTCCAACGCATATTCCGAACATGGACTCCCCTGCTAGGCATTGACACAGTCGGTAACTTGCTACGCATACTTGCAGGACAGAATACCAGAAAAAAACAATTCCAATTCCTTCGCCAGTTGAAACTCAGTCTGTACGAGGCCATCCAAGTGCATGCACTGCAATACTTACAGTCTAGAGTAAGTTCGCAGCTCCTTCCGGGCGGGGTATCGTGGGCTTGGTTGACTCATTTAGCCACAGTGCCTAAACTCGCTGTTAATGGGGTTGCACGCTTTGCGGTCTTACGGTGGGCGGTAAATGAGGATGATGATGAATGTCTGCGGCTTCGACTGGCAGGCTCGCTACAGGCTGAGCAACCATGCCAACTCTGTGGGGTTCCCACCCGACTGTACCCACTCGGACTTAATTTTGCTCCCGCTTGTGAAAAATGCTGTCATGACCATGGTATCAACGCCACTACCCTGCACAGCAGTGAGAGATGGGGGATCCCGACCACGTCCCTGGCATGCCATCGCGGAGTCGGCTCGGGGATCCTTTTCCATTCCTGCCTCATGGCGTGACCGGGCACGAGATCTTCCCCCTTGCGTAGCATGTGGCTATGGGGACAATTCCTCTCAGCATTGGGCTCGTTTCTGCATTGTGCCTGTCCTGGTTGCCAACATCTTCTCACCTACTCCCACTCCAGTTAAATCTTTGGATCAACTAGCCCGAGTCAACACAGCTGGATGTGTAATCGCGAGCCACATTTTGCATCAGTTCCGCCGACTCTTGCTTGAGCATGGAGGCATGCAACATGCACCATCCTCAGTTCCCCTAAGTGTCCCCGAATGGTTAACCCGCCTGCATGATAATGCCCTGCAAGCGATACCAACTCGTTTCCTTCCGGAGCCTGCGTCACCGATAAGACCCCAGCATGCAGGCGCAAACAACCAGAACCATCCCTGCCACATGCAAACTACTGCCAATGAAGCAGTTACACTTCACTCAGCAGCATTTCCTGATCTGGTTTGCACAGCGTTGACATTCATTGCCCCGGATCAACCTATTGCGGTGCTCCCACTTGGACATCCATGGCTCAGCCTCATTACCCCAGCCGGGGCCCGGATGGCAGGATTCCGCCCCAATGCTAAAATTGTCCCAGCCAGCCCCAGTTCGCCTAATTCTGTCTGCACTGTCACTGCTCTTCAACCCATCAGTGCTAATGAGTTGATCCTAGCAACCTCTCCCGACCAGGCACCATCCGAAACCGTGATCCAGATCGTAGGTCAATTCGATGGTAGTTGTATTCATGATGACTCATTAGGCGGCGCTGGATACGTTATCTATGTAATAGAAGGGGGTCGGTCTCGAGTTGTCGCATGTCGGTCGGTCGCCTTACCTCATTGTTCAGACAATATAGAAGCAGAAATCATGGCCTGCTTATATCTGGTTGAGGAGGTGGCTGTCGTCGTCAAGCAAAGTTTATCAAGCCGCGGCTTCGCACCCAAGGTGGTCATCCAAGGTGACATCCTTCCTGTTATCAAATACTTTCAATTTGCAGGCCGTCTCCGAAGGATAGACATGCACCAACCACTGGAAAGCATTCGTTCAGCCGTAAGTCTACACCTTCCGGACAGCCTCTTCATATACCTGCCTCGCGTCGCTAACGGCATTGCAGATGACCTAGCAGGGCAAGCTACCCAATTCCTGTTGACTAGATATAGGAGCGATCCCGCTGCTTTCAATAGGGATGCTGGACCGGTGTCCATTAAGCCATCATTCCCTGCAAGTCTCTTTCAGGTCGGAGGTTTCCACATTCAAAGTTTTGAACCACCCTGGAGCCAGCCCACCCTTACCCTAGTTGAGAGACCCAGTGTTGACCACGGCCTTCTCCGGAAACACCTGACCCTCCACCCCCACCACCGCCAGCTGATCGAATCCTACCTTTCCCCATGCCTACCGCAAAATTGTAGTATTGATATTGACTACTCCCCGAAAGCTGCAGACAACCATGGACGAAAGTATTGCTGCACCATAGGGGGCCAACGGCTACCGAGAACTGTCAGAATTTTACTATTCGGGCGGAATCACTGCGAAATTGACCTCAAAGGATCCTTTTATGAACTGGTCCGCCGCCTGGGATTACTGTTTGCGCCCGACTTTGTTTCCCTCCCAACAATCGATGAGTTCCGCGCGCAGTTAGCCCGGGACCCTTATATTCAGCAAGTAGAAGCAATCTGTCCCGACACCATCAAGCAACTTCCACTGAGAATTATTAATAGTCCCCTTGATACCACATACAGATACCTAAGCTCTCTGGTCGACGGCTCCCCCAGTGCGAGTGTAAACGTAATTCTGTGCCAACTAAGCTCTCTGAGTACAACCCTGACTACGCAGCTGTTACCGCGGTTTCGCCCAGAGTTTCTGGTCAACCACAATGACAGCGCCTTTCGATTGCTAGAGCACTTCGAAGCCACAATTGTCGAGGACACTATTCGTGCACTCATTGCTCGCCACCCAACACACTCCTTGATCTGGCTGCATGATGGCTTCTTAGTTGCTCCCCCGCCTCCTGAACAATTGTTGAGGCAGATCGAGAAGGACGTTCTTTCCAAGCATCAGCTGTACTTTGAGCAGACATGGTTCAAAGTCACCCCTCTGTGCACGGCGCACAAAGCATACGTTGACGCCCTCAAACATACTGCAAGTAGCCATGCCTTAACCCTAGCCCGACGGGCACCCCTTACTTCCCAACGTAAACAGCGCAGAGCTCAAGGATCGCCATACATTTACGCCACCCCCTTGGAAGCCCTTGCCAAGCTGCGTGCTCGACGCGAACGTTCTACAGGAGGGGGTTGAAACGTCCTCCCGGGCTCTGTACTTTCATTGGTGACCATACAACCACCTTTTCTCAGGGACGAATTTAACCCATTATGAGCCTCAGTCTCTTTTGCGCCACTATAGGCGCCTGGAATTACAAAGAGCAGCCCGCCAAGTTGAAGTAATCTAACAGGTGGTGATGCAACCCTACAGTAAACGGCCTACCACTGACCAGGCTACTTCCGGCTGCTGATGCGTAGTTATTGCTGCTGGGGTGTCTTCGATCGGTAAATAGCGCTCATCAGCTTACTACTTTTTTTTGGTACCCACCCTATGCCAAGTTAGTTCTTATGCCTCATGCATTCTAGTCAGGTCAAAGGAAGGGGGGGCTCCCAGGGGTACTCTGGGTAGCTCTTCCTGCCTGCACAAGACCCATGAGGACATCCTAATCCTGAACCGTTGCCCTGGATAATTAGAAACCAAGGCCATAATTCCGCAATCTCGCCCAAGTGTCCTATGCGCGTGGGGTTCTACTTCAAGAACCCTCAGCCTGCATGACTTTCTGCTGCCAATACAGCAGTTGGCACGTGAAGGGATCGAGTGACCCTACAGACAGGACCCGGCCTTAACCCAAGCGGGGACTCGGCTACGCCTGAATATCAATTTAATATTAATTTACCAGTGCGATTAGGTTGCCTGGTTGTAGTAGCTACTCAGCATGACCATGTCCACGAAGCAGTTAACCAAAGGTACAACCCGTTTTAC
>CAMXCT020000342.1:262500-266006 GCA_947184155.2 Cladocopium goreaui | reverse complement strand
TATGGATAAGGGCAAGAGGGTATCTCCAAATCTCTTGGTTTATCATCATTTTTCCTGCTGAATAGCCATAGGTGGTATGCCCCATTCACAGATAAAGCCATATATCATACATCATAACTATACCCTATGGATCCAAGTACCTTCTTAGGAAGAGGGCCGAGGATAAATTCAACCAATGGGAGATATCATGGGAATATTTATATATATATATATAATTGGACACTTATCAAACAAATATATCCTGAAGATTTTCGAGATATTCCAGTTTTAGTTTTTTTTTGAAGTTTCCGTATTCCACCTTCTGCAAGATGACTGTATATGTACATAATTAACTTGATATAATATCCCTTTTGATCCAAACACTGTCTGAGAAGGTACTCAACCCCCTAAATCATACCCCAAGTACTGACCTCAGCGCTGTCAGGAAGGGGTTGGGAATGCCAACAGAATGCTTGAATATTTAAGGCCGGTCTTTTGGGATTCCACCGTTTTCCTGTAAACGCATTCATAATATAGACAAAATGTGTGTATAATACTGTGTATATATAGCCTCGTCCCAGGTCCTAGAACTGCGCAAACCCGAATTAGGTTGGTAAAACTTGTCAATTCCGTGACGAAATTTCGTCGCGGAATTGACAAGTTTCATTAGGGTCATCATCATTATCATCATCATCATCATCATCATCAGCATCATCACATCGTCATCGTCATCGTCATCATCATCATCACCATCATCATCATCATCATCATCATTGTCATTGTCATCGTCATCGTCATCATCACATCATCATCATCAGCATTAGTATCATCATCATCATCATCATCATCATCTGCAAGTTCACATGAACGTTAACATCCCACCCCATCCCCCCACCCCATCGTATGTAGCTCTAGGACCTGGGACGAGCCTATATATACATATATAATCATATATATATATTGTATATACACACCTAATGATGAAGACGCGTGCTTTGTAACTCATATCATGTCCCAGTCTTCGTGCTGTTTATGTTCATCACAAGTTTCACATCTTTACCTCATATCAGCCAAATATGAATTATATCAACTTCAAGTATGGGTTTGTCCAAGAAATCAGGTACCCTCATTTATCTGATGGTCAATCGTCAAGAGTATATGTATATTATAGACAAATCTTAAATATACATATGTGTATATATATACACATAAATATTTATATATATATATATTACAAATACATACATACATACATACATACATACATACATACATACATACATACATACATACCTACATACGTACATACGTACATACGTACATACGTACATACGTACATACGTACATACGTACATACGTACATACGTACATACGTACATACGTACATACGTACATACGTACATACGTACATACATACATACATACATACATACATATTGTATTGCACCATGTATCATAAAAGATATGGGGATGGGTCAATTACCAATTTCTATGGCAAAATCAGCCCAGGATCCAAGATACGGCCGACAAGCTCAAGGCCATCTTGCAGCACGGTGTCCAGCGCGGCGTGCAGATGCGCGCGAGTGGGCAACACAGCGCAGGGGAAACCTTGCGACTTGGCACTGGGGAATTCACCCATGGAGTCAACCCTAAACCCCGTTTACGGCTGTTTAAGGAAGGGAAGGTACCATGAACAAGTATTGTTTATCATGACTATTGAGTGAATACTCCCCTAATTAATAATCCATGGTTTATTAATCCGGGGTTGACATTAGAAATGGTGGTTTTACCATGAACAATTTAGGGAGCAAAACGTTTAATCGTTTAGTTTAGGTATCCATATTTTGTATGGGGGAGCCAAGGATCTACTAGTTTCCCAACTACACCACAATGGAGGTTTTTGTGGGCATAATATAGAGGTGTGCTGGAGGTATCCTGGGAAGCTAATGGGAACATTATGGACTATCAATAACCAACACGTAAAATGCTTCTGGGATTGCAAACCACATAAAGATGCAATGATGAAATATATTTAAGCATGTTTAAGTTTTAAGCATCTATCAATGTGGATTAAATGGGTATATAACCAATGATGAATCAGTCGGGAGAGGTAAAAGGTGGAAATCACCAGCAACATGATGGGGTTATGTTCAGCCAACAAGTGGGAATTTTTTATCATCGGGATCATTATTTTTTGGGATATTAATCAACATTGGTTTTCTTTCCTGGGACTCACCGCAAGTTACAACTGGCAAGTTAGGGACTTCCCACTTTTGAGGATCGACCTGAACAGTGGATTTCTTTACAGTTTTTGCCAGGACGCATCTAGAGGAAAACATGAAAACACCGTGTTTCTTAACCATTAGTTGTTGGTTGGGTTACCTGCACATGTTCAGTACAGTGCTGTTTTTTTTGGTCGGGGGTGGCCAACTTCCTCTTCCAATTTTGAGGGTGGCAATTCTGATGAACCATCTTGGGATGTGCCCTTTTTTGGAGAGAAACTACCCTCCGGTAATTTAACATAGCTATTGAAAATTGCCATTTATAGTTGGTCTACCCATTAAGAGTGGTGATTTTCCATAGTTTTTTGTATGTTCACCAGAGGGTAGTTCACCAAGAAATATTGGAATTTTACCAGGAACAACTCGGGATTAATGATTAATCCAGCGATCTTCGGTCAACCTACAAATGATGGTGAGCAGGGCGGAGCAGAAAAGTCGCTGGCGTTCTGAGCGAAATTGGATTGCAATTCGTCCAGGTATGCCCAGGTGTATGTTGTATGAACGGTAGAAGAACCAACCGTAAACTGTGGAACTAACCAACCAAAGTGGTTTTAGAACATTGTAGAACAATCTTTAAACTCACTAAGCGGGCAGCCCGGTCAAAATGAACATGCTTGAGCAATGATTGAATGACAGGCTATTAAACCATTCACAACGGAGGTTCATGAAATCCCTCAATCCTGAACTATTGGTAGAACTAGCCGAGTAAACTCTGGTGCAAAAAGGGAGGCATTTCAAATAAACAGATGGCATCCTTTTGGGGGTCAGATCTGAACTTGGTATTTGGTGAACAAACATTTGGAACAAAAGGTGAATATACCAAGCAATCAGCATGATAGAACCAACAGTTCAACTGATGCTGAGCAGCCAACATGTTGCTACTAGATGACAGCATTCTTGACACGGTCCATTTCTTCACACATATATATCTATATACACAACTTATGCTGCGACAACATTGATACAATAATACTGATAACCATAAACCATCATAAACCCATAATATGAGTACATATATATATATATATATACCAGTAGTACCGCACAAGGCGGTGGCGGAAGAACCTATAGGAGAGGTTGGTTGTTGTGAATCAGGGATGGCAGAGCGAAGCCACTGATGGACCGAAAGGTGCTTGAGGTCTCCTCTCTTTCTCTCTGTTTCTCTCTTTTTCTCTTTGTTTCTCTATCTTTCTCTGATTATCTACCTACACCTACTGATCTATCTGTCTACCTATCTATCTGTCT
>CAMXCT020000342.1:0-260000 GCA_947184155.2 Cladocopium goreaui | reverse complement strand
ATTTGTGGATCTAAAACCAATCGGTGGATGGGTTCAGGGTGATCTATAGAAAAACAGTGTGTGTTTTTTTGCTCCAAATATAGAGGTTTCCTGTAAGATTTCCCATTATCCAATGCTGGCAAAATGGGGATTTGCTGTGAACGGGGATGTCATGAGGAGAAAAAACATGACTGTAGGGAATATTTGGAGCTATCCCAAAATGGAATTTACACATATGTTCAGAAGGAATATGTTGTTCGAGTTCGCAATCAATCCCGGTTTGCAATTATGGGATGCTGCTGGCCAAAATGCGGACTCCCATGGTATGGAACCCACACATTTCATGAAAAATGGTACTGGGGTACCCACAGTGACTGTTGACTGGTACCCACTACTGGTTGCTCCATTGCTCCATAGCGCATGGTGATTACGTAACATACCTAGCTCTTGATGGGTTACGCATAGAATGACAAGACGCGCATTGGTGGCAAAACACATGTTTTTTCATGACGAGCCAACCAATAGTTAAATTATGGTTCCGGGCCTTTGGTTTGAATGTCTGTAGGCGATGATCCCTTTTAACCTCCCATATGTTGGGAACCTACATGATTAACATCACTAACATTGTTAATGGGTGGAGTAGGGGTAAGGTACATGTCAGATATGATTCTAGAGATGATGGGATTTGACCCATTACAGTAGTACTCGTGTATACATAGTATGTTTGCTGGAATTTTCGGTGTTTTCCATGTCACAGGAGATTGTACCACCTTAAAGCCACATACAGAACTAATAAACAAACACATTATATACATATACCCACAAAAAACCATACCAAAATCCTTGAAACAACCTATCATTTGGCAGAATCTTCCATATAACCCCAGTCCATTGTTGGATAGTCGTGACGTCCAGGAGGTTGCGCCCTTGGGCCACATCACCTCAGAAGCCTCTGGGGTGGAGAACAGCACTGGCAGCAAGGCTGGGCTTGGTTTTACCAACTTAGTTTGGCACCGGGGATTTGGAATATTGATGTGTATTGATCTGGTTGGTGACTGGAACCATGGCTTTTATGACTTTCCTGGTTAATCTATGGTTAATCTATGGTTAATAATGGCTAATAATCGGAATAATCAATGGAACTGGTTGGTGGTGACTGGAACCATGGAATTTTGAATGAGTTTCCATATATTGGGAATGGAATAACCATCCCAACTGACGAACTCCATCATTTTTCAGAGGGGTAGGTCAACCACCAACCAGTTGATGTTCAAGGTTTCATTGGAAAATGATGATCCACGCGGTTCGTTGCTGGACTAAACATGTTTTCTTTGGAACAGCCTGATGTCATGAGAATCTATGACAACCTATGAGAATCTCAAGGATTGTGTGCCATTGTCCTCTTACATCTAGAGTGTATATCCATTTCAAAACTGGAAAGAACCATCGGGTTCCACAGTTCCACAGCCTTGGCCGCGCGTTGTGCGACATGTTGGCCTCAGGTTTGTGTGGTGCAGAAGAATACGCAGGGGCATGTCATCACAAGGCAGGACAGTGGCGTCCCGCAGGTGACTCTTTTGATCATCATGACGCCGGTTCCAAAGTTCCATCCCAGTTCCTTCCTTTGCTCTTTCGAACATATTTTCAATTCAAAATCTCACCATGTTTCATCATTTAAAGAACCTTGTTAAGTCTTCAAACCCCCAGATGTTTCTTAGTGAAACCGTTAAACCATATCAAACCTCCATTTTTTGATTATTTTTGCTGGGTGAACCAAGCTGCACCGCCCAGGTCCTTCCAGCCCCAGCTGCAAGCCGCCGAGCGGGCGCTGCTGCACCTGATCATCACGGGTCACGGTTGGGCGGCAACCAGTGAGTCCTGCGGGGAGTGACTGGGACGACTGGACAGGATCGGGGACCCCCCCCCCCTGATACCCACCTTGAGCGGCCTGCATGCGTGCAGAGCGAGCATTGACATGAATATGTTGAAGACATTTGCCAGCAGATGATGGATCAGGAAGGACATGAGAATCAGATTATTGAAGCAGATGATTGAAGCAAATAGGCGTGAAATTTACATAGGAAGCCCACAGATATGCGATGGCAGCAAAGTCAAGAAGGTTAGAACACAGCAGAAGGTGCTAGCAGCGACGCGCTGATTCTTTTGAACTCTGCCCCGCTGTGGTGGCTGGGCTCTCTAGGCCTTCAACAAGAACCACTGAACAAGAGAACCCGTTGCCAACCACAGATCGTGCCCCCTATGCCAGTACTCATACTGAGCAGAGCGCAACGGATGCGCAGAAGACTGCTGCCAACTTTGCAGTTCTGGTTGATGTTCAACCGGTCTTTGAGGAAACGCCAGCATCTGTCAATGATCTGGGTGCCCTTTTTGACTGTGATTGCCTTCTTGCTGCCGGGGAGGACATGCTTGTGCAACTCCACATACTTTGGAGTGAGCCATTTCCATTCTCCATTGACTTTCACCCGCTTCTTTTTGTGGATGACCCGGTCATGGAGGACACCCTTGACTTTGATGGCATAACTTTTTGCCGAGTCGGTGTGGAGAATAATGTCACGGTGTTGAAGCCATTTCACAGCCAATGGTTGCCATTCAACTTTTCGAATAGCACCGGGGCCTGGAGCGCGAAGTTTGGAGATGACTGGCTTCAAGCGATGGAGGACAAGCGTCTGAGGTTTACCTCTTTGGACAATGCCGCACCACTGCTCCCAGTGCAGCTGTCCATTCACGACCTTCTTGTCAAACGTGGCTTCATCGGCTTCCACGTCCTGCCATTTTCCACCTTGCCCAAATTTGATGTCCTTCTCCTTGTTCCTGACCCACCTTTCACGTAGCTGGCCTAATCTCTTCTCCATATCCTCAATGCTCTTATGGTTCACATGCAGGAGGCGATGGATGGTGGGGTGGGGAACACGGTTGAGCAGGAGCATCAGTAAACATGCCTGGGTGGCAAGCGGTGTAGAAGAAGAGCCCCAATGATCCACAAAAATGGGGTGAGCATGATGCGGGTTGATGTAGGTGTGGCATTTCTTGGCACTGCATCTATGCTTTAGTAAACCTCCAAGTTGTTGAAGGCCACCAAGGGTGCCACGGCAGCATCGCGGACAGACATGCCCTTCCCATTTATGAAGAAGTCCATCTTCACGAAGCATCTTCACCAAAGTAGATGGAGAGCTTTGCAAAATTTGTGCCAAGGAGCGCTTCCATTTGCAGCGGTCCATGCGAACTTCAGGAACTGCATCAGGGGATCGCACATACTTCACTTGCTTCCATGCCTTGGTCTTCATGCTCGCAGGCCGTTTCAATACAGCACGTAGCTTACCTTTCTTGGGCACGGGAAAGTTGTTGAACTTGGACATGGCAAGGCGCAATTTCGGAGCTAGGCGGAAACCAAACAGCTATAACGAGTGACAAAATTGAATCAGACACTGAATTTGAATGAGCAATTAGGTTTGGTATGGTGCTGGTGGACTTGGAGTGGAATGATTTGCAAGCGCTTGCAAGCATGAGGGTAGACAAACTCAGTTCCGTTGACAAAAGAAGCTGTGGGACAAACTTTTTTCCCCAGATATGATCAATGCGATAGCTGTCTATCCGGAACGACAGCATGTACGCAAGCTATTGCACGTGAAGTACACGCACAATAAATTGGTGAAGCTACAGTAGCTACTCCTAAGCATCAAGAGTGCCTAGCGCATGAGCTGCCTCTTCATCTGCAGCGGTGTCTAGCAGAGCAGCTTCAAAGTCCATCTCATCATTGGTGCCATCCTCCAAGACAGCAGTCTGTGCCTCGGCAGCCTGAGCCAACTCTTCCAGCTCTTGAGACACAGGTGTTGCTTTCCTCCGCACACGGCGGCCAGGATAGACAAATGGACCAACACGACGACCAGAACAATGAGTTCCAATGGGTGGCACAGGACGAGCAGCCAAAGGCACCTGGTCGTCGTCATCCGACGATGGAGAGCCTGGAAGAATGCGGATGTCCTGAGATCGGAACAGTGCATCTTGAATCTTGCCGTTGACGAACTCAATGTAACCCTGGACTTCCTCATACTCTGCCATTGTGTTCATTGCCTGCTCCAGCATCCTTTGCTCTCGACCTACATCAGTATCAAAAGAGGGGCCAGTTTCCATGGAGCCTGCCTTGTACTTGCCATAGAAGGGCTTGTCTTTGTCAGCCAGCAAGTCTTTGTGCAAGTCGTCTACACAGATGCGGTGGATGATGGCCTCCTTATTCTCACTGGGCAAGCGCAAGTATAGAGCCATACCGGTGAAGACGAAGATGATGGAACGTTTCAGAACAGCCAGAACATCTTTTTCCTTCTCCCCGGCAAACAAGTCATCCAGCATGACCAGAAAGCGTCCTGGAGGGAGAGTAGTTCCAATCTTTTGCTCTTCCTCCAAGTCATCTTTCAGATCATTGGAGGCATAGGCCCGCAACTGATTCCTGATGAGGCGGGTATCATTGTAGCGGGACTCAACAGTTCCATCCTCATCCACAGTCAGGAAACTCTTCAAGTCAGCCATGCTCACTTTGGCGCGGCAAGGGTCATCAAGGAACAAGGCTTCTTGAACGCGAGGAGCGCGGTGACGAAAGTTGTCCAAAGACTTGGCCCTACGCCACCCAGGTTTCAAGTTTGTATCACCACTCAGGCGTACATGATACCTTCCCAGGGCCATTGCCAAGATCACAACAAAGGGAGTCTTGCCAACTCCTGGACACCCCAGCAACAACACGCCAAAGTTGAGCATCAAGGGGTAGAGGAGAGGCAAGAGGGCTGAGTGTAAGAAGGGCTTGAGGCTGTAGGTAGTCAAAGGGAACTCTGTCATGCTCACGGCTCCCGCTTGTCCTCGACTTTTGTTCTGGCACATGAGCCGAACCTTTGGCTCGGGCCAGCTGGCAATTGGCGTGCCGGAGTCGGACTTGATGTTTATGAGGATCCACAGGGTCTGCTCATTTTGTGCGTCACACTCTGGTGCATGCGCGTTGATGAACAGAACGCCTTCCTCAAGTTCAGCATTTGATGGGGACCATGAAGGTTTTGGTGGAGCACTGTCTGCAGTCTTCTCTTCTAAGACATGCCAGCGGAGCTGATAACCACCAAGTTGACCTAGAAGCCATTGGGTGGCTTTCTTCACTTTCCATGGGCCTGCTCGATGGACAGGTAAGTGCATTTTGCCACTGCAGAAAGAACTGGCTAGTTGGGAAGAGATCGGACGGGACGTGTAGATCACCTTCAGGACGTCAACCTTACCATCGTCCTTGCTGACATGGATGAAATCAACCTTGGATCCTTCAGGAAGAGGGGCTTTGAATTTGATGGCTGCTGGAAGGCCTTCCACATCTGACTCGGAGAGCTTCTTGGAAGTTTCAGCAGGGTCTCCACAGGCTTCCATGGACAAATGGACATCAAAGACGAGCCTAAAGGGCTGGACCTTGACACATTCCCGGCAAGCCTCCGCAATGAACTTGTCCATGGCCAAGGGTGTCTCACAATCAATGGGACTGTGGTCTGGCTTCTCTAAGAGACGTAGAAGCATCTGTTTGCCAGCCAGGTCTGCAATGGCCTTGTCCATCAAAGCGCCGGACATTTTCGTCAGATTTGAGAGCAACGATTGCGGGACAGGGCTAGAAGGCCAGGCTGAGCCAAATGTCACACAAGAAAGCAGATGTGAGGCAAGCAGAAGGAACCAATGTGCAGCAGACAAGCGCAATGTTTTGTTTTTGTTGTTTACGTTGCGGTTTTGGATATACAGCTAGGTTGGAGCTATGCACTATCTTACTTTCCCTGTATACCCTTCCTTTAAAGACAGCATACCTGCATCATGTCACCCTAACCCCAACTAACAATACTATTGTCACGCTGCAATAAGATTCCTTTTGTTCACCGCACAGCCGCTATCTAGAGTCCAATGCGAATCTTCAAGGCAGCGATCTCGCCCTTCAGCTTCGCATTCTCCTTGGCCAACTTGTCTCGCTCGGCTTTCACACGCATAATCTCTTCCTCGATTTCCTGGTGGCAGGCAATGGCATCGGAGAACTCCAAATTTTCGGCTTGAAGGCGGGTGATCTGTGCAAGAAGCTTTTCGGTGGTGGTTCCAGAAGACTTGGCAGATACATTGGATGACTTTGATGCCTTAGATGCTCTGGAGGGTGCCTTGGATGACTTCGATGCCTTAGATGCTCTGGAGGATGCCTTGGATGACTTCGATGCTGTAGAGGACGCCGCGGACGCCTTCGAAGAAGATGACGAGGACGATGATGATGAGGAAGATGACGACGAAGAACGCTTGCGCTTGGGCTGAGGAGGAAGATGCTTCATGTCCTCGAGTGCCAGCTGAGGAGGTGATGAGGGATGTGCTTGGGCTGCCTTCTTTGGTTTGGCGAGGTTGGTCTGCAGCCTGCGTGTGGCATCTTGGGTCCATACTCCACTGATGCCGGTGGGGATGCCCAACTGTTTCTGGACACAAACCATTGCTGAAGCCAAGACCTTTTTGTTCATAGGGAGTCGTGACGAGTGAACATCCCAGAGCTGAACATCCTCAACGGTCGGGCGAGGAGCCTGAACGTAGACCACCTCCACGCTTGCAGGTTTCAAGCGCAATGTGGCTGAGCCATTGCTCAAAGAGACGCTGCCCTCGATTGGAAATTGCATGTTTGTGACCTTTTTCTAGTCAGAGACTTTTTTCGGATGAGATAGGCGGCTGCAGAGATGAACAGTGATGTGCTGAACTGAAAGTGTCTGATTAGAGTAACTGTTTCTCAGACCAGGTTTGACACCACCAAATCCCAGGCGCCTCTGCTGTGGTTTGTAGATGGCTTTGGAGCAGTTTGCCTGAGCAACTTGTTTGTGTGAGTTTTTTGACAGATAAGTTTGCACCTTGAGGTACTGACCAGGTTTGACACCACCAAATCCCAGGCGCCTCTGCGGTGGTTTGTAGATGGCTTTGGAGCAGTTTGCCTGAGCAACTTGTTTGTGTGAGTTTTTTGACAGATAAGTTTGCACCTTGAGGTACTTAGGCAAATTGCACGCAGACAAAAATTGCAATTTTTTGCAATTTCCAGACCCCAAATTCAAAGATTCAAAGATTCAAAGGTTGAAAAGAAGTTCTTTGAATCGAAGCCCCCAAAATTCAAAGATTCAAAGATTCAAAGATTCAAAGGTTGAAAAGAAGTTCTTTGAATCGAAGCCCCCAAAATTCAAAGATTCAAAGATTCAAAGATTCAAAGGTTGAAAAGAAGTTCTTTGAATCGAAGCCCCAAAACCCCAAAATTCAAAGATTCAAAGATTCAAAGGTTGAAAAGAAGTTCTTTGAATCGAAGCCCCAAACCCCAAGTGAAAGATTCAAAGAACTTCTTTTCAACCTTTGAATCTTTGAATCTTTGAATTTGGGTTTTGGGGCTTCGATTCAAAGAACTTCTTTTCAACCTTTGAATCTTTGAATCTTTGAATCTGGGGTCTGGGGCTTCGATTCAAAGAACTTCTTTTCAACCTTTGAATCTTTGAATCTTTGAATTTTGGGGGCTTCGATTCAAAGAACTTCTTTTCAACCTTTGAATCTTTGAATCTTTGAATCTTTGAATTTGGGGTCTGGAAATTGCAAAAATTGCAATTTTTCTCTGTGTGCAATTTGCCTAAGTACCCAAATTATTTAACCACATAGTACCAAGTGACGTGCAAGTGTATATATATATGTATACATATATATATATACATACATTTATTTATATATATATATACATACATTTTTTACATACATATACAGTAGATCATTAAAAACCTACTTCTTGAATCAATTGGAGGTGGGTATCAGGGGGGGGGTACCATATATATATATATATTATATAATTATATATATATTATATATATATATATATGTATTATATATATATGTGTATTAGATATATATATATATATATATTATGGCAATTTAAGAGTTCGACCCTGAGAAGTGTACCCCTGTTTAGTGGAAACTAATCTTCTCACCCCAATAAATTGCAGGATCTATGTTGATTGACTGGAGGGTAAATCATCCATTACCCTCTAGTAAACTCATCCATTAATCATCCATTAATCATTCACTAAAACCCATAACATCCATACAGAATATTCATATAATACCCATATAATGTAAATAAAGCCAAATCGTATCATAAGTGGTTAGGACTTTTTTTTTAATCCATAAGCCATCTATAAATCACAATGGCTCCACCGACACGTATTGTTGGGATGAAGGTTTTATGGCTCCTGGTCCACCGGATTTTATGCCGAATAGCCATGGTATAAATGGCCCATAGATACAAATAGATGTTTTGTTGGATGTTTTAGCAAACAAAAACATGGCCATCATTTTCCATGGCTATGTTAAATAACCAGAGGGTATATTTCATTATTGAATATGTTTGATTACTATTTTAGTCGTACTTTTCTATCTCTTTGGGGGTTACTTTAATTGAACTGATCTGTTGAATTCTGTTGATATACAAACGAGCCAACCACCTATGTTTGGCCTAGATGGGATTTCCAATGAACCATACACAATTTAGTTAGAATCAAATTGGGATTGGAGATGATAATCAAGTGGGCCAACCTCAACCAACTTGATGTGTAGTTTGGTACATGGTCATTATTTGCAAAGTGTTTTTGCAAGATATCCAAGGTTGGAAATGGTTGCACCATAACATTGGGAAAAAAAAACTCTAGAAACAAGTATGAATTCACGGCGAAAGAAACGGATTGCACAACCAAGAATCTGGTTTTGACCAACAAAATGGATTTAAGCACAGAATATAGCACGGCTTACTCCAAAACATGAGTTTAAGAAACATAGATTGGCATTTGACAAACAAGACAAGAAATCAAACAGCCAAACACAGCATTCAACCAGCAGACATGGTGATTTACATTAGGAGAACAGGGGGGATTTTATCAATATCATCCCCCACCGAGATAGATCTGACCAAGCAAAATTGTGATTTGACCAACACATACTGTCCTTTTTAGCAACATCAACATGGTTATTAAATGTTATTAGGGTATTTATCAAACCAACAGCGGCGGGACACATTTTAGCCCCACAGAACCAGATTGCCATAAACCAGCACCTGTTTTGGCCGCTCAGGTACTGTCATGCGGTATATCACCTTCACCTCAACGGTAACAACTTTGCCAATGTTACGGACGCCTGGCATGGGGGTTCTTTGAGCATGGGGGCCCTCTTTATGATTTTGGTCATCAAATTGGACATCCACCCAACAAGTAGGCCTCCAACAAGTAGGCCGATCGCAGATGCGTTGGGATTTTTCATTCCGAACCTCATCCTATTGCCATCAATCTTGTTCATAGCCAGGTTGGATGACTAGATTTGAAGGGACAGGATTGGAAACTTCCCAGGAAACCCGCATGTTTGGCTCCAAACTCCAAAGATGTTTTTTTTTGACTTGTCCTTCCATCACCATATTCGTTTCACTTTCAGATTGGTTTCTGATTATGTTCCCTACAACCAATGCAACCTCCAACTCATCCTTTGCCACATTTCATGATCCTCTCTATGTACAGTTTACCCCATATGTTTAGTACTTTGACCCATTTTTTTATGGATGCTTGGAGGGTCACCAATCACTGTGTAGGTATACCGACCAAAAAAATGGCGGTTTCCATGCGGGGACCCCCAAAATCATCCAGTCACTACACCAATGGTGACTGGGGGATTCGCATGACTTAAGAAATTCCCATGTAGTAATTACTAAAAAACCATGGTTTGATATTCCATTCCCCATATATAATGATAATAATATTAATAATAATAGTAGTAATAATAATAATAGTAATAATAATACTACTACTACTAATATATATATATATATAATATCCATGAATAGCCACTAATAATGCCATTTAAATGGCTGTACCCAGAATCTACGCCGTCCCAGGAGTGGCGTGATGACTGCTACTTGAACCCTGGTGGCTTCGCCCAGCATGGCACCTGGTACGAGAGCCGAAACGGCGACCTGGCGAGTCGTGTGAAACACTGACCCATAAGGGGCTCTGTTCCAGCTAAGGGGTTAACAATCCACATATACCACATATTATCTGGTTATATCTGGTTGGTGGTTCCAAGCTTTTGAAAATTTTGCAAACATATATGGGATAATCCTTCAATAATATATGTAATGAAATATACGTATATATATATATATATATATACATATGTAAAAAACAATAAGTCTGGTATTGGGAAGGTCTGATCTTTTCTCTTTTTGTGAAGCCAACTACATGGACACCCAATACATCGTTTTTTTTTGACCACCTTTAACCACCAATGGGGGTGGACTCCCAGGCTGGTGCCCCGGCAGTGTTGAGCCTGGCATTTACATCGACATCACTGACGCTTGGTGCTGTTTCTTTGGGATGTTCATAGGGTGAAATCCCATTTTTTGGGGTGTGTTTCCAAATATCAATGGGTTGGTTTAAGGGAAGATCTTCACCGGAAACCATGGGTTTTTCCCAGCAAATATGGTTTTTGTCCTGTAGATTTTGATCCAATGAAAATAGGGATATTCCCTCTAAAATGGCAATATCAGGGGGAAAATGGTATAATCAACCACTGAATTTGGGGCTAGATTACTTTAAGAAATCCCAATGACTGAGGACATGCGAAACGGAAAGAACGACTGAAACGATGGACATGTTGGTTGTAAGTTACGACAATTCAGACGTTTTATAAGGGAAAACAACCGAATGCGATGATAATCGATTGTCTATCCCCAACATTACCCTTTGATAAATCAATATAGACCCAGAAAATAATAACTGTCTAGTGGAAACGAATAATCTTCCAACCCCTATCTGCCATGGTCTATGTTAATTTACTGGAGGGTTTCTTTTTCAAGATGCTTCGATGGACACGTTTTCTCAAACAGTCATTTTTCATGATGACCTCACCATTCCAAGGACCACTTGGATGGCTTGGGCAGCAATGACTTCACGTTGAATCTCACGGTGTGGCAAAACTTGACCCATCGCCAGCTGGATAGGATGGGATGCCAGAATTCAATGGGATAGCCGGCCTGGTAAACATAGAAAAAGCTATGGAAAATGGTGATTTATAGTGGGTTTTCCCATTAAAAATGGTGATTTTCCCATAGCTATGTGGCTGTTTACCAGAGGGTAATATGTTTTTTCAGGACCCCTCAGGTTTTTTGGGTAAACGCCATAGTTTCCGGTGAAGATTCTCTCTTGGACCAGATCTACGCCTATTTGGGCGGCTTGGGATCCATAGTGATCGTGAAATGGTGAAGTGTCCACTTCCAGGGCATCGCGCAACTAGCGGTTTGATGAGCCCAGATGCTATCTTCACAAACTTGAATGATGGGAAATTGGAAGCGAAAGCCATCAAAACACCAAGTACGAAGTGCTGGCAAACAACAACAATTTCTTCATGGTCTCCGGGGAAGAATTTCCCGTGTTTCCCATCATTTCCCGACCCATCCATTTCCCATTTTCCGTGTCCCAGCCCAGCCATTGCTTGAGGTTATGAACACTACACGGACATTTCTGGTTTCATCAACCAGGATACTGCCATGTTGGCTCTTACGGCCAACGTGTCTCGGACGAAGTGTGAAAATCAGATGCCATGGTATGTGATTTTTGAGGCAACTGTTGATCTATAAATATACATATATAGATAGATAGAGTCGAGTCGAGTAGAGTAGAGTAGAGTAGATTAGATTAGATAGATATATAGATAGATAATGATACAGTATATAGATAGAGAGATAGATATATAGATATAGATATACAGATATAGATATAGATAGAGAGTCCATGGAGCGTGTGGGACTCATCATCACTTCTGCCTCTTCTCTCCAGTTTCGCGAATTTCATTGAACTGGGATATATGTATGTTTACAGGTCATGCCCATCCAGGTCCATATCCCTATGCTCCGCATTTCTGTAGCTTATACAAGGTCGTGCGCCAGCTACAAGTTGGTTAACAACCACCATTACGATTCATTAACTAGTTGAATAATGTTCAATATATACACATATACATACATATATAGGTAGGTTAAAAAACATATATATATAATTATAATTATATATATATAGTAAACATGAGTTGTTGGCGTCAAAAACCATGAAATTTCTAAGTGATCCAAGCAACGTTCACCACCTCAAAACCATGGGCCCACCGAGGTCCTGGTGTACAGTGCGCAGGCCGTGACGGCAGCATTGGATCTACCCCAGGTGTCGTGACGAGCCAAGGGACCAGCCTTTTTGGCTGGAACCCATGGGATTTTCCGGTCGAAATCGGAATTTCGAGTGGAAGATCTATGGAAAATCGATGGAAAAACCATGGGGATTTTTGGAGCGAACAGATTTTCGATGGAATTCTCCGGATTGTCTTTGGAGCGGTGTGTTTCAATAGGTTTTGACCAGGTTTTGTCACTGGACTGATGGTTAGTACTGGGTAACTATCTCTTAGATGGCTCAACTTTTTAGCCTGGTGAATTACCATAATTTATCCAGCAGAGAGAGATATATATATATCATATTAATAGTAATAATGATATCATAATAGTGATAGTAATACATATATATATATATATACCGTATATATATATATATATGAACCAGCCAAAATCACAAGGTGGACCATATGAAATTCATAGAAACCAAACTATGTGGAACATGTCTGACTGAACCGACTGAACCGTCCACAAAATTGGGATTTCACAAGCCAAACTTGGGGATTTTGCCCGCCAAAAAAATGTGATGCAAACTAAGCGTGGGACTCAATGAACTAGGTTGAGTGTTAGCTTGATGAAGATGAGATTGGAATGGACAGCAACTATCAAGCCAGCAGCTATTATGAAGTGACAGTACAATTACTTTACTTCGAGTTATCCCCACCATGACATCTATACGTTTTGTTACTGGCAAATCTTCTGGCATTCTATCTGACATATCTTCTGGCATTTTATCTGGCATATCTTCTGGCATTCTATCGGGCATATCTTCTGGCATTCTACCTGGCACATCTTCTGCAATATGTTCTGGCATATCTTCTGGCACTCTATCTAGCATATCTTCTGGCATATCTTCTGACATTCTATCTGGCAAATCTTCTGGCACATGTTCTGGCAAACATTCTGGCACTTTATCTGGCATACCTTCTGGCATTCTATCTGGCAAATCTTCTGGCGTTCATCTGGCAAACATTCTGGCACTTTATCTGGCATACCTTCTCGCATTCTATCTGACATTCTATCTGGCATACCTTCTGACATTCTATCTGGCATATCTTCTGACATTCTATCTGACATTCTATCTGGCGTTCTATCTGGCATATATTCTGGCATTCAATTTGGCCGTTGAGGTCCAGCAGTGCCCACTGAGCTCAGAGGGTCCCAGGTTGAGGTCCAGCGGTGCCCACTGCGCGCAGAAGTTGGCGAAGAGATTGGCGACGAGTTGGCAAGGCGGAAGTGGACGTGGAAGTTGATGCAGGCATGGTCGAGGAGAAACTGGAGGAGGAGCAAGAGGAGGAGGCGGAGGAGAACAGCTCTGATAAAATCTAACAACCCTCACCTGGCAGGTGGGGAAAAAAAAATTGGGATACATTGAATTCACCACAGGATTTGATTCAGCCACCAAAGGCGGCACCGGGTTTGCTGTTTGAAGTACCACCTTTGTTAAAGCCCTTTTTTTGCCCATTGTTTGAAGGAATATGTCTTGGTTAAGCCTGAAATCGTCCTGTTTCTGGAACCACCGTTCTTTCTCTTATCAAGCTCATTTACCCCATGACATTTCCATTGAATCCCAGCATAAAATCACCATCAAAACCCCTAAAACCATCATTGATCCCAACTTATATCCATGATATCTCCATTTCTGTTGGCTATATCCCCATTAATGCCAACTCCGGATTAATAAACCATGGCTTATTAATTGTGGGGTACCCTCCAAATAGTCACAATATGATACTTAAATGGGATCCCACCAACTAAACAACCTAGGGGTTTATTAATCCAGGGTTGACATTATATATAACATAATATGTATATATATATATATATCCCCATTGTTTGTTGCTTAAGTCACCATTTGTTCTTGGTTCAGTGTCAGTCGTCGCACCCAAGTCCCAGGCCTTCAGCAAGGCGGAGGAAGCCTTGCGCAATGGCTGCAGTGACCCGGAGAGGTTGCAGCCACCTCAGGCGCCATGGATTCCCACGGGATCCCAATGGGGTCATAGAGATCATGTTTTTTTTTTTGTACCATATGGATAGAACATAATATCCAATATAACTAATATATGGTAAAAATATGTTCATAATAGCCAACATTTGATCAATATGGAAATAATATCCAATATATATATATATATATAACTATAACTATCCATAATGTGCCAATTATGGTCATAACTATCCATCAATGTATCATAGTGGCATATTGTTGCATAGTTATATGGATAGTTATTACTTATTGTGTGTGATTATTCAGAATGTTAGGATCCTCTAATATTTTGAATATTAGAGGAATATTCATTAATGTTTGTTCATGGGGATATGTGGGGAATGTAATAGCAAACCATGGTAATTGGCTTTGGAATTGTATATATGGGTCATCAATATGCACTAATAAATCGTAGGTGATTTGGCAATTCGAACGAAATTTAATGGGTGATTTATGACCCCGCAAATTTGGAGCAAAACCCCTAAATATCTTGGTTAAACATCAGTATCCCGATGTTCGTTTTCAGAGGCGCCCAGTTGGATTGGGGAAATCTTGTTGAAAGATTACCAACATATCCCAGACATGATGGGAGTTTGCCGGCCATCACTGGAATGTAGGCTAGCAATAGGTGGCTTTCCCAAAATAACCGAAGTTGTCAGGTTAGTGAATTTTTATACATGTGAAAGTAATTTAAAACTGGATGTGATTATTGTCGTCACAAGGACCATCTAAAGAACTGGTTTTAAAAATTAAAAATATTGAATGATGACCACGGTACTGGCCACGGAAAGATTCGTCAAGTTGGTTTATCAAGGCTAGGGGCCGGGAAAACCTGTTTCGTTTCGTTAAGATCTGATATGGATGATCATGGGTGGTGGATGGTGGTGGATTTTCAACATTGAAGATGTTATTTATTTATATATATATACATATATGGATTTGACCATATGCGACCAATATGGCTGGACATGTTGCGAAGAATCAATTGGGAATTGAATCGAAGAGCGAACACCTGGATTCGACCAGCCAAGATAGAAAAGCTACCGTTTGCCGTTAGTTTTTTTCAGAAATAGAAATCGGGAGATGACAGACAAAAAATGCGATATCTACCCAGTTAATCCAAATTGATAATACATTGTTGGGGGTTTAATCAAGAACGCGTGGATTGACTGCAACTGGTGTCGAAATGAGTAACATGAAACTGGTACTCGTAGGTGGTATCAAAATCTGGTCATTAAAGAACAAAAACATATTGCATATATGTGCTTGATGGCATGTAGTTAATGTCAGCAAAACAATAGTAAACCATCCCCCAATGTTATCATTTTTCTGAGTTCTAGATTTTTTTTCTAGAAACCATATCAACCTAAGTGGTTTATGACATCGCTATTACTAACCTAATATTCCTGGTGTTTTTTTTCGACAACATCTACCTGCGTCAGTGCTGCAGGTGGTGCACTTCCTCGGGGATGATTTCACGTCCTCGGAGCAGGCTCGCCAGGAGAACAGGGAACAGACCATCGAGATTTGGCACATCCGTTGATGGGACATGTTTGGACCGGTTGATGGCTGGATGGCGAAGTGGCTTCTATAAAAATAGAGCTGCAGGGCAGGTTGCTAAAAATGCTGTTGTTTAAGCGTTGAATTGATAATTGGAGATATTAAATTTAGGATGATTGTATGTTGTTTGTTGTGGGGATGATGTTAATCCATATGTTCTGGGATAGCTATGGAGCAGTATTTCAGAAGGGATGAGTTAGGGGTATGTTTCATGGCTCACTTGTTGATACACCAGTTTGGTGGTCATTACAAACCCCAAGTGGGAACGGTGATTATTATGTATTATGTAGTTTACCTCATTAATACTATATCCAGCTCTACAATTGTGTTCGAATTCATTTGCAAAACATTGGGAAACACATTATAGTGACGGACACTCACTTAGAACGTCATTTGGAAAACGCTTTGTTTTTTTTTTAATGTCTATTTCTATGTTTGGAACAGCCGTGAACCCTCACAGTTAGAACTAGGAAAATCGATCATTTAGAACATCCCATGATGATCTATTGACATAACTAAAATATACTAAAATTATATGTGCACAAAAGTTATCAATTAGCTGTGGAGACCCCCACACTTAGAACATCCCATGATGATCTATTGACACAACTATATATAACTATATTTATATGCACACAAAAGTTATCAACTAGCTGTGGAGACCCCCACACTTAGAACATCCCAAGACATTACAACACACACACACATATATATATAAGGTCCTCCACCCACATAGAATATGGAATTGAAATGTTGGCTTCCCCGGGCATCCCAGGAATTGAACTTGAAAAACAATACTTAGAATATTTTAGAATACAGTTGACGTCAAAAAACCTATAGCGTAGTTTGTGGGCCACATTGAACCACACGATTTGGAGAAGAAATAGTTGAAGAAATAGTTAAATCATGTTACCCTCTGGTAATTCAACAGTTTGCTATGGTATAGATGTCCCATAGAAATAGTTGATTTTCCCAACTATAAAATGGTGAATTCAACAGTTTGCTATGGTATAGATGTCCCATAGAAATAGTTGATTTTCCCAACTATAAAATGGTGAATTCAACAGTTTGCTACGGTATAGATGTCCCATAGAAATAGTTGATTCTCCCAACTATAAAATGGTGAATTCAACAGTTTGCTATGGTATAGATGTCCCATAGAAATAGTTGATTTTCCCAATATTAATAGGATGGTGGATCTTTCCATAACAAACTGTTAGTTTACTAGAGGGTAAATCGAGGTGCCCAGGTGAATCCTCAGGATTCCACTTAAATGGAAGTCGTGTCGTGAGATGTTCGAGGTATCTGTGACCTTGGTAGGAAGGGAACCATGTGTAAGAAAGATGATGTTCTTTCCCCTTAATCGACCAAGGACACCTATCCACCTGGTGCAGTTCCATTTGACTTTGAAACTCGAGCTCCATGGTATTTCTACAATGAGTCCGCCGAAATCCTTCCGGGGAAGACTGCTGGAGCGACTTATTTGCCCGTGATTCAGAGTTTCTTGGGCTATGCTTTTTGCGGCAGTTGGGTTTCTACCAAAAATTGAGGAAACACAAGCGACAATTCTTTGAAACTCCTAACACATGGGGAGAGTTGTGGGAAAAGACATGTTGTCCGCAACCTTAACGTTCGCCCAGACTCATCATTGTGACATAACAGAGACAATTCTATGTTGCTGGGAAGTTGCGAATCCAAGCAAGGCCAAGGGGGAAAATTAGGCCACGGTGGCATGTGAAAGATACCTTGAATACAGTTATCTTCATGAGGACACAATATCACCTGATCATCATGATGGATCAAAATCCGCCACCCCCTATGACCAATATGCTGCACGGGCTAACCACACCCCACCCTCTATGGCCAATATGTTGAATCGGGTAATTACGTCAACATTATCTTCATGAGGGAACAAAATCCGCCACCCCGTATGACCAATATGCTGAACGGGCTAACAACATCAACTTTATCTTCATGAGGGATCAAAATTTGCCACCTCCTCAGAACAATTGGGGAAATAACATCAACTTTATCTTCATAAAGGATCAAAATTAGCCACCCCCTCTGAACAATACGTTGATTGCGGGACATCAACTCCGGGCAAACGTCCAGGTTGCAGCGGACATGTTTTATCGTGTTTTGTTTCACATGTCCCCATTAAGATGGCAACTCTGTGGGGTACACGGCATTTCTGGGCAGGCCCTGTTTCTGTTAGTCTTTGGGGAATGTTGAATTGTTGAGGTTGCAACAAGATTTGAAGTGGCTTTACGGGAGTGATTGGGATAGAACCAATGATAGTGATGTATACCCAACACGTGACATGTCTGACTTGTCAGACTAAGTGACTAAGGACCTCACATATCTGAGACCATGAAATCTGCTTAGATTTGAGCAGAGCTTGTTTTTGTTTGGACTTACCATGCTTCGACCATTGCTTTTGTGAGGTAAAGTTGAGATATAGAGGGGTTGATAATCCAATTAGTTTAATGATCAACAACTATGAATATTATCATGATGCTCTATTCTTCGTAGATGAATCATTTTTTAGGAACAACGTGGGCTGCAAACACTGCAAACACTGGAAAAATCGAAATACTTATTTTGTAATGTTGCTGTCATTGTTTTATTTTTAATCATTCAGGCTTGTCATTTTGGATTTGACTAAAAGCAACAAAGTTGCAAACACGTGACATCAAAATGACAACACAAATGACAAAATCATGACAACAAAATGATAAAACATTACATCACAAAACAGGAATGACAACAACATGACACAACCAAATTGGAAAAACATTACAGAAATACATATTCAATAACCCTCAGAGTTTGCTGGTAAGATTCTCACAGCATTATTTCATGGAGAGTCAGAGAGGTAACGATTATCACAATCCAACTATTATGATGAGTTAGATGATTGTGTATCCATCTATCTGTATACACATAAATATATGATGGATTCATTGAACCAGCTTCGAACATCACCAACTCATGATGAGTTAGGATTGAGGTTATAAACTGTGGGAACGATCCATTCATTGAGAGTTTTAAACCTATGGGAGTGATATTGTACCGTTTTGGGTATTATTGGCGGACCTAGTATGGGGATTCCTATCAACCAACTGATACAAAGGGATCACATTTCGGGCAAAGCCACATATCCCCATATTGTTGGTGATCTTCCCATTACATCTGAGCCAAACATATTATGTTGATGATGCTTGGTTTAATCCCCTATCGCAAATTTATCGAATGGGTGTTGATGATTACCCAGTTGAATTTTAAGAACTACTGTACATGTGGTTGGTGGTTTGGAACATTTTTTATTTTTCCATATATTGGGAATGTCATCATCCCAACTGACTTGACTAATATTTTTCAGAGGGGTAGGTCAACCACCAACCATCAAAGTCACTCTGGGAAATGTTGTGCACAGACCGAGGGATCATTCATTTGTTTTCAAATTCAGAGAGGCTACTTGGTTGAAGGGTGAACTTTGCAGCAATTCTCTTTATATAATTAAATGATGTTCTATCGGATAGTATACTATCGTAGACTCATGTAGAATCGACAATGTTTGGCCTGTAGCATTCCTTTGCAGCAAGACCCTGCGATAGAATTCATCGACAACTCACAACTGCATCCTGTTGTCAGAGACCTGGCTCCTGCACAACCAAGACCGCTTGGTGCAGATCAATACACGTACCGTGTTTGGAGACGTGAACGCTTCCAAATTCCAAGCCGATGCTCAGCAGTAGTTAAGGCATTCAGCCCAACGTTGGTTGACCATGATTAGGGGGTATGCATGGGTATACGGGTATACATGGGTAATTAAATTACATTGGTGTTAAAAGAACCCAGAGGAATACTTACTTGTTATGAGCCAACCATTGTTCAATAGAAATACTTACCTGTGGGATGGGTCAAACCTTTTTTTGGGCCAGAATCTAGGCCTAAAGCCACTGCCAAACATCATCATCTTCAATCTTCCATGATTTTGCCCTGTTAAAAGAGCTGAAACATGGCCATCACTTTGGGACTTATCAGAGACTTATCATCACTTACTCCTCCCATATTTCATGATATTTCATGATATTTCACAAGGTGGTGCCCCAGTTCGGAATCGCTAAGTTGGTGCAAATAACTCCAATAACTATGGTTTATGGCAGATATAACTATAGTTAATGGGGTTTATAAACCAACTTATAACTGGGGGGCACCATCCTGCAACTGTCCCATCTTTTTTCCTCATGAAAAAAGCGGCTAAAAAGTTGGTCCTTCTCAGACCCGTCGGACCCCTCCGCCGTGGTACCGCGCGGCCCAGGACTGGCAGCAGCTGGCCTTGCGCTTTCGCTTGATGCATCCGATGAACCTGGAGATGGACCACTGGGACCGGGTGGGAAGCATGGGAGCGCCTCGGTGGCGATGATTTTGTGGGGGCGAAATGGATGGGAAAACTATGGAAAAACAATGGAAAATTATGGAAAACAATGGAAAAACCATGGAAAACCATGGAAAAACTATGGAAAAGTATGGAAAACAATGGAAAACTATGGAAAACTATGGAAAAACTATGGAAAACTATGGATAAATGGAGGGGTCTCCTATATATGGCTAGAGTTTCTGATCACCAAGTTTCGGATGGAAATTTATGGACATTTGGCTGAGTTGCTGGAGTCCTGGAGCAAGTCTCCGGAGTTCTCGAGTTCTTGGGTTCTGAAAAAAAATAGATCTGGTTGGTGGTTATGGAATTTTCCTGGGTAATCTATGGTTAATAATTGTTAATAGTTGGAATAACAATATAACAATATATCTGGTTGGTGGTTTGGAACATTTTTCCATATATTGGGAATAATCATTATAATCATCCCAACTGACGAGCTCATATTTTTCAGAGGGGTAGGTCAACCACCAACCAGAGATGGTGCGGTAGAAAAACATCTGCTGATTTGCTGTGCAAAATCGATCCTAGGGTCTTGGGTCTTGAGTAAGTTCTGGCACAATTTGCCAATATCAAAAATGGGGGTACCCCCATAGCTGGATGGTTTATCATGGAAAATCCCAATCTAAAACGGATGATTTAAATGATTTAGGGGTACCCATATTTTAGGAAACCTCCAGTAACCCTCCATATACCCTCCAGTAAAGTTAGGCATAGCTATGGAACATGGATGAATGGATGAACATATGGCACATTTGTAGATCTATATCATTCTATAAGAATGGTGATTTCCATTTCATGTCGACCATGGTGAAAAGTGTCGGTTGCTGTCCATCCGAGGTGATGATCCCCAAGACAGGGCTGCAGAATGTGCAAAGTCACACTGAAGATGGTTCATCAGCATCATCTTCCAAGTATTGGCGCTGGTCGACAGGATCTATATGAATGAATTGTTTAAAATGAAATGAAATGAAATGAAGCAACATTTTTTTTGGAACATCTAGGATGGTGGTTTCGACAGTTCACCATATGTCACGATAAAGTTCAGCCCTTTGGGGCTCCGTAGACTGTGTCAAGTCTACCACTTGCATCACTTTTATGTAATAGCTAATGAACATTGATAAACCATGATAAGCCATGTCCAACTTATAAATCATGTTGATTCCTAGCGTGGCAACGTGTGGCCGCTCGAAACCACCATTCAGTTGTATGTGTATAACCTCAACATTGCGTGGGAAAAAATCGCGGCGACAGTGGCATTACATGCAATGTCCAAAAGGAAAAAACAGTTACATTGCAACAATGGTTCCATCCCATTACATTGATTAGTCCGTATTTTTTTCTAACTCAGGGCTTCCTAATCAACCAAATAGTAACCATATAGTAACCATATAATAGAATTCCTTAGAACAACCAATCAGAGTTTTCATGAGAAGCACCATCCAGCAATCATCGGTGTAGTGTAGAGGTAGCGAATTGTGTGCTGTGCCATGGTCATACATGGTCAACAAAGTCTAGCCAGGGTGGTTTCATATTTTTTGGTTTGTCTGAAAATATGTTTGTTTTTTTCGATGGATTATCTGGTTGGTGGTTTGTAACATTTATTTTATTTCCATAATATATCGGATAATCCTTCCCATTGACTAATTTATATGTTTCAAGATGGTTAAAACCACCAACCAGGTATACGGTATACACTTCGGCCATCTGAATAGGGGTGATGTCAATAGTGGAATTGGAGGGGACCCCATTTTCAGTTTGCCTTTGCTAAACTAACAGTTTGCTATGGAAAATGGACCATTTATAGTTCATATTTACCTATATATTTACCTTTATCTATATGTTTAGTACATTTAGCTAATATACCTATTCATTTGCCTTTTTAAAATTGTCATCTTCCACAGCTATGTCAGTTTACCAGAGGGTACACGTGCTGATGTACAGAAGACCAACGTTGAAGCTGTGCTTTGCAGGTTCCCAAATTCAGTTTCTGGGATTCACGGACTGGAAAGCTAGTTGCTGGTTGATATACCTAACTCTCTAAATACCATCCCAAAAAATATAACAGTACTGAAATTATAGGGTAAAATTGGTAAAACATAATTCTGAAGGAGTACTTGGAGGGTCTAGGTAATGATTCGTATCAAATTCTGCCCCAGGTTGTTGTTGACCACAGTGGATGTTTTTGGTTCTCCAGACATGATATTAGATACTATTTTAATAATCACATGTGTTATTCTTTGATGACATGTTCTATCTTTATGTTGCTTTTTAAGCAGTTCATCAAACTAAGGATTGTTTAGTCCATAACATCATGCATATTCTATAGGACATGGATGATTCAAATGGACCACTGCTTTAAACAATGACTGATAATGACTAGTAACTAATGTGTAATCATTGTTCAACATACTATGACAATCAAAAACCGTTCATCAAGTGGACAATTAGTGGTCTCTTAATCATAAATTATGGTTCCCTTGTCTAAAACCATGATTCAAGTGGATCATTATTTGATTTAGTATGGTTAAGTGTTAATTTTCATGGAACCATCATAAATGGTCCACATGATACTTAAGACTCTTATGACTTACCCATAGCTAACTGGAAAATCACCCATTTCATCGGTAAATCAACCATAAATGGACCATCTATAGCAAACTGTTAGTTTACCAGAGGGTAATGAAATCTTTCACGAGTGGTTGACCAAGGATTCCTACAGCGACCTACGCAACTACACCATCCGCAGCTTGCTCGGCAACATCTCCGTGGGCGAGGCCGGAGCAACCTGGGCGGATCCACAGCATGTGGAAAATCCATTGTTTTTGTAGGAACATCATAGAACATCATTTTTGTTGGAAAATGATGGAACATCCACGCTTTTTTTAGGAAAATTATGGGAAATCCACGTTTGTTTGTAGGAACATGATGGGAAATCCATGGTTTGTGTAGGAAAATGATCCACATGATCCACATAAATTGGTGGGTTTTCCACATCATTGTCTTAGTTTACACGAAGTGGAAACTGGGGAAATTTCCATGGGGTATAAAACGGTATAAGACATTTATAAAACCATACACCATCCATTGTATGTTTTTTTTGGTTCTGAGATACTACTCGGGATATTGATGGATTTATAGCCAACAGATGTTCTTTCGGTATCTCTGAAAATGATGGGTATATTATAATATTACAAAAATTGGCATTTTGCTACTGGAAACTGGAAATGATTATAACATATAAAACCACTGGAATGGATTTTCTCATGTGTTTACCTTAATTTCTGTCAAACACAAATAAAATACTATGGTGATTTGCTTTTATGTATATTTATATCTACAATTGTATACAATGTATATACATATACTATGTAGACCCAAAAATACACCTACCATTTCACTTAAGGACGGTTCATAATGTTCATCTCACCTTTAGATTAAAAAAAACTGGATTTTCCACATTATATCCATCTCCATTTATGGTTGGTTGTATCCCCATCAGGCCGCCTTGCGGGTGCCGCCGGAGACGTCGCGTCTCCACAACGACTCGGAGGAACGGAGCCGGGTAAGAGCCATGGCCGTGGCATACCTGATCTTGCAACGCGCCAGTTTCTGCCTTAGGATCCTTAGCCTTTAAAAGAAATGCCCAGAGCATCCCAGAGTTACAGCGTCCAGGGGATAGCTAGAGTAGCTAGTCTCACATATTTGACTTAGAGAAGTACTTATAACGGTATAATATGGATTAATATGGATTAATATGGTATGATGTTGATTTGTTTCATCCTAATGGCACCCAAATAAGCACCCTCTAAACCTTTGACCTTTTCGAGACTACACCTCTGGGGGATGAACATCCATTGTGTTCACGCATGAATCATGAATCATGCGGCCTCCCAAGAAAAACAACGAGGGAACCCATACGAGGTATGAGGTAGACGTAGCAAATTCATGAGGCAATTTCATACTAATTCAATCTAATTCACGCTCACGAGTCACGAGGTTTTTGCGAATACTTTTTTGAGTGGACGATGGACAAAAAAAACTGTTCAGAGTCTCAAACGATTTTCTGGTTGTTTGGTCGCAATTGCAGTGCTTCTGTAGAAGATTTTTTTCACGGTCGGCCAGCTGACGGGGTTTCCGTTGTTTTTTTAAGCCATTAATGAAACCCATGGTGCTGGTATATTTACCAAACTGGGCTATGTCGGGCAAATGTTGGTTTTAATTTCCAGCACCATGGGTTGCATATGGGTAATTGATACATCCATATACTTAGATGGGCTACAATCCCAAAAACAAGAGACACAACAGGGGTGGCCTTCCTGCAGGCTACCTTTTGAGTCACTTTGGCAATATTTTTTTTAATGATGTGTTTCTCTTAAACCTATCCATGGGGCAGTCGTGTTCCATAATATAGGACTTGCCACAATGTTATGGACATATGCCAGCCCTTTTGTTTGCATCCCAACTGCTCTTGATTTGCACCCTGCTTTCAAAATCAATGGGTATGTATATATTGGTTCTATCCCAGCTTCTCTTGATTTTACAATATATTGCCAGATCTGCCAGATTCCCATTGTTTCCAAGTCAAGTTTCGCCCTCCAGGCCTACAGCCACTTCTTCATCTACACAGAGAGTTCCTTGGTGGAGCAAAGCACGCCTCGTTCGCATCTCATCTTCGATGCACAGGTGGGACTGGATGGGATGGGATGGCCTGGACTGTCCATCGATGGCTGACGAAATCTCCGGAGGAAATTTGGAGTTTTCGAATCATCGAACAATAGCTGCATTGTTTTTTTTAGGCAACCAATGGATGTCTCTGATTTTGCTGAAGGGTTGATGAATTTTATTGGGGATATGAAGAATTCGCTCTCAACTTGAGCTGTTGACTTCACTGGGTGAGAAGCACTCAAACCTTGAGGATTTTGACCCACAACAAATGTGGGTTGAGCCAAAGAAAATAGGGAGTCAATCAACACAAATGTGGCTTTAACCTATACAAATGGATGTTCCACCGACGATGTGAGTACTTCCCCTTCTTTATTGAGTTTGTAAACCCCATTTAACACATGTTTTAGACGAGCTTCATCCACCAACCAGTGAATGTTGATTTATACAGGACGACTACATTCCTTGCTCAATGCGAATCCCCTCTGTTTTTCTTTTTGTAGGTCCAGAGATGGTATGCGTGTTTTATGTCCAGAGAGCAATTGGAGTTGCATGAAACAAGAACAAGGAAACACACTGACTAATCCCATCCCGGGAATATTAAACACTCCCCAAGTGTTCTCAGATATATCATGATATATTTGTATTGTATCTGTAAATTGGCTACTAAACCATGGATTTTGAGGGGTGTTTAGATTGCCCTTTCGGGGAAGCGATGATTCTTCCAGCCCCTGATGTTGTCTTCACAGGCAACAGTGTCAGACGTGGAACTTGTCGATGAAGACTTGGATCTCGAAGAATTGGGAGGCCAGGAAAATCGGCCCGGTGTGGATTTGTTAAGTGAATGGCTTGTGCTGTGTGTTTATCCCATTTATAGTGGATTATCATAGCCCTACCTTTAGGTTCCAAAATGCTGAGGCATCAGGGGGGTGATTCAATTGAAGTGAAGGTAAGTATCTAAATCAGTGATGACAAAATGGATTTTAAGCCTTGAAATGCTGGAATGTATTGAAATGTACAGCACTTTCTAGCAATCTGCTGATTTCAAATATCCTCTCGACTCAGTAAAGGCACCAATGTGTGGATTCTGTGGAAATTTGTCACTCATGAGATGAGTAACTGACTGTCCAAGTACCCATACAAATTGGTAATGTCTGTAATACATATTACATATTGTTACCCTATACTTGTAAGACTTTCACATACTTTCACCCTGGTGCTGGGTTGAACGGTACCAGTGACCTTTTTTGGAAGGTCACTGGTCGTTCCTTGGAATACAGACTAAAACAGGAAAGCCGATGAAGCAGAGTTTCATCAAGTTCATCTAGCAGTTTTTGTACTTGAAGGATCACTTTCAAGCGCGACCTATATAACATATTCATACATTATACAAGAAAAACACAAAAACACCATTCTATTTTTGCAGATTCTTTCGCACTATTATCCAGGGCAAGAATCATTTCGAATGAGCCTCAATATGAATCTGTTAGACCTATACAGACCTACATCAACAAGTTTGTTTTTCAATCATAACAAACCTTTTGGCATGTTGATTGCAGGTATGACCCTCATTATGAGCTACAGAATCTAAATGTGTTTTTTTCAATTCGGTAGAAGAATCAGCCCATTCCCCTCTCGGTCCGCAGGCGACATCAGCTGGTCACCCCCAGCAGATGCCTCGCGGGTGGCGCTGTACCGCGCCTTTTTGGCCTCCGATGCGACAGGGGGCGGACGGTCCCAGATCGGAGAGGAACGGAGGGACGGAAGGCCTGAAACATATGGCTTGAAACTCTGGGGATTTAAGGGTGAAAAAAAACATATTGTAGATTATAACTTCCATAGACTTAAGAATGTGTAATAATGTGACTATATATGATTGTGGCTATATAGCCAAAAGTGCTTTAATGGGTGGGGGTTCAATCCATACAAGCAGCTGTTGAGTTTGTTTTTTTCACGGGTCACGGGGATCAACAAAACACGGGATAGAGCAACAGAAGTGGAGATTGAGCAAGCAATAGTTGCGAAGCTAGTGTATATTTATCTATATCTATATTTATATCAATGCATTTAATGGGATATTAAATCTATAATATATATATATAATATAATATAATATAATATAATATAATATAATATAATAATATATATATATGGCAAATAGATGCAAATAGCACATCCAATAACGTAAGACAAAGTCCAACAAAAGCCACTGGCGAATTGGGGACGGTTGCCCTGCCAGTCCACCATGGAGCCGACAGTCCTCAGCAGACAGTGGGGGCTGGTCCACTGGTTCCACGTTCTCTCCTTGCTCCATCTGATCCGCAGGTCGTAATTCCATATCCCATAGGATCCATGGTGCTGGTATATATGCTAACATTGGGGGTATATTGATGGTAAATGTTACCATATATACTGTAGCATACATGGATCCTATGGGATATGGTTGACTGGTGATTGTAAGAATACCCTGAGGTTTAACCTTCAAGGTATCTCGAGAATGGAATTGGCTGGAACTTGGGAAATGTTGTGACTTGGTCCACCAATTTTATCCCATGCTGGGGTGGTATAGAAGTAACCCAAGTCTTTGCGAGCCCCCTTGTGTTTTTTTCTTTTGGGGTTGGTTTGAGGAATTGAAAACAGAGAACCATGATTTGATGATTTGTAGCATCCAAAGTCTTTGCTGTTTAACAACTTAGCCTATTTTTGTTGACGTTTTCAGGGTTTTAAGATATATCCCACAAATAGTCTGGCTTTTAGCTAGGGATCACCAAAGCACCAAGAAAAAGGATAGGGGTATTCCTGTCAATTTTCCCTGACACCGAATCTGGCATTAAATCATTTAGTTGGATGATTGAAGGTTATTTCCCTCATGGTTGGGGGATGTGTCTTCAGGTTTGGCCCATTTATAGATCAGTATTTAAACCATATATACCAAGTGTTGAAACTGTTGAAACACAAAAATGGTATGTATTTACCGTTGTTATTTAAAATCGATAGATACAGCATCTACAAATGCAGCCATGGCTAGTCACCATGAATTTACCAATGGGACCAATGGGACAGCGGGCAGGACATTTGGGCGCCGTTGACCCAGACCAATCTTTCGGCGGAGCAACCACTGGCAGCTTGGCATCGAAGGATTTAGTGAAGATGAACCATGTTTGGATGGTTAAACCCATGTGAAACCAATGTTAACCCATGTTTTTATCACTCAAAAATCATCTGAAGATGCCAACTTTGGATGGTTAAACCCATATTTTTTCATGTTAAACCCATCATTTCTGCGGGTTGTTCAATTCCCCACTTTGGATGGTCAAAACCTCCATGTTTGACGTTTTTAAGTGACAAATCCCCCGGATCTGAGGTGAGTTTCAGTCACTTGCTGGTCTACACCGCCTCGCAGCTGGTGGAACAAAGCACGCCCAATGCGTCGGCGATCTCAGACACGGCGCCTTGGCACAGATGGGGGAAAAAAGGACCAGTTTAGAAACCCAAAGAATCTGATTGAAGATATTGAAGCAACAAATATCTAATTATCTTATAATCAGCACAGTTTATATTTCCCAACAAACATCTAGATTTTTGTTTCGGGAATTTTACGATTTTGAAGGAAATTGCGGAGGAATTGAGATGGAAGTAGGTGGATTTGACCAGGACATTTTGTGTGATTTTCATCAGCAACGCGGCCGTTCCCATGGTTAAAGCATGTCGATTCATCTTCTCCAGGAGCTTTTTGGAGCGGACGTCGGGTAGAGTCAACATGGATCAAAAGCCATTGAACCAGATCATAGTTACACTATATACAGTTGAATTAATGGATTTTATCGTGATTTAATGGGATTTTATAGTGATTTAATGGGATTTTAGAGTGATTCAATGGGATATTAATGGGATGTACCCTCTGGTAAACTAATACAGCTTGCGAACTTGAAGCCATGGCCCAGTCGATTTTTTTTGGATTTTCCCATGAAACATGGCGGATCTTTCCACAGTTTTTTGTATGTGTCCCAGAGGGTATATACTAATTGTAGACTATAGTTATACTATATTTGGTGGGGATGAACATTTATTTGACATCCATTTAGCAGCTATTTTCTGATGTGACCAATTTTGATGTGAAAAAAAATGGGATTCCATTGGATTTGTTCAGGGCAGCTGAAGCGAGGTGCGTGTCGTTTCCAACATCCAGTTCGATGACTACGACTTGGATGTCCTGCAGGCAATGTCGGGGGAATGGGGGTTATGTTTAGTATTAAACTATCCGCACATGATGTTACAACATATTACAACTACAAACCATGGATGTAGATGTTTTGGGTGTAGATGATTTTGACCCACATCCATTTTTGTTTTGTAGCAGATGGTGTTTTGAAATATGTGTTGTTCCCGGAAAAAGCACCACTAGCTCTGCCACAGGTGGGTGGTAGCGTTCACTGGTCTGTGCCAGTGCCATCCAGCTACGTTTCTGCGTTGCATTTGGAGGTATGGGTAACCACAGCCCAATGAGTCGACTTTAAAAACGGCAGCATGTTGAAGGGGAGAGTATGCAGGTGACGAGTCATTTCTTGTATGGTCCAATAAAGATTCAAGTATACTTTGGCTTCATGGCATGGGGTACAGTAGTTGGAAACAAACAACCTATCACACACGTGTTGAAAATAACCAATCATGTTCGGATCCAAAGCGGCTCGCATGCAAAAACCTACAGTATGGTCTCGTGGCCATCAACTCTCTAAGCATTTGGTGTCGTATCATTTATTGCATAGCACCATCATCAGCTTTTTATGACCAAACATAGTTTGTTGCTTTGGCCATTCAATTTTTGCAAAATTGTTGGGGAGCAGCCTTCTGAGCTGGACGTGTTGTTCAGCAGAGTGTGGCAGGAGTGACTCAGAAACCAGCGCTAGCAAGAGCAAGAGCTCCACAATATTTCAGAAAGGGACGCTGTCAGGTCCCCCAAGATACGTTTCTAGAAATGCAGTGAACTATGAATATGCATTACTAATCTGGTTGGTGGTTTGGAACATGAATTTTATTTTCCCATATTTTCCCATATATTGGGAATAATCATTCCCAATACGGTGGCCAAATGTACTAATGATCCAAAAAGGGTGTCAGATCTTGTTCTCCGGAAGCTACAGATCTTGAATCTCGACTTCTGAGCCCAACAGCTCTGAACACGAAAAAAATCATCCATTTTCGATCGGGATGTTCCATTAAAAACACCATCCAGCTATGAGCGTAACCAGTTTTTCCACCATTTGTTATTAATCATGATAAATCAAAGAATCGTTGCTAAAGAGTGAGTTGAGGCAAAACTGTGGCTATGAAAGCTGGTGTTCCATCCACCAACAAATGTGTTGAATTGTTGTTTTGCTGTCCATAAAACAATGTATCAACTATCAACAGCCTTTCACGGAAAAAAATCACCAGCTCATTTCCGTGGTCTAACCCTCCGGTCGCTGGTGAGCATTGTCCCTTTTGTTTGTCCCATTTTTCGCCCAGGAAGAGGTTGGTGAAACCAACATGGTTTTTGACCACCAGTCCCAGTGGATGTTTACCATGTTCCATGGGATGGCCTGGCCTTTGAATCATTTGAGTTATTCGTTGTTGGTGTAGCATATCCATTAATTGTTCAATTGTTATAGTGTTTAATATATACTGTATCTTAAGTAGAATCCAATACAGTTGATAGTAAATGGAGATGTTCAATTGTGGATCATATTTTATATTATTATATACCAATATTATATAAATGTATATATATATATGTATAGTTATGTTATTATTATTAGATACCAATATTATATAAATGTATACATGTATATATATATATATATATATATATATGTATAGTTATGTTATTATTATTAGATACCAATATTATATAAATGTATATATATATATATATATATACGTATAGTTATGTTATTATTATTAGATACCAATATTATATAAATGTATATATATATATATGTATAGTTATGTTATTATTATTAGATACCAATATTATATAAATGTATATATATATATATGTATGTAAATTATGTTATTATTATTAGATACCAATATCATATATGTATATATATAGTATATATTATATACACTAAATGTTCAAGATTATCAATCCACAATAGTCCATATTTATAAATGTTCCTCTCGGTTGACGCCTGCTCTGAGGTGGTGAGTTACCGACTGGCCTTTGGAACCCTCAGAAACTCGGCGACAACCACAAAATCCGGGGTTTACCCTTCGAATTAATGGGATTTTATAGTGATTTAATGGGATTTTATAGTGATTTAATGGGATTTTATAGTGATTCAACGGGATATTAATGGGATGTACCCTCTGGTAAACTAACAATTTGCCATTGAACATGGCCCATAGAAATAGTGGATTTAGCCATTGAACATTGTGGATTTTTCCATAGTTTTTTGTATGTTTCCCAGAGGGTATAGATGTCCCTGAAAATCCTGGCTTTATACTATAGAACATGGGTTACATCTGTAAAACCAGGGGTCAAAATGCTGGTTTTACAGATGTTAGATGATGTTAGTCCCTGAGATTCCTGGTTTTACAGATGCTTTTCCATCATTCGTGCGGGATCATGGGATTTTGCACCATATAGATGATAACAATCCCGGATGGGGACTTATTCGCCTAGTGACGTGGGGTGCGTTTTGTGAGTCTCCTTGTTTCTTGTTGATTGCTAGAAACAGGGAGGATTTACAGAACATCATTCGGATTTACCCAAGTAGAGTTCATGAGGTCATGGGTACCGTGCCAACCAAACATGGCTATACAACCAGGCATCATGGGTGGTGCTATTGGACATGGAAAAGGTCGCAATGAGCACCACCTCCAGAGTCTGGACTCCATAAGCCCCCCTAAATCCCACGGAAATTTGGAATTTCCACGAATTTCCCTGCTAAACCATAGCTGGTTGGTGGTTTTATTTTTCCATATATGGGAATAATCATCCCAACTGACTAATATTTTTCAGAGGGGTTGAAACCACCAACCAGATAGTTTCTAGGTTGGCTTTAAAATGCGGAGATGATCAGCCCGGATTGATCAGGAAATGAGAGCTTCGAAGACTACTCCGACAACCAAAGTGTCTATGCTCTACTAGTCCCTTGGCGCAGGGTCCTTCCCTGGTGATGGAGAGGGGGGATGCAGTGGCTCGCATGTTGATAAGAAAAGCCTTGTGGGCCAAATCTAAATGTGTGTTTGGATGTGAACGACTGCAACTATCCAACAATATCCAGCACTTATCCATTACCCATTGGTAACTTGGCATAACTACGGAACAATATCACTTTAGTAAGTAAATCATCGCACCAAATGAGCTAGGCGAGGTCACTTTGCCGAAGGGTACCATCGTAGTTTGGTACAGCCATAAACCACTGACTGGGAATGGTAAACATATCACCTATAAACATGGTGATGACTGGAGGATGGTTTATGATTGTTTTACCCACATTATACAAAAAAACACCAAATATTACCATAAATCCTAGCCAGATGGGGTAAGCAAAGATCAACTCCAGACGGTTGGAAATGTTCCAACCATTCTCGCTGGGATGATGAGAGAAATCTCCAGTTTTTCCCTATCATTCTGTGGCTGAACCACCCATCAGATCTTTCACTTCCAACTTCAAACCACTCAGTTGAATCACAAAATCAGCTTAAGAGTGCATCGCACCCATCCTTTCATCCTTTCCCATAGGATCCATGTATGGTATATATGCTAACATTGGGGGTATATTGATGGTAAAATATGGTCAAAGGAAGTTTAGGGGGAGAAACTTCCGTGTTACGGTTATGTCAGGGAAAGAGTTAGGACTCAAAGAAAGAGTTCGTCAGGGAAAGAGTTAGTCAAAGAAAGAGTTAGTGAAGAAACAGTTAGTCAAAGAAAGAGTTAGCAAAGAAACAGTTAGTCAGGGAAAGAGTTAGTCAAAGAAAGAGTTAGTGAGGGAAAGAGTTAGTCAAACAAAGAGGTAGTCAAAGAAACAGTTAGTCAGGGAAAGAGTTAGTCAAAAGAAAGAGTTAGTCAAACAAAGAGTTAGTCAAAGAAACAGTTAGTCAGGGAAAGGGTTAGTCAAAGAAAGAGTTAGTGAGGGAAAGAGTTAGTCAAAGAAAGAGTTAGTCAAAGAAAGAGTTAGTGAGGGAAAGAGTTAGTCAAAGAAAGAGTTAGTGAGGGAGAGAGTTAGTCAAAGAAAGAGTTAGCAAAGAAACAGTTAGTCAGGGAAAGAGTTAGTCAAAGAAAGAGTTAGTGAGGGAAAGAGTTAGTCACAGAAAGAGTTAGCAAAGAAAGAGTTAGTGAGGGAAAGAGTTAGTCAAAGAAAGAGTTAGTGAGGGAAAGAGTTAGTCAAAGAAAGAGTTAGCAAAGAAACAGTTAGTCAGGGAAGGAGTTAGTCAAAGAAAGAGTTAGTGAGGGAAAGAGTTAGTCAAAGAAAGAGTTAGCAAAGAAACAGTTAGTCAGGGAAAGAGTTAGTCAAAGAAAGAGTTAGTGAGGGAAAGAGTTAGTCAAAGAAAGAGTTAGTGAGGGAAAGAGTTAGTCAAAGAAAGAGTTAGTCAAAGAAACAGTTAGTCAGGGAAAGAGTTAGTCAAAGAAAGAGTTAGTCAGGGAAAGAGTTAGTCAAAGAAAGAGATAGTGAGGGAAAGAGTTAGTCAAAGAAAGAGTTAGCAAAGAAACAGTTAGTCAGGGAAAGAGTTAGTCAAAGAAAGAGTTAGTCAGGGAAAGAGTTAGTCAAAGAAAGAGATAGTGAGGGAAAAGTTAGTCAAAGAAAGAGTTAGCAAAGAAACAGTTAGTCAGGGAAAGAGTTAGTCAAAGAAAGAGTTAGTGAGGGAAAGAGTTAGTCAAAGAAAGAGTTAGCAAAGAAACAGTTAGTCAGGGAAAGAGTTAGTCAAAGAAAGAGTTAGTCAGGATATATGCGGTAGTCAAAGAAAGAGTTAGCAAAGAAACAAGTTAGTCAAAGAAAGAGTTAGTGAGGAAAAGAGTGAGTCGGGGAAAGAGTTAGTCAAAGAAAGAGTTAGTCAGGGAAAGAGTTAGTCAAAGAAAGAGTTAGTCAAAGCAAGAGTTAGCAAAGAAATTGTTCCCTCACTGTAAATGGCATTGCAAGTGGTGCTGGTGGATGAGTTGCCGATGGAGTTTTGAAGGAAGTCTCGCACGAAATGCGTTTTTGAGAGATAGCAGATGCAAGAAAGCCTATGTTTTTCCATACAAAGTCCGTCCCCGAACGTCGATGATCTACCTCTGCGGTGCGATGGGTGCGAGACGGTCTCGTGTGTGGTCGGATCATTCTCGGATATTCTCGGATCGGTCTCGGATCGGTTCCGCATTGTAAATGGGGTTTCAACTGTTTTTCGCGCATGTGTGGTCGACAGAATTCCATTGTGATTTGCAACTGTAGGATCGTTCCCGCATTGTAAATGGGGTTGCAAGTGGTGCTGGTGGATGAGTTGCTGATGGAATTTCATTGTGATTTGCAACTCTAGGATCGTTCCCTCACTGTAAATGGGATTGCAAGTGGTGCTGGTGGAGGAGTTGCCGATGGAGTTTTGGAGGAAGTCTCGCACGAAATGCGTTTTTGAGAGATAGCAAATACACGAAAGCCTATGTTTTTCCATACAAAGTCCGTCCCCGAACCTCGATGATCTACCTCTGCGGTGCGACGGGTGCGAGACGGTCTCGTGTGTGGTCGGAACGGTCTCGGATCATGGTCGGATCGGTTCCGCATTGTAAATGGGGTTTCAACTGTTTTTCGTGCATGTGTGGTCGACAGAATTCCATTGTGATTTGCAACTGTAGGATCGTTCCCGCATTGTAAACGGGGTTGCAAGTGGTGCTGGTGGATGAGTTGCCGATGGAATTCCATTGTGATTTGCAACTCTAGGATCGTTCCCTCACTGTAAATGGGGTTGCAAGTGGTGCTGGTGGAGGAGTTGCCGATGGAGTTTTGAAGGAAGTCTCGCACGAAATGCGTTTTTGAGAGATAGCAGATGCACGAAAGCCTATGTTTTTCCATACAAAGTCCGTCCCCGAACGTCGATGATCTACCTCTGCGGTGCAACGGGTGCGAGACGGTCTCGTGTGTGGTCGGATCATTCTCGGATATTCTCGGATCATTCTCGGATCGGTTCCGCATTGTAAATGGGGTTTCAACTGTTTTTCGTGCATTTGCGGTCGACAGAATTCCATTGTGATTTGCAACTGTAGGATCGTTCCCGCAATGTAAATGGGATTGCAAGTGGTGCTGGTGGATGAGTTGCCGATGGAATTCCATTGTGATTTGCAACTCTAGGATCGTTCCCTCACTTTAAATGGGATTGCAAGTGGTGCTGGTGGAGGAGTTGCCGATGGAGTTTTGAAGGAAGTCTCGCACGAAATGCGTTTTTGAGAGATAGCAGATGCACGAAAGCCTATGTTTTTCCATACAAAGTCCGTCCCCGAACCTCGATGATCTACCTCTGCGGTGCGACGGTTGCGAGACGGTCTCGTGTGTGGTCGGATCGGTCTCGGATCATTCTCGGATCGGTCTCGGATCGGTTCCGCATTGTAAATGGTGTTTCAACTGTGTTTCGTCCATGTGCGGTCGACAGAATTCCAGTGTGATTTGCAAGCAACTGTAGGATCGTTCCCGCAATGTAAATGGGATTGCAAGTGGTGCTGGTGGGATGAGTTGCCGATGGAGTTTTGAAGGAAGTCTCGCACGAAATACGTTTTTGGCGCTAGTGATTTTCCTTCTAAAAATCCTTTAAAAAAATGCTTCAAAATCGTCTTTTTTTCGCTCTGGCGTCGAGATCCGGTTTTGGAGCTACAATTTCCGACGCCGTTGCGCGTAGTTCTATTGTGTTTTGCAACTCAGTCTCCGCAGATCGCATTGTAATGGCTGTGTCAAGGTTGCTTCATGCTGTGGCTGCATGCGTAATACTATTGTCTTTTGCAGCTGGACTTTGTAAATCGTATTGGAGTGGCTGCATGAAGGCTGCGACAGTGATTTGTCAGCAGATTTTCTCCATTTTGGCGCTAGTGATTTTCCTTCTAAAAATCCTTTTAAAAAGTGCTTCAAAATCGTCTTTTTTCGCTCTGGCGTCGAGATCCGGTTTTGGAGCTACAATTTCCGACGCCATTGCGCGTAGTTCTCTTGTGTTTTGCAACTCAGTCTCCGCAGATCGCATTGGAATGGCTGCGTCAAGGTTGCTTGGTGCCGCGGCTGCATGCGCAATACTATTGTCTTTTGCAGCTGGACTTCGTAAATCGTATTGGAGTGGGTGCATCAAGGGTGCGACGGTGATTAGTAGTAGTGCTGGGAATTGATTAATGGAAGCTTAATAGATGACAAATGAGAAGGGACGAGGTGAGAAGAGATGAGCTGGGATAAGGTGAGAAGAGCTCAGACGAGATGAAGTGTGGAGTGTGAAGAGTGCAGTGTGAAGTGTGGGGCGTGAAGAGTGCAGTGTGAAGTGTGAAGTGTGAAGTTTGGAGTGTGAAGGAAGCAGTGAGAAGTGAGAAGTGTGGACTGTGAAGTGTGGAGTGTGAAATTTCGAGTGCAAAGAGTGCAGTGTGAAGTGTGAAGTGTGAAGTTTGGAGTGTGAAGGAAGCACTGAGAAGTGAGAAGTGTGAAGTGTGGACTGTGAAGTGTGAAGTGTGAAATGTGGAGTGTGAAGTGCGAAGTGAGAAGTGTGAAGTGTGAAGTTTGGAGTGTGAAGGAAGCAGTGAGAAGTGTGAAGTGTGAACTGTGAAGTGTGAAGTGTGGAGTGTGAAGTGCAAAGTGAGAAGTGTGAAGTTTGGAGTGTGAAGGAAGCAGTGAGAAGTGTGAAGTGTGAAGTGTGGACTGTGAAGTGTGAAGTGTGAAGTGTGGAGTGTGAAGTGCAAAGTGAGAAGTGTGAAGTGTGAAGTTTGGAGTGTGAAGGAAGCAGTGAGAAGTGTGGAGTGTGAAGTGTGGACTGTGAAGTGTGAAGTGTGGAGTGTGAAGTGCCAAGTGCGAAGTGTGAAGTGTGAAGCTTGGAGTGTGAAGGAAGCAGTGAGAAGTGAGAAGTGTGAAGTGTGGACTGTGAAGTGTGAAGTGTGAAGTGTGGAGTGTGAAGTGCCAAGTGAGAAGTGTGAAGTGTGAAGTGTGGACTGTGAAGTGTGAAGTACGAAGTGAGAAGTGTGAAGTGTGGACTGTGAAGTGTGAAGTGTGGAGCGTGAAGTGCGAAGTGAGAAGTGTGAAGTGTGAAGTTTGGAGTGTGAAGGAAGCAGTGAGAAGTGTGAAGTGTGGACTGTGAAGTGTGAAGTGTGGAGTGTGAAGTGCGGTGAAGTGAGAAGTGTGAAGTGCGAAGTGAGAAGTGTGAAGTGAGAAGTGTGGAGTGCGAAGGAAGCAGTGAGAAGTGTGAAGTGTGGACTCTGAAGTGTGAAGTGTGGACTGTGAAGTGTGAAGTGGGAAGTGTGGACTGTGAAGTGTGGAGTGTGAAGTGTGGACTGTGAAGTGTGAAGTGTGGAGTGTGAAGTGCGGACTGTGAAGTGTGAAGTGTGGACTGTGAAGTGTGAAGTGTGAAGTGTGGAGTGTGAAGTGCGAAGTGAGAAGTGTGAAGTGTGAAGTGTGAAGGAAGCAGTGGGAAGTGTGAACTGTGAAGTGTGAAGTGCGGAGTGTGAAGTGCGAAGAGCGCAGTGTGAAGTGTGAAGTGTGAGGTTTGGAGTGTGAAGGAAGCAGTGAGAAGTGTGAAGTGTGGAGTGTGAAGTGTGAAGTGTGAAGTGTGGACTGTGAAGTGTGGAGTGTGGTGTGTGAAGACTTTGCTTCGTCTCTCGCTGAAAAAAAAAACCGCCTGTCGAGGGAAGGACACGGTCGGGACAGGTTGTCTTTGAACTATAGGTCATTTATGTTTGGGAAACTTCCGCCGCCGGCTTGCCCGGGTCTATGTTAAATGATACCACATATAGCATACATGGATCCTATGGGTTTCTATGGCACCCTGAAGTCCCTGAAGTCCCAGCCTCGCGCCCTGTGAATCCCTAGGAGAACGAGATCACCAGCCGCTACGCCTGGACGTTGGGCCAAAGCCTGGGCAGCACCCGGCAGAACGTCACGCAGATCCCGGCGGAGACGCAGCTGGGGGATGCCACACACCTCTTGGTGCCGTGGAAAAAACCGGTCGCGGTGATGGGAGGGATCTTGATAAACCATGAACAATAAGAACTTCATATGGGTTAATGGGACTTGTTATATATCTGAAAAAAGGGACTTCAAAAATGGTTCTGGTTGGTGGTTTCAAAGATGAATTTTATGTTCCATTGCATATATGGGATGTCATCCTTCCCATTGACTTTTACATGTTTCAAGCTGGTTAAAACCACCAACCAGCTGATGTTAATGATCATCCTAGCTGATGGTATAAGTTCATTTATGATATAGGAATATATACACCAATATGTTTTTTTTGGCCAAGAGCATGACTTAAGATGACTTAAGTATCAAATAATGGAACTTTTAACTATCCACCAAATTCGCCGTTTGACCCCGAGAACTAGCCATTTGTAGAAGACAGTATCGTTTTCCAATCCCCTATTTGGCAGGGTCTATGTTGGTCGGGGAATGGTTGTTGCTTTTAGATATTGTTAATATATTATTGGGAGAAGCATAGTTACATGTGAACCTAGCTTGGGTAATGTTGACAGGTTAACTTGGGAATATAAAATATAAAACTCAGCGGAAAAAAAAACATGAAGTGTGTGGTGCCTTTTTTGGGATGTCCTACAGATGTTCCAATCCTATGGGTATGGGTATTGATTGTTTTTGGTTTTGGTTAGACCATACGTTTGTCCTAGTTCATTCCCCATTCTTTGGACAAACATCTTAGGGCTTAAGTGTTTCTTTTCCAGCCACATGAATCAATGGCTGTTGGTTCAATCAGAAGAAAGTTCTTCTTCCCTTAAAGTTAAATCCCCAATTTGTGGGATGACTTCAGATATTTGCTCGGAAAGACCTAGCCTCAACAATCGGTCTACCCATACCTATGTATTGCATGTTCAATCCCAATTTGTTGTCGCTTATATGAAATGCAAGTTGAACTTCTTCACTCAACTTCCAGTTTTTCTTGGTACAACCACGATTCACTCACCATTCAATCACCATTATATCCCATTAACTCCCACTCAGTCCACATATGGAATCCTCATCACATCCTCATCTGGTTGGTGGTTTGGAACATGAATTTTATTTTTCCATATATTGGGAATGTCATCATCCCAACTGCCAACTGACTAAATCATATTTTTCAAGATTGTTAAAACCACCAACCAGTCATCACATCTTCATCAAATCCCATGAAATCCCATGAAATCTTGAAATCCACCCATGTTTGCCGGTGCCAGCGTCAGAATCCACGCTGCGTTTCGCAGGTCTTCGCCTCCTCGTCCCTGGCGGAGCAACAGACGCCACGGGCACAGCTGATTCGGGATACCGTGTCCAAAGCCTCAGGCGCTGGGGAAGAACAGCCTATACTTATATAACCATGGTTGATGGGATGATATCTGGGTAAATTATAACGACCTCACTACGACCTCACTGGAAATCATGGTTAGTAAGGGAAATCATCCCCAAATGGCCTTAATTCAGGTTAGTGAAATATTATAATTTGCCCAGATGATATATATGATGGGATACCATAGTTATATTTATACTTATCAGCCTATACTCATACTTATCAGCCTAATACCATAGTTATATGGGGATGGGATGATGGGACTGTAGCCATAGTTAACATGATGATTATATGATGATTATATGATGATTATATGATGATTATATGATGATTATATGATGATTATATGATGATTATATGATGATTATATGATGATTATATGATGATTATATGATGATTATGATTATATGGGGATTATATGGGAATTAGTCAAGTTACCTCTATGAATTGAGCAGATTTCACCGGGGCTTTCCCCATCCATCACCATCCGTCGCGTCGCGTCGTGCGAGGCGTCTACTTCCGCGACTTCGATCTGGATCCTGGCGACCTGGGAGGTGACATCAGCTGGTTGGAACCGTTGGACACGCGGCTGGTGATGCAATATGCAGCTGGGCTGCAGAGTTCTAGAAATTGGAGGTTGAACCAAGGAAGTCATGTGGATTCAATATATGATTTAATATGGATATATATATATATATATATATATTTAATTATATATATATATATATATATATGGACATATGGATTATATTGTGGATTCAATAATTCAATATGATTTATTACATGGATTTAAACAAAGAACACATGGATTTCATGAAGACCCATGGGATTTGCCCAACGGACATGATGATTTTCAGTGGAAACAATCGGATTTTGTCAATGAAATTGTGGACTTCAGCAGGAAAAATGGGGATTTGATACGGACAAATCCAATGGATTTCAATGGTACCAGTAGCATCTGACAATGAACTGATTACTGGTTCCATTCTCTTTAAATGTTCGCAATCTGGGACGGGTTACTGCAGTCATTGAAGTTTAGATTTTTGATGAATTGACCCATCGTTGCTGTAAATTCCGTATAGATCTCCATATGTGCCTACTAGAGTATTTCTCTAGCCATTTCGGAAAGCCAAACTTCCAGTCGCACAATAAAGATGAATTCAATTCAATTCACCCAATTTAATGAAGCTAAACAATGTTTGTTCATATTCTTTTGGATAGTTGTCGTGGTCTTTGGGGTAAACAGTGGTAAAGATCTTCCGTCAGACGATGATCCCCGATGGCATAGGCTTGGGTAGACCTGGAAGAATCGTTTCTTGTTTGCCATCAAAAATAAATGATATAATCGTTCCTTTTGAATCCGATTAATATACTAACTATACTAACTTTTACCATTGCAATTTATAATAGTGAAGTTTCAACCATTCAGTTCATCCAATATAATGATTTTACTATTAACAAATGTGCCATCAAGTCAATTTAAACCATAGTGGGTTGACTTTAGTGGTAATGAAGTGCATGAACTCTGAGAGTTCATGCAACCTTGTTTTCAGCAGCCATTTTGATCCCATGTTCCCAGTTCCATGGCACCTAGGTGGTCTACTTGGCTACCAGTGCTGGGGCAGATCGTTCACAAATCTCCGCAGTGGCGTTGGGAACCAACGCCTTGAACGTGCCACCTGAGACGTGGCTTGGCCGGCCATGTAAAAAACGCATGTTTGGTGGTTCATCCGCTAACTCCATTTTTAGAGATTTATAATATACCATATTAGCATATTTACATATATTACATATTTGATATATTATATTACCTATCATGTTTGGATTCTCATGATGGGATGGATGACTATAACTTCAACAGGTGTATTGCCATTACGGTATGTTCCCATGAGTTTCGCATCATAAGGGTTGAATCATTATATCCCAAGCCTCCAGATCCCATTTGATTCCTGTGTGACCTGGTCTCAATGGGAATTTCAGGATCCAATACATGGAGGTACTGTACCATATTTCTGGCCATATTTTGTGGGGATATTCCCTTAATTACATAGCCTTTACATAGGCCTTACATAGGCCTTATATAGGCCTTATATAGGGTAGGTACCATCAATTTCAGTTCCTGTTGCATGGCCATTGGTCTCTGAGGAAATCGGAGGGTCGCGATCAGATCCTGGTCTACACTCAGTCCCTGCTGGCTGAGCAGAGCACTCCAGCAACCTTTGCCTTGAGCGACCTTGTGGCGATGGCATCTTGGCTGACGTGGTGATGTTTTACCGCTCTTTACCATCAAAGATTGTGGCTGAACCAAGAAAACAGGTGGTACAATGGTGATACCCTCTGGTAAAGCAACATAGCTATGGTAAAATGGCCATTTATAGTGGATTTTGCCATGAAACATGGTGGATCTTTCCAGTTCGCTATGTGGCTGTTTACCAGAGGGTATGATGGGGACAATTTTTTGGGATCATTGGATGGGATCTTCTGATGGGTTTGTTTCGTCGGTGATTTTTTACTGTACTTTTTCCAATGGGAAATCCACGAGACAACGAAAACCCATGGGGGATATGTGTTCCTTTTTGGGGGGGGTTCTTAAGCAAATCCAAGACCAGCAACGATAAGTCAACATGACTTAACCATGAACATTGCCGATTTCAGTCGGTATGATGGGGAGGCAATGGAGACTTAACCACTAAAAATGTGGACTTAAGTATCCCCAACCAACAAGAATGGTGATACAATGGGGATATAATCAGCATCAGCTGGATATATAGTATCTTGGATGAGGAAATGGGAGGATGATGGCTGAACGGCAGGAACTGTATGGCTCGAAATTGTGGGGTTCCCAAAATGGATGGTTATTATTAAGATAAATCTGTGCATTGATTCATGACCAGAAAATCAAACATGTGTTGGTTGGGGTGTTCATGCTTGACTCTTCTACACATTTCAGTTGAGTTCCAGTTGTTAAAAGATGTTCCATGGATTTATCAAAGCTGGCTAGATCAAGAGCACCAGAAAGAGTTAGTTCACTGATTTGCACAGGGAAAGTCACAAAAGCTGTTGCAGTCGCCACGTTTGCATATCATGTACACCTCAAGAGGTGTCGGCGGTCGATCCATGGTTGGATCAAAGGTCTGACCTCCTGGTGCTTTGTCGCCACGGCAACTCACCGAAGTTGCACAGAGTCACACTGCTCCATGGTTCGAGCATCTGAAGTTCCATACTTTAACTTCATGCCTCATATATATATATACACATATATATATATATATAAATAATATGTTCATCCCCAAGTGTTTGATATCCTTCAAAAACAGGTTCCCCATTTGATGGTGAACTCTTCTGTTTTCTCCGAGAATTCCCCTTATGTCTCGTCAGCCATCAGCTGCCAGGTCTCCAATGTCTCCTTTGAAGACTTTGACCTGGATGCCATGGATTTGGGTGGAAACCTCACCTGGGCATTGGCTGAAAACGAGGCCAATCGGCCAATCGCGATTTGGGTAAGTTCTACCCTCTGGTAAACTAACATAGCTATGGAAAATCACCATTTTTAATGGCCATTTTCAATAGCTACATTAAATTACCAGAGGGTATGGGTCAAAATGTGGTTTCGCCCCAGAAATAGGGAGATGCTTTTACGAAGTTGCTTATTACCCAGGTGATTATGCTATATGACTATAATTTTCCCCATTGAAAAAACTAGACCCTCCAAATACACCCCAAAAAAGGAAAAGTACTAGCAAACCATGGGGCCAAAACATCAGATTTTTTTGGGTACAAACGGAAAGTCCAGGTCTATCCGTTTCCGGTCGCCACAACTGGGCAGGCTCTGGTGACGCACTACGTGGTCTACTTGGCCCAGAGCTGCAACGGTAGCAACGTCAGCAAGGCAAAACCTTGGGACCCGGTACCCTATAGCTGGTATTCATGGCCAGTCATATGGTTCATACAAGGTGGTGCCCCAGTTTGTTAGCTAAGTTGGTTTATAACCCCCACAACTATGGTTGATGGCAAATATAACTTATAATTATAGTTAATGGGGTTAATAGGGTTTATAAACCAACTATATAACTCCCAGTTATAAACTATAGTATTCATGGGGTTTATAAACCAACAAACATCACTGGGGGGCACCATCCGGTAAATTGATCCATCCCCATGTGTCTTGGAGAAGTCACAGGTAATCACCTTGGGATTTGGGATATAAAATATATGCAAAATCCCAAGATGAAAATACAGGTTCCTTCCGATGATCATATTGTTTTATATGTGAGTTGCAGACTTGAATCGGCTGTCAGAACGCCATCACGGTAAGCCGGCAGGTGCGTAACTCTACAATCAGGGCATGTTGGTACTTTCAGCTCAATGGGGACCGGCTAAACAAAGGGATGTTGTTACCACCTGAACATTAGACGACTGTTCATCCCTCCCTATTTGGAGATTTCACATTAGGTGGTTGATGAAATAACAGCAGAACCCGCCCCCTTCACATTTTAATCTTCAAAACTGAGGTCAATGATGGCAATCACACCCGTCATTTTTTTCTTGGTCAAGTCATATTGAACTGGCCTTGACCAGTCGGAGTTTCTCAGATATTTCCAATGTTGTTCCCTAGTAAATGACTTTTTTGCTAGTATCCCCAAAATCATATCCTCAGTACCTCCCCAGTATTTCATGAAATTGTGTAGTTTCACTATGTTGGATGATTGGTAAATATGTTCAAATCACTATTTTCCTTGGTTAAATCCTACAGTTGTTCTTGAGGATGATTGTTTCATTTTTTTTCGATAAGAATCATTAGAATTTTCCCTATTAAACAACAAATAGAGAACCAGTTATCGTGGAACCACTATGTTTTCTATATGTGTCCATTATTTTTCTTCGGATATGATTTCACGGAGAAGATTGATCCCTTTTGTTTAACAACCCTCCATGATTAAGCATCTCACCATTTCTTCCATGGAACATCATGGATCCTCCATGATTTCCATATGAAATAAGATATTCCATGCAACAATCATGATGACATTCTCTATATATTCTTGATTTTTGTTGGCCATTTTTGGTAGAAACCATGGGAAACCACGATTTTCCCTGTTTCACATTATTTTACCATGAACGCTCCACCGGTCTCTCCGGTCACTCCGTAGACTTTGGCGGCGCTGCTCAGCGGTTCCTTGGTCTTCAGTGTGGATGGTGCCACAGTGTCGCAGGTGGACATGGGGACGAGGAGCTGTACGATGCTGGGAGATAATGTTGATGGATAGTACCTACATATATATATATATGTACATATATATATATACATATAAATATATATATATATAAGTATATATATATATAAGTATACATATGGTATCCCCCAAAAAAATCAACTATCTATCTATCTATCTATCTATCTATCTATCTATCTATATATATATATGCGTGTGTGCGTGTGTTTTAAAAGGATATTCATGGATCTTGATGAATTTTCCTGGATTCAATTGGGCTTCAATGGATTGTGATAGATGTTAATCGATATACTTGGCTAAGTTGCTTCATAGCTGCGTTCACAACAATGATCAACGTTTTAAACAGAGTTGACTTGGCACACAGGAGGTAGGGAGAATATGGCTGTTCCAGCGGCTGGGTGAATCACCAAGGAATATGATCAGTCCAAACATTTTAGGATAACATGTTTTAACAATGGTAAACATAGTGATTTACCACAGGATATAAATCGTGATTTACACATAGTTAAAAAAAAACTATTAAAAATGGTTATTTACCATAGGATATAAATGGTTATGACTAACATAACTATGGAAAATCACCATGTTTAATAGGTAAACCATCTATTTCTATGGGCCATGGCTTCCATGGCTATGTTAAATAACCAGAGGGTATCCATAATTAATCATTCCTTAATCATTATCAATCATGCTAATCTATCATGATTTATCAACTAACATGAGAATTGCAAAGGAAAACGCAAATGGGATAAAACTTGGTGCAAGACTGCAAGACAAGCATATTGAGGAACCATCAGGAAAATCATGTCTGATTGTCAACCAAAAGCCCCGAAGATGCCCTTGGAATCAATCCAGTGATGCACCACAAGGACTGGCTAAACTTCATGAACACAGCATGGTGCAGGAAGACACCGTGGGTGGATTTCATTAGATTTGAATCCTGAAGCATATCATAAAACCATGATTGGCTTCTTGATTTGAGATAGTTCTAGATAAGTTGTAATTTCCCCATGTCAGCTTAGTGAATTATTATGAGTTATTGTATGTTAATTATCCCGCTAGATGATGAACATGCTGAACCCCAAGTGTCCCATATTTGTTGCGGCAGACGGGTCGCTTTTCACACGCAGGTGGAAGCGGCGGTTATTGCAGCCTTGGCCATTGAGTGGGGTAACCAAGGCGGTGACGGAAAGGCGGTGGAGGTTGGGACTGAAATCTTTGGAGAGAACTGGTTGGTAAACCTGAATTTCATGGGTGAATTACCCTCTGGTTATGACTAACATAGCCATGGAAAGATCCACCATTTTTAATAGGTAAACCATCTATTTCTATGGGCCATGGCTTCCATGGCTATGTTAAATAACCAGAGGGTATATTGTATTGAATGATGTGATTTGTTCATCAGATTCTGAGTCAGGTTTGATGGTGGTATATGGTTTACCCTGAAAGAACTGAGATAGTGGGTCAAGTTATGGTTTAAGTTTGAGTTGATGGTGGTTTACCCTTAAAGAACCCTGCACTCCTGGGTCATAGGCTGCTGATGGTATAAACAAGACCATAGATGGGAAGATCATAAGAACATGAATGGGAAATAATTGCACAGTTAGTGGGATATATACATATATATATATAACTTACATAGCCAAGACTATATATATATATAACTTACATAGCCAAGAATACATATTTGTAAAATTGTTTAAACACACATTCTTTGAAAGATTGGGTGTCCCAAAAAGATACCGGGGGGTGAAGTTCCATCAAGTTCCCACTGTTCCCACTGAACTTATTGTAAAATGGAGGGGTATATACCGGCATACCCCATTTTCAGACACATCCCAAATATCTACTGATCTACTGGTGTTGATCCCATGAATATCCCTACCATCCCAGACAAACATTCCCACCATAGGTGGTTTTCTAGCCCATTTCCAGAGTTATTTCATCTCCAGTCTATCTTCAGATACTGGTTGGTGGTTTGGAACATGAATTTTATAGTTTTTCCCCATCTATTGGGAATGTCATCATCCCAACTGACTCATATTTTTCAGAGGGGTAGGTTGAAACCACCAACCAGATATAAAGATCATTAACCATCAATATCCCATGTTCATGATCTCCCCATGGTTAAACCATTAAAACTCTAGTCTAACCATTAAAAATCATGTATCCCCATCATATCCCACTATTATCCCCATTAATGATGGTGATACCAACGTCTTCTTGGGGTTACCCTCTGGTAATTTAACATAGCTATTGAAAATGACCCAGTCGAAATAGTGGATTTTCCCATTAAACATGGTGGATCTTTCCATCGTTTTTTGTATGTTTACCAGAGGGTATATCTATACATCTTCCCATGGTTTAGTAGGGAATTTCCACATAATTGGGACCATAGAAGTGGGGTGTTTAATATTACAGGATGGTGCCCCCCAGTTATAAGTTGGTTTATAAGCCCCATTAACTATAGTTATATCTGCCATAAACCATAGTTATTGGAGTTATTAAACCACCAACCAGTTTTATGTTTCGTGGCGTCCCCGGAAAGATGTCGAGGTTCGGAGCCTTCCCCGACAACATCGATGTCTCGGTGTCGAGTGCCACCACGCGGCGTCTCACGGGTGAGGCGGAAGGGTAGATTTCCATGAGGGGGGGGCTATTTACTTCTAACTGTAATTTACTAATATATATATATATATATCTATACACTATAATAATCTATAATATATATATATAGATATACTATATATTTATTTATTTAATATATATGTATATACTATATATATATATACCTATAATCTACACTGTAATTGATGCCATATTACTGTAGATTTTCCATATCAATATCCGTATCCATAGTAAATTGCAGTAAATTGATGTGATATTGACATGGAAAACGCGTTGCTCATTTGTAGATCATGTTCTTAGTGACATCATGCGTTTCCATATCCGTGTCAATTTGCCGGAGGGTAGTATTGTCTTTGATGGTTCATATAGTTGCAACATGTTGGGTCAACCGTAGGGGTTTGCCGAAGCAAACAAGGTTTCTGAGCTCGTGACCATTGGGTGGGGGTGGGGGGGGGGGGGGGGGGGGGGGGGGGGGGGGTTAGGGGGGGGGGGGGGGGAGGGGAAGTAATAACGTTCAGGCAGTTTGCGTTCCATAGAACTCATTATCCAACATTGGAATAGCTGTCCGTGGGGTGTGGGGGGGTGGGGGGGGTTGGGGGGTGGGGTGAAGAGGGGCCCTAGCGTCTACTTCAAGATCAGCTAAGGCGTCTTCCCCAATGACAGCACTATTTTACTCTCAGCCTGTTGCCGGTCAGTGCTTGTCCACAGGGTTACTCTATATACCTCTTGAGCCTTGAAGGGCGCATATAAATGTTCTCAATACTCATGCATGTACCTCTGTAGATATTAGGTCGAAACAAAACCATGGGGGGGGAGTAATAAGGTTCAAACAATTCATCGAACAATAGCACCAAACATTCGAACAATTCATCGAAACTCAACATGGCTCCGAAGGAAATCGAATTATGCTGTTCCAATAAAACACGCAACTTTATTTCTCTTTCCAACAAATCACAAGTTCAAAAATCCTGCTAATTTTTCCGCGGGATCCCGCGAAAAAATCTTGTTCGCAAAACATGAACCTGGTTCAAACAATCATCCCTTATCATGCAAACATCTTGCAAATGCTAATGTGAAACCAATGAAAAACACTGAAAATACCATGAAATTTCCTCCTACTAAACGGCTGCGGATGGACATACATGATCTTAACATATGTTACCCTTCTTGCAAACTCATTCCGACTCACGGCAAACCCCCCCGGCAAACCCAACATGTTGCAACTATTTAACTATGGATGTTTTTGGATGTGTTGGTTCCAAAAACTGATATTCTTGTGAAGGGGTATATCCAATATCAATTAGCGATGATGAAATCCTCAGATATACCAACGTGTTTTTTCACTCCTGGGCAGATGCGTGGTGCTGAATGGAGACGGTCCAGCAAGCCATGTTTGAGTACCACAGGGTGGTGCCCCGCAGTTTTAAGATCCGATTTTTTGAAATTGTTTCAAACAAAACTAATTGAACTATATATATAGTTGATCATTGAACTATATAGTTGATCATGGCCATGAACCCTAGCTATACCCTCGCTATATAATACCGTCCTCCATTAAACGAGCTTGGCCCCATGCTGAAGGCTCGGCGCTTGGCTGCCAACACCTGGTTGGTCACCTACCAGGTGGGGTTGAGGGTATTTGGAGGGTCTAGGAATTGTCAAAGTGGGTTGTTTTCCAACATTGCTTCGATGTTTGAGCCCTGCCTTGAGCCTTAGTCTTACGAAAAAGTGGACATCCCGGAGATTTCAGGGTTGCTCCAAGCTATGGTAAGATTGGTAAGTTCTTGCCACATCGGGGGGTTGGATTTTGGATCATTGTACCGATTGACTGGGTGCAGCCCGTATATTACAAGGGACTCCCCTCAAAGGTAGAACAGGTGCCTACTTCTTTGACACACGGGATTCGAACGTATTCTTTTTGTGTCAACCCAAGATTGATGACCCTGGTATGACTCGTTGGTTCCAAATTCAAAAAAAAATCTGGCAGATTTCATATATGAAATCAGGGGGTTATTTGCATCGAACTGGAAGAATCCGCTCGATTTGGGGAACATTCCCCAAGTAGCACTGAGTAATTCATCATGTAATATCTACCGACGGAGGAAACTACAGGTGATTGCGTGTGGAATGTGTAACTCAAACTCTCAAGTGCATTCGACAACGTTTAAAGACCTCGTGGCCGATTCAGCCCAATAGATAAAGGTTCATATTGGTCTTTCAAGCTGTGTTGACCCAGCATATTATATAGCTTTTGTTGTATGTGTTTGTTTGCAAATTGCCCAAGGATGTGAAGTTCACAGATTTGTTGCTTGTTGGAGTATGTGGATGTACCAATGTACCATCCAATACAGGAACTCTGACAAAGACCCACACAGTGGAGAGTGGAGACAAGTCTATATTATCCTAATTTACTGAGTAACTCCACATGAAACAGTCACATATCATCATATATCATACTACATATGATCCGACTCATTGTTTTTGCTGAGTAAACCATGCTTGTTGAAAAAAAACTGGCGAATCCACTGTGTATATATATATATATAGAAACATTAAAAATATAAAGATCCAGCATCTCGTTTTACCCTACATATCTCTACATATCTCTACATTTTATAGATGAGATGAATGTCCCCATTTCTGCGAAACGGCCGAAACGGCCCTGGCCAGGTCCTCTTAACCTCCATGACCTCGGCCTTTGCGGCACAGAGTGCTGTGAGTGGCCCATCCTTCAGGGTACAGCTGGGATCGCAGCTGATCGCACAGGGCGTGGAGAGTCACTTGGGCACGGCGCGTTCGGCAATGGCAGGGTGGTTTTTTGAGATGAAAAATGTTCGTTCTATTGGGAAAAGACTATAGGATTTAAGTGGGCACCTTGGGATTTAGCATGAGAAATTGTGATGTAACTGGGAGAATTGGGATTGCGGGAAAATGATGAACCTTTTTCAACTTTGTTCACTTCTCTTTTGACTCGTGCTGCAAACAGAAACATGGATGATTCTTATTCCAGATAACCAAAGCTGCAGGTCGGTTCTATCCAGTGATTTGGAGCTTCCCAACCACCAATAGGTGAAAACCCTGATTTTGTTGATAAATAGCTTATACCATGTTAACCAAGCATATGGTAATATCTAGATTAATTATAATTATATCAGCCAGATCCAGAAATGTGAATATTGTGATATATATATATATAATATAGATACTATGTTAATACTCTGTTAGCGAAAGAAATATGGTGATTTTCATTGTCATGTGTGAACCAGACCTGGCCGCCTGGCCGATGGTGACCAGCAAGGTTCAGCAGTCTCCTCCTTGGCATCTTGACGGGGGGCCAATGCTCCGCAGAATTGGCGCAGCATTGGGGGCTACAGTTGGGGTGATTTTTATGATCCAATGGGAATACTCAAACCATTTGGGATATATATATATATATATACAACCCTTATACCTATGGTTTCCAATTTTCTTGGAAAAAGGATTAAAGTAAATATGTTCTTTTATTTGAGAGGATTTATAATGGTGATTAATTGGAATATAACTGGTTTGGGAGTGCAGTTGGGGTTATTCATGGGTATACATACATACATATATATATATATTCATGGGGTTATTCAGGAGTGCAGTTGGAATATATGTAGTAATAGTCATGGTAACAACATCTGTATAACAACTCCAATCATCAACTCAGTTGGGAAAAATCGCCGCGGTACCTCTGGATAAAGTTCCAAGTGATGGGATGGACGACTGAGATTTTTTTTTGCATTTTTTGGATGAACATGATACCCTCTGGTATATAATGGGATTTATAGTGATTTAATGGGATTTATAAAGAATTTAATGGGATTTTATAGTGATTTAATGGAATTTATAGTGATTTAATGGGATTTTATAGTGATTTAATGGGATTTATAGTGATTTAATGGGATTTTATAGTGACTTAATGGGATTTATAGTGATTTAATGGGATTTTATAGTGATTTAATGGGATTTTATAGTGATTTAATGGGATTTATAGTGACTTAATGCGATTTATAGTGGTTTAATGGGACTTTATAGTGATTCAATGGGATATTAATGGGATATTAATGGGATGTAGCCTCTGGTAAACTAACAGTTTGCCATTGAACATGGCCCATTGATCTAGTGGATTTACGCATTAATAGCATGGTGGATCTTTCCATAGTTACGTAAACGTGTACCAGGCCGGGTAGCTAATCCCATCCCAGCTAAAAACATTTTTCCAGAAAGGGACCCATGATTGATGAATAGATTCATTGCCAAACATACCAAACCTGGGTTCTTGGGGGGCTAGTTTTTTATACTATGGGGCAAGGATTGATGCATGCTACATGGAACTTCAACCAACTTCCCAATGGTGAAGCCCTAAAATCATAAGGGCTTTGGGCGGATCTTAATCATCAACAACTGGAGGTTGAGGGGTTGGTGAAATCTTCGGCAAACGGTTTGCTACGGAAAATCACCATTTCTTCATAGGTAAATCATCGAACTACATGGGCCACACCATAGCTATCTTAGTTTGCCAGAGGGTCAACCCTCACCCCACTGGTACCGTGGAGCACCGTGGAAATCGGCGTTCAGGTCCTGATCGACTTCTCTTCGGTGTCCCTCAGTACGGTGCTGGTCAACTCCCTTCCAACTCTGCTCCTTGCCATTGATATCTTCGATCTGTAACAAGCTCGGCATCACCGTAAAGAATGGTGGGAAACATGGGGAGAAACATCCAAAATTCTCAGGTTCAGATCTTGTTTGGGATTCTGGTACATGTGACTACTCAACCCAGAAAGTTGGATGCTTAAGACTACACATGACCGGATTTGTACTACCCTTCAGTTCAAGCCATACTACGCTTCAGTCATCAAACATGCCTGGCTGGGAAATCAACTGTAAATGGGCACTTAAATGTGAACATCATCTGTATTCATTCATTAAATGTTAAAGATTGTGATTTTCCAGCAAGCAATGTTTGATCACCAGAGGGTCCCCGTATTTTTTACCTGTATTTCCTCGTGTTTTTTTCAACGGGTACCGGCTCCGCTAGCAGGTTGCCATGGAGTGGCGTCTTCAACGGCAGCAACATGTCCTTCCGGAGCCTTGGAGAAATGTCACCACCCCTGCATGACCCATTGCCGGATGGTTTCGACATGTTTCCAGCCATAAAAATGGTGAAACTTGGGGCTATTGCTGTAAACTGACATGGCACTGTACACCCAATCCCTGGTGGGATCGTTGGAAAGTCGGAAGCCCAGGGTTTCTGTACGATTTTTCCTCAAAGATCAATCCATCCGATTGATTGGATGTATGTTCAATTATGTTCATATATCTTCATATGTTGATTGTCAAATATAACGGTTTGAAATTTGAAATGGTCAATTCCAACATGATTGATTGTCAAATCACGTCATATCCAACATCTTTGATCTCCAGCATTTTTGATGGCTCCATTAATCTCCATGTCAAAGGACGGGCCCCCGGCTGCGCCAAGGTACCTCTCAGACGAGGACAGCGATGGCGATTTTCGACGACTCAGTGCCTGGACCGTGGTATGGTGGATGGATTGCGAGGGGGGCCTCCGAGATTCTTGGTTGGTACATTGTTTTAACTTTTTTTTACAGTTTATTCGGTATTATTCAACGAGAATGGGAGTAATGCAACCCAACAGTGGTTGAATATGTTCAATAGTGGTTGGGACCTGCGCAAAAGGTGAGGTTTGCAGATAGCACAAAAACCGGAAAAGTGCGAATACTCCAACCAGCTCCAAACCTTTCATGATCTAAGTGTATCCTTATTCCTGGGGCTTTGCCAATGGGAGTTGATTGAGATTGTGGGGCTTTACTTGGAATTAATAGGGCCCCCGCCTCCTTGCAGTTAGATAGACTCAGATAGACAATGTTAAAGTACAACTGTTTTGTGTTGTGCACAATATGAAGTTCTCCCTTATCCGCTGCAATGCACGCAAACTAAATACTTGATTCAGTGTTTTCAGTCCATCAATTCCCCCAGAGGCACTCGCACCACATTTGTGTTGTGTGCTTACAGGTTCCCTCAAGATTCCTTAAGATACCATGTGAACTCAAGTTGATCTATCATGATTTCGGGAGGGACAGAAATTTAGAGACATTATCCACGTTGAGCTATGAATTACCATGCAGTTATCCATTCTCCATTATCATTATCATCCATTGTACATTAAGATTTACCATAAAACTCATAAAACCTTGCGTTATTGACAACCTCAAGGATACCCACTGGCTTGAACCATGCCCAAAAGTTCATCAGACTCGTTCTTTTTGCTGAAAATCGTGGCTTTCATTTGGAATTGTCTAAGAATAAGGTATTCCTAAATCCACTGCTTAGTCATCTTCCCTATTAGAATTGCCATTTGGGAGGGATACTCCATGTTCAGACACAGCCAACTATGATAACTATGATGGTGATGAATCCCAAGTCTATCCAATTTCCAATTATACCTTCATAATCACATGAAAAAACATTATGCATCCCCAGTTTGGCTTCAAATAGCCATGTGATTTCCAATTATAACTTCATAAATGATGGCTAAATAATCACATGAAGTTCCCCAGTTTGACCCATTTTTCTCATGAAAAAAAACATAAAACCTCAGTGATCCTCAGAGGCAGTGCGAGCTGGGAAGCCGACCAGCGCCCTGGCACGAGTCATTTTTTGGGCACGGGGGTTGTTCATTTTGTGGGGTACTGTACCCAAAATCTTCCAAAATGTGGATAAATTTGGATTATGTGTAAACCAATGGAAAAAAATAGTAATCCAAATAATTATACTGTAGCAATTGTGTTATTTGTGTTCCTTTGGACAAGGGGGAAATCAATATAAATCAATGGTTTTTCGTGGTGTTCCGTGTTAGGAACCCCCATGTACTTCTGATTGAGAAGCCGAAAAACAGGGTGACATGACGTACCCAAAAAGTCGTGCAAGTTTCGAAATTTCGAGTTACATAGCATCTAAGCCCGAGCCAAAATAGAATAGATCATCATTGTCCCATCGATGATCCTACAATGGAAATGTTGTAGGCGCTACAAAATCAAGACTGTCACCATCTGTGCAATAGATTGGACCTCAGGAATTGGGATGGTGAGGTTTGAGTACCAAGACGTGTATGGTACATTCATGGACAGGTGATTGAGGACAAATGTAGACACAATGATACAAAATATGTTTGTACAAACATCTCCGAGATCGTTACATGGATGAACTGGGACATGTTGCCCTTGCCGCACAGTTGGTTTCCCAAGGTCCCTAGAGATACCCAGTAAACTAAGATGGCTATGGAAACTCCATGGGTTGTTTCCTCGGAAATGATAGACTACTGGGTGGTGGATTTTCCATGGCCAGGTGAAATTGTCCTGGAAAGTATACGCTTTTTTGATCTAGTGTCAACCAATCAAGGACAAACAGATCGATTTGTTTTGGTTCATTCGATTCAAAAAAACTTACCTCAAAGATATCAACAAAGGAAACCATTATAAAGTATAGAGACACTTAGCACAGGATTGTTTTCCATACTTAAGCCAAACATGTTGATACGTTATGATGGTTTGGCAGCCATCTCTGGAACGCTTTAGGAGCTGGACCTACTTATGCAACCTGGAGTACTTTGGAAACGTGCCATGGATGGGAACGGCGTCAGGAAGTGGATGATGATGGAAGTCCCAACTGGAATGGTTTGCGGATTTACATGGGATTTACATCATGTACCATGGAACCATCCCAAGATTATGATATTCCCAACATGCCGAACATGACCCCCTTGATGTAGACCACAGAGTTTGGGAAGAGATGGCTAACGATGACCAGACACCTCTCAACATCCTTTTCCTCCAACAACCATGGATGGGTTTCAGAGTTTCAATATGTTTCAATATGTTTCAGATCCTAAAGATCAATTGAACAATCCATACCCTCTGGTAATTTGTTACATAGCTATTGAAAATGGCCCAGTCGAAATAGTGGATTTTCCCATTAATAGCATGGTGGATCTTTCCATAGTTTTTTGTATGTTTACCAGAGGGTATATCTATACATCTTCCCATGGTTTAGTAGGGAATTTCCACATAATTGGGACCATAGAAATGGGGTGTTTAATATTAGGGGTTGTAAACCAACTAAACAACCCCATTTTTTCTCTGGGTCCATTGCTCCATTGCTCCCCCACTGGGGTCGACTTCGACCTCAACGTCGACAGGTGTCCGTGGGCGTTGGCAGCATCCTGGTGCCGCCGGAAGCTCCGATCTGATGGTAGGTGGTGTATCAAATGTACCCGGCCTGGTTATGACTAACATAGCCATGGTAACACGATGGCCCTAATCGAAATAGATGGTTTACCATGGTTTACCTAGCTATCAAATGCTGGATCTTTCCATGGCGAACTGTTAAATAACCAGATGGTAAACATACAAACAACTATGGAAAATCATCATTTTTCATAGGTAAATCAACTATTTCGACTGGGCCATGTTCAATAGCTACGTTAAATTACCAGAGGGTAATCCTGATGTATCACAGTATACTATACAATACTCTGATGTTCAATGTTCATCTGTTCATCAATGTTCACATCACATTTATTGTTATGTTGTGTTATGTTGTGTTTTGTTGCGCTGCGCTGTGCTGTGCTGTGCCCTGCTTTGCTCTGCTCTGCTATGTTATGTTATGTCATGGTATGTTGTCATGGTCAAATATGATTCTGAAGTTTTCTTACTGTATTATCATGAATGTATATATTATCAATGTTATTTAACAATATCATCATTGATATTTATTGATATTGTTTTTGAGATTACCATCATGATTCACGAGTATCCCAAAAAACTCCACCGAGGAAACAGCGCTGGAAAACTTCACTCACTTTGCCATCTTCAGCCGAAGCGCTGTGGTGCTGCGGCTGTGGTGTTGGCACTGGAGGGGAAGGGTTTGGGCAGGGCTTGGTGGAAGGTTTACCTTTTGTTAAACTAGCATAGCTATAGACAATCATTTTTTTTAAAGGTATATCAACTGTATGTGTTTTTTGTTGCAATCCCAAGAAAGGATAGACAGGTCACCATCTTAGTCACACTAGAGATTATATTGATCTATTGATTAAAGATGATTAAAGGATATTGATAAACAATATAACCTCTATCTAGACCACTATTTTGGTTCGATGCTACTTGTTGCTTTATCTTGTTTTGGTTTATGTTTTTTGTTGACGCCACCATAAGATTTGTTTTGTAGGAAGCACTCTGACACGTCGGAACAAATCGTCAATGTTTTGGTGTGTGGAAAAGAAACACATATATACTGCGGATATGCATTTCTCATGTCACTTATTCTCAGTTGTTTGTATTTAGTCATGTTGTTGCCCACGAAAACTTCAACCCACTCCGGGTGTTTTTTGTTTAATCTTCCCAGCTGACAGCTGCTCATGCAAGGAGATACCCAAGGGGGAAATCATTTGGCCAGTTGTTGCGTTAGTGATATGGCATGGCTATTTATTCATTTGTATTTTCAATATTTGACCATATTTGTACTATATCCTAGATGACTTATGATGACTTGTACATGTGTGGTACAGCCCGATCTTTGGTGATTGTATCCTCGGTGTTATCGAGTCAAGAAAAGTGACGATTCCAAAGTCCCGTAGCATGCAGATTGCATACCCAAAATGTCAAGTGTGGCATGTGCACTAGCATCTACCCTAGAAAAATGGACAAGAATACAGAATATACCATGCAACAGCCTCTAATATTCCCCAACAAATGGTACCATCTGGTTATTTAACATAGCCATGAAAAGATCCACCATTTTTAAGAACGGTAAACAATCTATAAATGGGCCATGGCTTCCACGGCTATGTTAGTCATAACCAGGCCGGGGGTCGCAAGGGTCAAATCGCAAGGAGCGTCAGGCCTCCATCGTGTCTGGTTAATGATATCTGACATAGGAACCTAAAGTGACAAAGTGACATGATTCTCATATAGTGGGTATAATTATAATTAATTATATAGTTATATAATTTTATGTGATTTTAGGTTCCTAATAATTTTATAAATTCATAATTAGTTATATTATAATTATAAAATTATACATATTATAAAATAAAGTCATTGATGGTTCAGATGGATTCAGATGGTTCATCCAATCAATAAGAATTGATGAATTTGATATCACCAAATTTAATCCACATTCACCATTTGTTTTTTTTCCCATGGTAAAAATCCCATGTTCAATGGGAAATTTCATCATATGTTTCCCTTGATTGCTGATTCCCATAGGATCCATGGTGCTGCTATATATGGTAACATGGATCCCATCAATATACCCCTTTATGTTAGCATATATAGCAGCAACATGGATCCTATGGATCAAAATCAATACCTATACATACCATTTTTAGTGGGTTATTCACATCCATAAATCCCAGCTATTTTGATGTGAACAGAAGGGGATTCCATGGGTTTTGACACACTGCCATATTTTTCCCTATGATGATTGGATGATCTCCTTTTCCCATGTTGAAATCCCCCCATGATGCCGAATCAGCTCAGGCCGAAGCCACGCTGGCGGCATCCCTGCGCATCGAAGATGCCGAGGTTCGTCGGACTGAGATCGGGTGGGGTTACGATGAGGTCGTCGGGTGGTGTGGCTGCTATATATGGTATATATGGTATACATGCTATCTACTTATGGTATAATTATATGGTATACGGTATATATGGTAAGGATCCATGTATGGAATATATGGTATATGGTAAATATATTGTATGGTATATATGGTATATGGTAACATGGATCCCATCAATATACCCCCTTTATGTTAGCATATATACCAGCACCATGGATCCAAACTGGGCTACACAACTGGGTGATTTTTGTTGGGCAAATGTTGGGAAATTAATTTCCAGCACCATGGGTCGCATATGGGAAAAGTTTTGCGGAACTTTTTGGGGGAATCAAACAGCAAAAAACCGGCGGGAATTTACCATGGGATTCAAGCATCAAGAATGGGCAGAATGGACATTGAACCAAGTGCTGTAGCAGATTTAGATGACAGGAATTCGCGAACGATTCCCGATTCCATCAACATAAGTGGGGAGGATTTGGATGTTAGCATATCTTAGCATCAAACATAGAGACAACGGCATCAAACAAATCAATACCCCTTGTACCCGTTGAGCAACAACCATCGGCTTACGCATGGGAGGGTGCAGGGTGGGGCCGCCAAGCTGAGTTGGTTTAGGGCTATGGTTCACTATGGTTTATGGTTGACGTATCTATGGAGTTTATGACTCAGCTTTGAATTGAAAGTCACCTTGTTCCATCTGCTGAATTGAATAAGTCAACCATAGTCTAAAAATCTTTAAAATCCCGTAGTGAAGCATTTTTCTGTTTAAGAACTACCATGGCTCATTCAACAGCTTTAAACATCTCTAAGTTCCCGAGGCCAGCGTGTCATCGGTGGATCTTCCGGACCTGGACTTGGACCTGGCGGAGATCGGCGGAAGCATCTCCTGGGTGCCTGGGATTTCGGGAAATCTGGGATCGGCCATGAAGATAGGGCCTTAACTTGGCTTGAGGGCTTCTGAAGTCTGGTGGTTTTGGAGTTTTACATTCGAAAACACAAACCAAAGTGGTGAGTGGTGTTAAAGTCGGTGTTCTCTTGGATTTTTACGACATGATGTAAGTGATTTAAGCAAAACAAAGTGGTGTTGAAGTTGGAGTTCGTTGGGTCCCACATGGGATTTTAACGGTCCAATGGGTTTGTCTGATGTTTTTTTTCTCAGACAAATCCACATGGAGATTGATCAGCCCAAAAGCGGTTGTTGACGGTGTATTGAATCATTGAATGGTAAAGCCACTGGCAGATTAATCTACGATCCTGTAGATGTGTTGTTTAAGCACGGAAAAATGGGGATATGGAATGGTATGGATATGGGTACCAAGACCTATGCCATGAACTTGGAGAAACTTGGGGGATGAAAATCTATTAAATCATGGCATCAGCATCTATCAGTCAAAAAAAAGCTGGTTGGTGGTTTGGAACATGACTTTCATTTTTCCATATATTGGGAATAATCATCATCCCAACTGACTAATATTTTTCAGAGGGGTAGGTCAACTACCAACCAGAAGGGGCTTCACCAAGGGAAGCATGGTGACATGACGCTCACTGAAGGTTGAACCAACGAGTCTGGGAAGTGATCGTGTGGAGGAATATCGCCTCTACTTCTCCGTGTTTCGGCGGATGGTTGGGCTCCGGGGAATACTAAACCAATACAGAAGTCAATTGATTGGTTTACCCTCTGGTAAACTAACATAACTATTAATTGAAAATGGCACAGTTATAGTTGATTTACCCATTAAAAATTGTGATTTTCCTGAGTTATGTTAGTTTACCAGAGGGTATGTACATGTTTAAGGGAAAAAAAGCAAATACATCACCAATACATCAATCAACATCATCAATTGATTGGTTTAAGGGAAAATTGGAACCGGAAAGCCCCATATTTAGTGGGACAATCTATGTTTTCCTGTAGATTACCCCAATATCAGACATGCGTTGGTTCAAGATTTGAGATCCTTTCGTGGTTGGTTCCTGTGGAGAATCATGGTAAAATGTGGTGAATACATATATATATATTATGATATATAAATATTGTTATTTTGCTACATGCTACAGCCACCAAAGTCGATTCGGACTCGCAAATCAGTAAGTTCAAAACAGGACAGGGCAGGCTCACCAGCTACCCTCAAATCCACTGAGTAGAACTTAGAACCATCATTGTCCTTATTAAATTGCCAATCTTTAGTGGTTGAAATCACCATGCCTGCCCTCTGGGAAGCATGGTCTTCTGGAAAATCCTCATTGTGTTGACTACCGTAAGGTATTTACTATTCCATTTATATCCCATTTGAGAGGCTGCAGCTGCAGCAAGAGCGAGACCTCTTATTGCCATGGACATGAAACAATATACATTCCCCTTCCATGCCCATCATATTACTATTCCCATGAAATTTCATGGGGGAAATGCCAACAACATGGTCAGAAACATGGGATAGTTATGGATAGTTAGGATTTCATGGTGAAATGCAAAAAAATGGGATACAGGATGGGGCCCCCAAGATAGCGTTCAGTTGGTTTATAAGTGGCTTAACAATGGTTTATGGTAGATATAACGAACTAGTTACTGGTGATTATTTCATGGTTTATAAACCAACAAACTTATAACTGGGGGGCCCCATCCTGTAGGATTTGTCCAATCACCATTTTTGATATGACTATTAATTAGTTATTGGATAGTTAGGACATCATGGTGAAATGCCAAAAAAAACATAGGATAGTTCCCCCAATCCAATTCCCATCCAGACATCGACCATCCCCGACGCCAATAAGGGCGCCGTGGGTTCGACTCCGAGTTTCCACAGCTCAGTGCCCAAAGGCCAGCGTTCGCTGGCGCTGGCGGCAAACACGGCACTGCAGGACTTCAAGGCCGGCGATGGGAGGTCGGAGCTGGGAATTGCTAAGGGAATCTTGCGGGAGAATTTGTAGAGGGATTTTCTGGTGATTTTTAGTTCGAGAATTTATGAGTCTTTAGTGGATTTAAGCTATGTATATAGTGGATTTAACCGCAAAAAATGGAGTATCATGGTGTCATGACTTGGTTAAGCCACTTTCGATCGTATTGGGATGGCTTTTTTGTTGGGTTTGCCACATTACTATCTCATTCCTATATCTATATATATATATATAGATAGATATCTATCTGATACATCCTATGAAATATCCGATCAACTAAGTATTCCATTATATGATAAATTATATATATATTATATCATATTATATATATACCCATAGAATGGTTGAAATCCCAATTGTTGAAGGTGGACCAATGGTGGACACAGGAGTTGCTGGTCTTTACGGTGTCCAAGCTGACGGAACAGTCCACCCCAGCAGTGGCGTTGTTGTCCGACACCTATGCGGTGGTCAGCAATTTGCCACAGGGCGGCAGTGGGTGAAAGCCCTGCCTCGATGGAAGAAATCCTGCACCACCTGGGATGGTAGAAAACCTGTAAATAATGGCAGAAACCACCTTTTTTCAGTGGTGCAGGATTTTGCAACAGCCACCGTAGGGAATGGTAGGGATAATTCCGGGATAATTATTGATGATCAATGGACTCGTCCAAAAATGAGGGATGTCCCAAAGTGGTGATATTGAGAGGGAATGGATTTGGGGGGTATGGCGGCTATGACTCATTTTGTCGTCATGTCAGTTAGTGGTAAAATGAAAACTGAGAACATTGGATGACATGGGGTCTTTGACAAAATGTTGGTTTTGTAGCTCTCTGCTTCATTCTTTTGCCTTGAATCCGGAGTACACGTGTGACACGTAAGGCCCTTCCATGGCCCCGTCCCAGGTCGTTCCCCGACCTGGACCTGGACTTCGACGACCTTGGGGGAAGCCTGACCTGGACGGAACCCGTGGACGACCAATTCGTGGTGGCTTACAACGTGTACCAAGCGCTGCCCTTGGAGGACCCAGGGGTTGTTGGGATGCTGGTGGTGTTGGGGGATATCACTGGGGTGCTATCCCACCACCTATATATCTGGTTGGTGGTTTGGAACATTTTTTATTTTTCCATACATTATTGGGAATAATGATCCCAATTGACTAATGTTTTTCAGAGGGGTAGGTCAACCACCAACCAGATATAAATGGTATAGTAAGTATAGTATAAATATGGTCCCAAATAAATGTGTAAATCCAATCCATCTACTTCCCCTACTAAAAACAAGGGTTCTGCTGTTTTTTTTGTGTTTTCCTTTTGGATCCTTCTGGGGGATGGGATGGCAGAAAATGAATTCTGGTAATCTCAGCCCCATTGTTGGTTTGTGATTGCTGGGTTGTACTAAAAATGCGGATTTCACCAGCGACGATGGGAGAAAATGATGGGATGCCGCTAGAATTCATGATTTGTGATAGTAAGTGGGTTATGACTTATGACCCGCAGGAAACTGGGATGCATTGGGATATAGCCCAGTTGCTAGCCACTGAGCTACTTCTGCCCACATATAAGTCGTGGTGGGTCACATGGTATGTTTGGAACACAACCAGTTTATGTTTGGCCTTTGATGGGATACAGTATCATGGGATACTGTAACTTTGTTGGGTATGTAGTGAGAAACTGTGGAATTTTAAAGCACTTGGGGGTTGGGGATGGCTGGTACATGGAGGATAATCCGACAGGGACTTACGAACCAGGCTTTGTTCACGATTTCAGATCTTGGGATGATCTGCCAAGTAGATACAAATACACAAATGGTACAGAAAATCAGAAATCCCTCATTTACAGGATGGTTTTCCTATATTAAAACTTCCATTTCTATGGGATTTCCACGGATTTCCCCCTGTTTTCTGGCTGATTTCCCAGCCATCCCCCAGGAGGCCCTTCCGTTGGGTCTCTGCGGCGCTTCCACCGGCGCCACTGGCGCCGTGGTCAGCGGCACGGTGAGAGTGACGCTGAGCGACGTGACGGCGCAGCAACTGCAGGTGGTAACCTGGCCGCAGGTGGATCAACAATTTTGAATTACCCTCTGGTAATTTAACCATGGACGAAGGGGGGATCTTTTGGATGGAAAAATCATCTATACCCTCTGGTAAACTAACATAGCTATGGAAAATCACCATTTAACCTTGGAATCCTTGGGGAATTTACCTCGATCCATTGGGAATATGATGTGAATTTAAGCAACACATATAATCGGGAATTAACCATTGGTAATTTAACATGGCTATTGAAAATTGCCATTTATAGTGGATTTTCCCATTAAAAATTGTGATTTTCTATAGCTATGTTAGTTTACCAGAGGGTAACTTTGGAATCCTTGGGGAATTTTCACCATAGCTGGAATATGATGTGAATTTAAGCAACAAATATAGGGATACACAATAAACTTACCATAGCTGGTTGGTGGTGACTGGAACCATGGAATTTTGAATGACTTTCCATCTATTGGGAATGGAATAACCATCCCAACTGACGAACTCCATCATTTTTCAGAGGGGTATGTCAACCACCAACCAGCTATAAATAGAATATATATAATTGTATTCGAAATGGTAATTTAATAAATATACGTAATATAATATTAATAGTAATAGCTAATAATGATGATGATAATGATACTAACAATAACAATGACTATCATAATAGTTAATAACAATACATATAATAGATCTACTTGATCATTGTAGAATTTGAGCCATAAATAATATGATAGCCGACATTGGTAGATCGACATGTTTTTCATTTCTGCCTGAGCCATCGTTGGGGTTTTATTTTCAATGTGGGGAGTTCACTACTGTATCACAGTATGAGCAAGAAGTTTTAACCCAAAAACATGGATACTTCTTGTTGGATCATGGAGATTTAAGCCGAACATGGGAGATAGTTAATACCTGATGGTTGATGATTGAAGGGAGGCGACTTACTAGGTACTGATGGGATTTGACCCGCTCGGAAGTCCAACCTGCCTGGTTCTGAAGGTCATCTGGGTATCAATTGTGTAAACACACACTACATCATATAATGTAATGTCAGATCCTAACTAATTATAATCAACCTACCTGGAACCCACTTGAACTGATTTTTTTTAAACCGCGGGGTCCTCCACGTAGGCTATACCTTTGCAGTCCGCGTAGGCTTTGCGTAGACTTTGCGTAGGCTTGATTAGTTTAAAGGGCTAGGCAATAAAAAAAACAACACAGCTCACTTGTGACCCTCATTTGAAAGTGTAATTCCGCGTTTAGTGGGTCATCAGCCCCAAAAAATAGGGTCATGTGGGTTTCCGGCAAAGGTATTAGATGGTTCTCACTTATGCAATACACACATATATATATTGTTGCATCACAACTTGCATATTAGATCATATGTACCTTATTATTTCAATGTATTTCACGTTAAATTAATGTACATATTGGATGAACCCTGGTGAGGGTGAAGAATATTTGAGCGATTCCCAAACAAGGATGTGCAGTGGCCTTTGCTTATTGAACATAGCGATGGAAAACGGCCCATTTCTTTCAATATGTTATAATACCCCCAAATTGGTGCATGGGTGATTTGAGCATGGGTCAGAACCCAGGTACCCTTGTGTTCACATTGAAATAGTTGCTTGCTCATGGATGTTCATCCTTGCCATTGTGGTATCATGGGCTTATATCGATCCCAATTTATCAAAATATAGATAATTCTGTGTAGAAAGTAGATTTGGTAGATTACATGGCGTGGGATAATTCTTGCCGAATTTGGTAGCACAACTTTGCACATGATCATGATCACCTTTTTTTTGGTGCAGGCTATTTGCGTAGACAATCGTGAGTCATGTCTATTTGATGTTGGCTGCAGGGAAAGGACAATGCCCACGCCATTGATGTTTCTTGTCGACGGTACGTGCGTTGATGGCAATACATTCCACAAACATAAATCTATATACATTGTACATTGCTTCGTCAAAACTTTCTTGAGATATCTTTACACATTTGAACATGTCTAACTACAGGTTGTTTGCATGTCCGCCAGTGCCGCAATGGAGGTGTGTTTTCTGTCAGGTGCGACTCTTGCAGCCCTTGCCCCGGATGAATTCGAAGGAAAGACTGCAAAGGCTGTGAAACAAGCCTTGGCAAATCAGATTGGTGTCATCAGATTCAAACAACGACTCTTCTCCGAAGATGGTTCTGAGATCCCGGATGATGAGGTTTTTAGCTCCGCTCCAGTGAAGCTTCAGATGGTGGTATCGGATTTTTATCCAGCTGATGCTCAACGAAGCCAACAAGTGATCTCTGCATCTATGGAAAATGATTTGATCGCCCTGGAAAAGTTCCTTCATAGCCCTTCCAATCCCAATGTCACAGACGAACATGGCAACACGCCATTGCACTATGCTGCCAGTGAAGGACATGTTGAAAGCATGCTGCTTTTGCTTGAGGCAGCTGCTGAAAAAGACCAACCAGGAAATCACAGGATGACACCATTGTTCATTGCAGCTCATAACGGCCATCTTGATGTTATCCATCATTTGGTGGAAGTTGGTGCTGACAAAGATAAGGCCAGGGATACCGGTGCAACACCATTGTTCATTGCAGCTGAGAACGGTCATCTTGATGTTGTCCGTCATTTGGTGGAAGTTGGTGCTGACAAAGATCAAGCACAGAATCAAGGTGCAACACCATTGTTCATTGCAGCTCAGACGGCCATCTTGATGTTGTCCGTCATTTGGTGGAAGTTGGTGCTGACAAGGATAAGGCCAGGGATACCGGTGCAACACCATTGTTCATTGCAGCTCAGAACGGCCATCTTGATGTTGTCCGTTATTTGGTGGAAGTTGGTGCTGACAACACAACACCGTTGTACATTGCAGCTCAGAACGGCCATCTTGATGTTGTCCGTCATTTGGTGGAAGTTGGTGCTGACAAGGATAAGGCCAGGGATACCGGTGCAACACCATTGTTCATTGCAGCTCATAACGGCCATCTTGATGTTGTCCGTCATTTGGTGGAAGTTGGTGCTGACAAGGATAAGGCCAGGGATACCGGTGCAACACCATTGTACATTGCAGCTCAGAACGGCCATCTTGATGTTGTCCGTCATTTGGTGGAAGTTGGTGCTGACAAAGATCAAGCACAGAATCAAGGTGCAACACCATTGTTCATTGCAGCTCAGAACGGCCATCTTGATGTTGTCCGTCATTTGGTGGAAGTTGGTGCTGACAAAGATAAGGCCAGGGATACCGGTGCAACACCATTGTTCATTGCAGCTGAGAACGGCCATCTTGATGTTGTCCGTCATTTGGTGGAAGTTGGTGCTGACAAAGATCAAGCACAGAATCAGGGTGCAACACCATTGTCATTGCAGCTCAGAACGGCCATCTTGATGTTGTCCGTCATTTGGTGGAAGTTGGTGCTGACAAGGATAAGGCCATGGATACCGGTGCAACACCATTGTTCATTGCAGCTCATAACGGCCATCTTGATGTTGTCCGTCATTTGGTGGAAGTTGGTGCTGACAAGGATAAGGCCAGGGATACCGGTGCAACACCATTGTTCATTGCAGCTGAGAACGGTCATCTTGATGTTGTCCGTCATTTGGTGGAAGTTGGTGCTGACAAGGATAAGGCCATGGATGCCGGTGCAACACCATTGTTCATTGCAGCTCATAACGGCCATCTTGATGTTATCCGTCATTTGGTGGAAGTTGGTGCTGACAAAGATAAGGCCAGGGATACCGGTGCAACACCATTGTTCATTGCAGCTCATAACGGCCATCTTGATGTTATCCGTCATTTGGTGGAAGTTGGTGCTGACAAAGATAAGGCCAGGGATACCGGTGCAACACCATTGTTCATTGCAGCTGAGAACGGCCATCTTGATGTTGTCGGTCATTTGGTGGAAGTTGGTGCTGACAAAGATAAGGCCATGGATACCGGTGCAACACCATTGTTCATTGCAGCTGAGAACGGCCATCTTGATGTTGTCCGTCATTTGGTGGAAGTTGGTGCTGACAAAGATCAAGCACAGAATCAAGGTGCAACACCATTGTTCATTGCAGCTCAGAGCGGCCATCTTGATGTTGTCCGTCATTTGGTGGAAGTTGGTGCTGACAAGGATAAGGCCAGGGATACCGGTGCAACACCATTGTTCATTGCAGCTGAGAACGGTCATCTTGATGTTGTCCGTCATTTGGTGGAAGTTGGTGCTGACAAGGATAAGGCCATGGATGCCGGTGCAACACCATTGTACATTGCAGCTCAGAACGGCCATCTTGATGTTATCCGTCATTTGGTGGAAGTTGGTGCTGACAAAGATAAGGCCAGGGATACCGGTGCAACACCATTGTACATTGCAGCTCATAACGGCCATCTTGATGTTGTCCGTCATTTGGTGGAAGTTGGTGCTGACAAATAAGGCCATGGATACCGGTGCAACACCATTGTTCATTGCAGCTGAGAACGGCCATCTTGATGTTGTCCATCATTTGGTGGAAGTTGTTGCTGACAAAGATAAGGCCAGGGATACCGGTGCAACACCATTGTTCATTGCAGCTGAGCACGGTCATCTTGATGTTGTCCGTCATTTGGTGGAAGTTGGTGCTGACAAGGATAAGGCCATGGATACCGGTGCCCTTTAAACCAGCATTAAACCACCATAGTGTATGCTTGAAATCCCATAAAACCACCATTTATGGTTAGATTTTACCTCTGCAAAGCATCATGTTCCCCATGATTTCTTATGGTTCGCTGAGGCAATGCGCGCAGCGCTGTCTCAGGCCTGGATGGCTCCTCGTGGTGTAGACACTTATCAATGGAGACATATGATTTACCCTCCAGTAAATTAACATAGACCCTGGCATTTTTCGGGGTTGGAAGATTAGTTTCCAATAAGAATGGGTTATTTTCAGGGTCTATGTTAATTTACCAGAGGGTAATATTTAAGAGACCCCCAAATATCAATGGAATATTATCAGAATAAATTGATATTAGAATATCTAATGACACTTTTTATCCATTAATATTCTAATGTGTATGATTTACCCTCTGGTTATGACTAACATAGCCATGGTATAGATGGCCCATAGAAATAGATGGTTTACCTAGCTATAAAATGGTGATTTTCCATGGATATGTTAAATAACCAGAGGGTGATATTTATACAAAAATACAAGAATGTGGAGAATGTATTTTAACATGATGTATATTATAGACATGAGAATCCCCTTTTACAATATTCTACCCTTAGTTTTTTCATGTTAAGGGGACAAGTGCAAGTTTGATTGTACCAGTCAAAGCACCAACTACTAGCCAGTCACGACATGATAGTGTCGGTTTAATGTCGCTGATCAGTTGTAACTGGTGTCTCAAACAATTGCTGTGAATCTACATTGCCCACCTGCTCCACGCCTGATCACAATGGGAAAGCCTGGTGAAAGTTGGCTTGACCGCACTCCGATACGGTGTATCGACGACCAGTCGCTAGTTGTCTTTTCGAAGAGTTGCCATGACCTTTCTGGTTGGTGGTTTGGAACAGCCGTGCCCAAAGGACCTCCCAGCTGGTGCGGCTGCTTTTGCCATGGCTTCACCATACACCACTCAGTTGGGAATAACAATAGTTGTTCATGACCAACTACACCACTGTTTTTCATATGTTTCAGAGGGGTAGGTAGAAATCACCACCAACCAGGTTACATGAATAACAAGCCACCAACCAGGTTAATATATACATGAACATGCTTTATATATTAATTATCTAATATGGTTGATGTCCTCCAAGACGATAATTAACATAATATGGTTAATTACTATCTAATATGGTTAATTATCTTACTATGGCGAATGATCTAATATGGTGAATAACAATCCCAACGGTCGCATCGCCTCGCCAGGCCTTGGGCATCCCGTTGACGCAGCTCATCGTCACCGTGATCCCCGTGGCATCCGGTGGACGGCGCCTGGCCAGTGGCATCTGGGACGTGACGTACCAGGCGGCAGCGAAAGGTCTTCGAACCTGGCTGAAGAGATTGAAGCCATGGCCCGAAATAGTGGATTTACCCATTGAAAATGGTGGATCTTTCCATAGCTATGTTAAATTACCAGAGGGTGTATATACGTATATTATATATATATATATATTCATCTGAAAATGGAGGATTATGGAGGATTATAGCTGGGAAAATCAACTACAAATGAGCACCCAAACACCCGTTGGCATCATTCATGAAGCGGTTTCGCATGATTTGCCGTGCCTTGGGTGAGATTTGAGGTGAACATTCCGAGAAAAAAACAGTGGATCATTGGAGTTGATATAATTCAGAGAGTTTTGACGTTCATTCAGGATGGGGATATAATTCAGAGTGATTTACCTATTAAAGATGGTGATTTTCCATAGCTATGTTAGTTTACCAGAGGGTATGGCAAATAAGGTGGTGACTATTGGCGCCATCTAATATTGTCTAATCACTATTTGGGGACCATCGATGAGTATTTGTTTAGTTTGTCTGAAAACGGCAAATGACTAATGATTGCCATACAGAATGGTGTTTCCCCACAGGACGATAAAGGCATGGAGGACTATCCCTTAATCCCCAAATGGAATGAGTAAATGCAGTGGATGATGATTGGCTTTCCCATATCAGATCCATTATAATGATGGGAAACCACCCAAAAAGGGCCAACACTTCTGAATTGGGAACTACTACAATTTGCACAGACATGCCTGCTTATGATATCGGTTTCTTTTGAAACTCAGGTACCCTAATTCCAACACAGAAAACCCAACAACATGTGATGTTTCCATATGTTCCCCATTATTTGTGCATATTCGTGCCATTTCTTGCCCTTATGGGACATATATGGGTTCTCTCCCCGATTTCTGGAGAGATCCATCTGGCAAAGGAACAAAAAAAGAAAAAACATAGCCGTTGATTTCGATGATGTTCCTACTGAACATTTCGAAGAACCATGGTGTACGCAACTAAGAAAATATTGATGGTATTTCACCTGTTGCCCTGAAAAGCGTCCGGTTTATTCTGAAGATATCCATCATTTGTGATTCTTTGGGTCTTGAACTTTTAACCAAACTCATACTGTGTCACCAATGAAAAAAATGCACAGCATGGAAACTCATTTTTTTTCAAATGAGTAAACTTTGGTATTCACCAGCAGAACATGGGTTGGTCAATGGTGGGGATATAGAGTTCAGAAGCCATGGACATCACAGGGCTGGCACGGACCTACTTGGCTAAGATGCACAGATTACCATCGCATTCCAAAGCACACAGTCGCATCACCAGGGCCAACTGACCGGCAGATACGGGCAGAAATGATCGAGTTTCTGGCGTGCGCTCGAAATCGAGGGCTTGAGGCAGCGGTGGACCCCGGGTGCTCCGGGCACGTGATACCCATGATGAGGTGACTGACAGTGAACCCGACAAGGAAGATGCTGGAGACCTTTGCCGGCGGAGGATTCGGACGCAGAGTCCGAGAAGGGGACACGATTGACATCCGAATACAGCAGCGAGCCCTTGCCCCTTCTCATGGTTGGCTGGCAATGGCATCGGCATCAAGTCGTGGCAGCCGCGTCATGCCCAATGATGACATTACTGTGATTGCCAACGGTGTGTGGCCAAAGAGGGTGGCTCCTTGTCGCCAGAGTCTGTTTGCATAAACTGAATTTTATTATTGAAGGGTTTTTTGATTTATTTGGGACTGGCTGAGTCTCACTGAGCTCAGGTGATCATGAGATGTTTGCCCTTAACATGAGACGTTTGCTGGTCGCTTCCACTTGTGATTATTGTCTTTATCCCACGACCCAAGTGAGTTTATGTATTCTGGCTGATTACCCCAAACTTCCTTTTTTTTGTGCCTGATTTGACGATTTGACAACCAAGAGGTATAATTTAAAAGCCTGGAATTTGAAAGATGAAAGGGGGTCCAGATTTTGTCAAAATTGGTGCTTGAAGATCTTGAAGGAAGTCTACGAAGTGTCAGGTTGACAATCAAGAATTTCACGGATACTGAATATGTTTATTTTCTGATACACTTAATCTCAAACCATTTAATATCACTATATGATATGATCTTTGATTCACCACTTAATATCATTAGTGATTTACATTTGACTTCCAATGACTAATTAAAGTGTTTGTTTGTTTGTTTGTTTGTTTGTTTGTTTGATTAATACATTACATGGTGATATTAAACATAAATACGGTGATGTTACGAACTGTTTAAAAATTAGAATTTTATTATTTAACACCACTTATCAATAATGATTTCAACAGCATTTCCTCACCGTTTAGCATCACCATTTATGTTGAGATACTTCACCATATTAAGATACCTATTAATAACAATATGTGATATAGTGGTTGGTGGTTTGGAACAGTTTGTTATTTTTCCATATATTGGGAATAGTAACCCCAACTGACTTTCATATTTTTCAGAGGGGTTGAAACCACCAACCAGTAATGGCTTTATACCCAGCATATCTACCCCCAAGGATCACCTGCCACAGGCCTCCATCAGCAGTTCCTTAGCCGCCTCAGTGGTGCAAAAGAGCAACGTCTTCAACGACGCGCCGCAGAAGTTTGCCGTGCCTTGGGTGAGAAAAGGTGGATTAATCGGATGATTATCTAAGAAGTTGATTTTGGATGATTTTGGCAATGATCAGTAAGCAATGATGATATACCAATATATGCCAGCCAATAACTATACCTAGACTCTCCAAATACTCGCCACACATAGTAGAAACATATACTAAAATCATAAGGTGAACCATTTTTTTTGTGGGTACAAACGGATTTTTCAAAAAAACACCAACCAGGATTTTTCAGGGAACGAAGTCAGCGTTAAGAAAACACGAGGTTCGTTGATGTTGTAGGTAGATCATTGCAAACCCTTGGGGAAGACGGGGTGCTGGAAACAAGCCTCTTGTTTATTGGATGATAGTTGGTTATGATGGTTTTGAAAAAGAGTTAGCATACAATGGTTATATTCACTCATGATAGGTTATGACAGGAATTCAGTGTACATATGTAAATATATATACATATATATATGTCTACTTCAAAAAAAAGTACACGTGTAAGGTTATCAAATTATATTTTTATATATATATATATTTGATATGGCTTAAACATGTTGGATCCATGAACTGGTAATTGTATATTTGTTTAAATGTCCAATTTTGGATCGCTGAACCTGACATGATTGTTGATGGTTCTTACATGGCTAAGAACTGACTTTGTAAATTTCAATCATTACCAAAATCTGATCCCGAAGTTGAACACTAAAAACCGGAAGTTTGAAACTCCCAGGTTGAGGTTGTTGTTGTTGTTGTCGTCGTCGTCGTCGTTGTTGTTTCTGCTCAACATATTCCAACATATACATGTGTTGTGATTGTTTGCAGCATGTCTCGGAAGAACAAACATCAAGTGAGTTCTGCTGGAGGCCCTGGCAGGCTCAGTCCAGCGGCAGCAATGACATGATGGATGATTGCCGCTGCCCCTATTTAAAAAAAAACACACCAAAGCATTGTTGGCTGTAAGTTTGCGAATCAACCATGAATGTATGTGAGTTCGGTGAGTTTTTGTCTCCAGGTTTTTGTGGTTTCGCCGAATAATATTATATATATAATATACATCAATGTGTGAATCACATTCTTCTCAAACGACTATTCACGATAATTAAGCACCTATGGTCGTATCGTGATAAAGTCCATGAACCAAAATCGATGTCCTTGAGCCAATGAAGATGATATTGTGAGTAGCTCACAGGTTTGGCCAAGCAACATAGTTGTGCATCCAAGTATGTGATTATGATCCACTACATACAACAACCATTTACAGTATAATTGTAATGAGGACATATATTCTGTGTACATCCATTTACCTTGTACCATTGCTGCTATAGAGTAATTTATTTGTATTTGACCCTGAAGAGCATGTAAGCCATATGGAAGTTTTGTAATAAAGGCACTGTTGCATATAGAAATCTAATGAATAGAGTTTTACCCAATTATGAAACCACATCAAAAAAGGTGTTAACTCACCAGCTTGGAATGGAGGCGCCCAGGCGCCGCACTTGGCGCACCTGGGACCTGAGGTACAACTGTCGGAGCAACTGGTAGCCATTGGAGTAGATCCCAGCAGCCTGGTGGTGCAGGTGGACTCTGAAGGGATGGGGATGTTGGGGGCATATCCGGTCATCAAACATGGCGCAATGGAGAATTCCCCAGCTAGATGATTTTGCCCAGCTAGAAACATCCATGGAGAAGTTCCAATTGTCATGTTTGATTACCGCAGGGTATCCAAGCTTAACTAACAGTTCATGGATATACCCGGTTATTTAACATAGCCATGGGAAATGGCCCATTTATAGATGGTTTGCTTGGCTATAAAATGGTGATTTTCCATGGCTATGTTAAATAACCAGATGGTATATCAGTGGGAATATGTCATGGGATTTTGAACTATGTGCTATAGTTGACTGCGTGTATAAACTAACTTAGGGGGCGTCACCCTCTGTACTTTGTTTATCCATGTCTCATATTGTCTCATCCGTGTTCCGTGTTGTTCATCATGTTACCTCACAGAGCCATTTAAGAAGTACCCTCTCGTAAATTAACGTAACTATGGAAAATCACCAATTTTAATGGGTAAATCCACTATTTCTATGGTCATTTTCAATAGCTATGTTAGTTTACCAGAGGGTACCCATTTGGATTGTAGAGCTAGTTGATTGTCCGGTGATTTCCCGTATATCCCCATATTGCTTACTGAGGGTATCGCAAAAAAATACCGCTGTCCCTTAGTCACATCGCATCATATCAACATCATGGTTGAATCCCGATATTTCTGGACGATGCCAATATCATGTGTCGATGGTGATTTATCCCGTTGTGTCCTCAATGAATTACCATTTCACCCCAACGATAGTTGGAAAAAAACCCTATTTTTTTCATGGTTAAATCCCAAATTTGATGAAGGAACTGCCTATTCGCATTCGTTTCAAAACCTAGTTCTTCACTTTAAGACCCTCAGTTTCTATGGTGCAAAACCGAGCATTTGTTCATAGTTCTTGGTTAAAACATGTTAAAACCCATGGTTTTTGGCAGGGTAAGAGCATAATGTTTTCATATGTGCCGTGGTCAAAACATGGTTTGTTTTCTCATAGAAGGGGATGGTCATACACCCATCAATAGGGTTTAATAAACCCAGTGTAATGATTCCCGATATAGGATGGATGACCATAGCCCATATACCATGTTTTGACGATGGCACATATGTGTGTTGTGCATCATTTTTTGCCTCACCGCAGGAGTTTTCTCAAGTGGTCAGAGCCTCAGTTTTTCGCATCGGCGTCTCGCCACATGGTTCATGGTTCATTGATTACTGGTTGGTGGTTTGGAACATGAGTTTTATGACTTTCCATAATTAATATATGGGAATAATCCTTCCCATTTGACTTTCATATTTTTCAAGATGGTTGAAGCCACCAACCAGATGAATATGATTTCAGCCATTCGCCTGGATCATTTATCTCTCTGAAAGTTTAACTCTTGGCGATGGCAAGGGATGACTAAACCACCATGTGTGCATTGAAGGAAGAATCATTGTCAATTCTTGAATATGTTGACTAAGTTTTGAAACGCAAAGCTTTCATCTTGGAGCACTCTTGACATGTACTGTACTCGTACCATACACAGTCAACCTCGACAGTAACGAAACATGGTGGTCTACAAAAGCAACGTTTTTGTAGATATTGTTTTGATGAAACATAGGATCCCCATCTATATATTAAACATGGGGATTGTCCAGTCACTTTTTGTTAAATTACATATGATCCCACTTAACAACCAGCTAATAACATTAATAAGCCTGATTTGAACAAGCCTCCTTCAAAATGGGAGTATATATGAAGATATATATATATACACACACATAAAAGCACTATGACCCCACTTGCTAGTAAACATAGCTGAGGTTATAGCCTCTCAGTCACTATTCACTTATGATCCCTGGTGATCCTCGGCAACCAGCGCCTGCAGGCAGTGGTACTGTCTGATGGCAATGCCACGTGTCTCGGCGTGAATCGTGGGGAAATCATGGGAGTTGAGTGGGGGAAACCTTTGACGGGCGTATATCCAGAAAAAATAATGAAATCATATTATGTAATGATATCATATATAAATATTCAATATACAATGATATTTAATTGATGGAATGTATATCAAGTCCATTAATGGATATTTCTGGACTTGATACAAGTTTTTCTTACCACTGGTGCCACCATGTGTAATTCATATCAAGTCCGTTTTTTCTGGATACATTCCATCCATCAAATATCATTAATATCATGCCATTCATCATGATTTGTCGATGCTTCAATGCAAGCGAGCTACAGTGGCAATGAATGGCAAATCGTTGGGGATTCAACCGGCAAGAACACAACCAGCTCATGGAAATAGCATATACCCTCCGGTTGTTTAACATAGCCATGGAAAATGGCCCATTTATAGATGGTTTACCTATTAAAAATTGTGATTTTCCATGGCTATGTTAAATAACCAGATGGTACCCTCTGGTTATGACTAACATAGCCATGGAAAATCCCAACCATAAATGGAGGTTTCTAGCTGGGAAAATCATCTATTTCTATGGGCCATGCATGGCTTCCATGGCTATGTAACAAATAACCAGAGGGTATATATATATATATACATAATGATTTTTAATATTTATAGGACCGACCATATACTATATCAATATACAAGAGGGTCTTCAAAGTGACCCTGTTGAGGTTAAGTGACCCTTGTTGGTCTTATAAGTCTTAAGTGATCTCGAATTGGAGGTTGAAAATGTCACTTTGAAGAATCATATATACTCATGCGCATCACATATATATATATATGTGTACATACCGATGTGTATATTTACTTCTCGGGCTCGTCATTGGGTGAAATTGTACCCTGAAGTTATTTTTCAGCATGATGGCAACATACGCAAAGTCATGCTCCTTAGGAACCGAGGGATGCATTGAATTTTCTCATGCAGATTCCTGGATCATTGAATTGGATGGGTACTACCGTCCATCATTATACACTATATATTCTGGGGTGTCTTCCCATCCCAAACTATTTGCTCCATTATAGTACATACATTGTATGTTGCGAAGGGGAACGAGATAACACAGTAGTCACACATGCTGAGCATGTGCACATTCTTGCATGGGACGCCACTTTGGCTCAAGACCCACTGCGAGGCCAAAATAACGCGCTCCGCTGCTGCATGGTTTGACAGCTCTGACTATCAGCACATAGGGAACTACAACCGAAGGATATCCAGAACAAGGATCAATTTGTTCACAGGTTATCAGCCGTAGGGCTCACTTCTCCCGCCGGGAGAGTGGTACCTGCGTGCTGGTAGCCGGGCCGTCTGAGCAATTGATTGAGGACGCAAAGGACCAATCAGCTCATCATCGCAAAGATGCAAGGCGGCAGCGGAGATTCGCGCACCACGCAGTTTACCTTCAATGAGAACGCTGCTATGCCGGTCGAGGAGGTCAATCAATCTTCCCCTGGCGACACGGCAGACAGTGGCGGGATACGCTCTACCCGAACTACACAGTCCGGATGGCAAGTCACATCAAACAGACGAAGAATATCCACCCAAAGTACACCTAGATCTTCTCGAAACAGTGCTCGGAGTGATGTTGTCCGCCAAGGGCATCGACCATCTCGAGGACGTACTACTCCAAGGGACAGATCCACCAGGGCCGTGACCGACCGAATTGGTGAGAGGACCGGGGATAGTCGTGTTAAGAGGAGATCAACGGATACTTCTGTGGCTAGTGAACCTATTGCCATGATAGAGGAACTACGGGCACAATGTCAATCCCTACGTAATCAGCTGAACAACATGGAAGCATACGCTGCATCCAGGGATCAACTGATTCATGACATCGAGATCAGATTCACTGAGTATCTTCGGGAACACAATCAGAATGTATTTGATGAGGTCAATGCACTCAATCATAGATTGTCATGTTCCGCAAATGAGGTTGCAGAATATCAAGCAGAACTAATGGTAGCATCTCAGGAGGACGAAGGTGCAACAATACGCATCCAAGACCTTGAACGCCGAGGTGCCCTAATGGAACATGGTGCACGACGGATCCATCAACGTGGTATGGAGATCCAGGAGGAGTACAAGGATGAAGTACATCACCTTCAAGGACTACTGGGTAATACGGAGGCAAGACTACAACAACTTCATCAAACCAATGTCTTAACCACCGATATTGCCAATCGACTATACAATGAAGGTCAAGAAATGCAAAATGATTTCCAGAACTCAATCACGGAATATCGTAATCGATCTGAAATGGCATCCTTCTCTAGTAATCAACTTGAAGTGATTAGCCAACAACAATCAATTGCAGTTCATGAATTATCTGAGCGAAATCAGCTATTGAGTGAAGCTTTGGTTCAGTCTCGTAAACAGGCCGAGCTGTATGAGAGCAGTATTGATGAGATCACTAGAGAATCTAGGAAGAAGATGTTCGAGGCAAATCAGGCCAAATTGGAAAGTGATCTGAAGCATCGAAACACTGAACATGATACCGTCAGAAGAATTGCATCATACAGGAACCAAGAGGCCGAAGCAATATCTCACCTGAGGCTTGAATCACAGGCTAGTGCAAACTCGATCGCAAGGGCAGAGCACTATGAGGAGCTCTATGCCAACGAGCAGAAGATGAACTGCGAATTGAAGGATGAGATCAAGTTGCAGAACACGAAGTTACGAAGATCGTTGACTCAGGGTTCTACGACCGACGGTCGTGGCCCCGAAGAGATGCTTGTTGAAGATCTACGTAATCAAGCTAAGATCGCTCAAATCAGGGTTCAGGATCTAGATCATGAAGTTCATGAATGTTTACAAGAGAACTTGTTGTTAAAAGAAAGGTTGGCTGAAGTTGCGGATGTAGGGGCGTCGTCCCTCACCAATGCTGAGGTCCGAACTCTAAGATCTGAACTAGAGAGTGAGCGAAAATTGAAATTGGCGAGTGGTGTTCAACAATATGAGAGATCATGCATGTTCATGGGGAAATCCAGGATAGGGATGAAAAGATTGGCATCAAGAATTCTGAGATTGTTGACATGAAACGTCACCTAGATGAACTGAGAAAAAGTCTCAAGGATTCTGAAACATCTATGGCTAGGATTAGTCCTGACACACTTCCCTATTCGGCAGGCATTCCCAACTCCGATCTCGCATCCAGACTGGTCATCGACAAACTGGAGAATGACGTGAGTGAGGCTAACTGTGAAAACGCTATTCTGAAATCTTGGGTTTCGCAGATCGACAAGGAGTTGACTTATGAGACAAATGTGGCTCATTCCTATCGTGGGCATGCTGTACCTCCTCAACAACAACAGCATTCTCAATCAAGCAAAAGAATCGCTGATCTGCTGAAAGAGGTTGACAACAAGATCGCTGGCGGAACTGAGAGGGACTATTACAAGCCACCGAGTGGATGGGGCGGTCCGCCTGACCCTGATGGACCTCCGGACCCTTTCGGGCCTAACGGTCCAGGACCACCTCCTGAACCTCCTGGTTTGCCTTCAGTTCGAGGATCACAACGCGATTCAGCAGATGATGTCTCCACAGCGGCTTACACTGCGGAAGAAGTACCGAGAATGTCAAGACGAGAGGCTGACAAAGTCTATGTTAGCCCATGGCCAAAGCAACAGAATCTTGGGGTTTGGCAATCAGATCTCATCAAGAGTGTTGTTCTTTCGGCAAATGACGGGGATAAAGCCGCATGGGAAGCATGGCTACAGCCGGCTATTCGACCAAATCCTGACATCGAGCTGTTGAATGACAGTGGGGGGCAACGGTATCAGTCCATCGACGCCAAGTTGTCAATTGCATTGTCAAACGTGATAGCCCAAGCCGGTGATGTTGCTCGTCATGTAGCGATCAAATTGAGATTGAGAACACAAAGTCATAGCCGAAGAGGAACCTATGTCATGGGACGGGAAATCTTGGCTATGATTCTGGAGCACTTCAGAACCCCAGGTCAACGAGAAACATCCTTCACCATGGAACACATCGTATCGATGAAGTATCTCGGTGACTCGAACCTAGAAGTGTTCTACGAGAAATGGATGGAGATGGTATCAAACATGATGCCGGATGACGTACCTCCTGATGATTGGCTTCGTGACGCTCTATACAAAAAGATTCGAAATTCGAGTCTTATGATGTTCGACATCAAGCAGTACGAGTCATGGATGGAAGGAGACCAAAGACGAAATTATCGCTACCTGTTGGATGTCATCGAAAGGCACATCTCCAGAATCAGAGAGGACAAGCATGTGGCAGCCAGAGAGAAGTATGCGAGAGACTTTGCAGGCGGCGGCAAACCTTCAGCTCCTGCTCCGAACCCAACTGCCGCTGCACCGGATGCAAATCCAAAAGCGAAGCCTAAAGCTACTCCCAAGGAGAAGGCAGCGCCCAAGGCGAAGGCCAAGGCCGATGCAGCTCCAGTTCTACCATCACCTCAGCCTAAACAGCATGCGAAAGGAAAAGGAAAAGGTCAAGGGAAAGGGAAGGATCGAGCAAACAGCCGAAGTACCAGCCCCAGATCCAAGAAGAAGATCCCATGCCATTTCCATTTCATCAAGAAGTCATGCAGAAAAGGCAAAGATTGTGAATACAGTCATGATCAAAAGGTGTTCGAGGCGAATAAGAACGCAAAAGGGAATGGTCGGAAGCCAGGAACTCCAAGAAGTCAATCTCCGGCAAACAAGACCAAGAAGATTGATGAACCATGCTGGCATTGGGCTAAGGGCAAGTGTCGGTATGGAGACAAATGCAACAAACGCCACGATCCTCATCTATTCAACACTGCTCCAAACACTGAAGCACCAAGCTCAAAGGCTACTCCTGCACTTATCCATGATTGGAGTGATGATGAAGGGACGTTCCATAAGGTTGCATCGAACGTGATCAAGAAGAAGATCAGATTTGATGAGTCTAAAACTCAAGTTCAAACTTACGTGAAGAAGGACTTCGTGAAGTGCAGCCGGAAATCCCAAACCATCCCCAAAGGTCATGGTAAAGTTGGCAAGCCCACTGACCAGGTAAGGAAAGACGAGCAATGGTCTTATTCATGCAGGTTAGCTTCGAGCCGAGCGAAAGCAATGGCTATTCTGATCGATGAGAGGGGTGAACACAGTGACATTGATGAAGTCCTGGTCATCGTCGGCCCCAGTATGGACATTCTGATCAGACTCGACATCGAGGACGGTGAGGTGTCCAGGGAAGTTTTTGTGGAAAACTATGTTCAGCATATTGAAGGTCGATATGGTAAAAGGGGCAACACAATGTGTATCACTGTTCCTGTTGAGAGAGAGATAAGAGATTCATATTGGATTCTGGAAGTGGTCATGATCTCATTTCATCCACACGAATAAGTAGAATGGACCTACCAACATATGATGACAAGGTCGTCAACTTCCATACAGCAAATGGGGTAACGTGTTCGACCAAACGTTCAAGCATCAAGTTCGAGGCATTTAGCGAACCAGCAGAAGCTCACATCTTGGAGGACACACCCTCCGTGCTCTCCATGGGGAAGCGATGCGTTGATCTTGGTTACTCTTTTGTATGGCCGACCGGAAGAACTCCATTCATGTTGGATCCAAATGGCAATTTCATCGAGATGACTGTTAAAGACTATATTCCCTATGTGAGCGTCGATCAAGAAAAGATCAAGTTGAAATCATCTTGTGTGGAGAAGATCATGGCAGTTCTTGATGATGGATGCTCAACATCGGAAGGTGAAGGTCTTTTGGTCATTGATGGAGAAAGTGGGGATGAACTTGAAGATCTTTCCGACTCCGTTGGACGATCCAATGTTAAATCACCCAAGAGATCAATGAAGAAACGTAAGAAAGCAAAGTCAAGAAATGATCAACATGAAGTAGCTGTTGGAAGTGATGCAGGTGATGCTGAGGAAATGTCATGCTATGCTGACGAGTATGCCGAGTTTGAGGACGACGGATACGATCCCAGCATCGCACCTGATGACATCCATGAAGATCATCCAATTGAAGTTGAAGAAATTCCTGAAGATGGAGGAGGTGAAGACGACGATGATGTCATTGATGTTGATGAGGAAGATGGAGGAGTCCGATTGAGTAAGAGGGGAACTTTGAAGAATGAAGCACGATCGAAGGTTCACCTTCTAACTCATCGCTACAAGAACCCTTACTGTGAGTCTTGCGTGCGTGCCAAGATGAAGCACAGGAAAACGTTCAGAGGTGCGTTTCAGCGTAAGCTCACAAAGTTTGGGGACCTGATCACATTCGACTACGTTGACAACCGTCGTATTGCTGAACAGGACTATGGCGACGACAAAACCATCTTTGTCATCAGGGATAGGTATACAGGAATGCTTCAGTCTTATCCTTCTGCCAGAAAGGACACAGACGCCGTTATACGGGCGGTCAAACAGTTCATGGGCCGTCGTAAGATTCGAGAAGCATATTCCGATGATGCCCCACAGTTCGACAAGGCAATGAAGATCCTAAAGATCCCAATGGATACTTCCTTGGCCGGAAAGACCAAGCACAACTCGCTCGCAGAGAGAACTAACCAATTCGTGCTCGTGGCAACAACAACCTGTCTACTTGAGGCAGGAATTCCACCATGCTTTTGGATGTATGCCATCAGATGCGTGAGCCATTTGCTCAACATCGAGCCCAACGACGATGAGGTAAGTTCTTGGTGCAAACTTCATGGAGAAGAATTCAAAGGGAAGATGATACCCTTTGGTGCCCTCGTGTACTTCAAGCCCAGTGGTTCACGTGAACGAGAACAACAACACAAGTTTGACCCTATGGGAATCCCTGGAGTGTTCGCCGGATACTCCATTGGCCCCGGGCTCCATTGGTCGAGGAAGTACAGGGTATGGGCACTATGTGATTGGAGCAAGCAGAACTTGGCTTATGATGCGGAGAAGCCCATTGCCAAGCTGAGGACTCCACACTATACCGAAAGGGTCGAGCTAAAGGAACCCCTTGAATTCCCATGTAAGTTAGAATATGAGAGGATTAATGTTTCCATTGAGGGATTAAAAGTGAAAGATCGTCTTGAAGGAAACCCAGAAATCCTACCACCACCTCCACCAGATGATAATGATGATGATGGAGATGATGACGATGGTCACGATGGTGGTGGTGTACCTTCGTCGAAGGTCCCACGGGAGCCAACTGAAGGAGAGTTGGAAGCCGAAAGACACCTTGACGCCATGTCAGAAAGATTGGGACCACCAGGTATCGATAAGCCAGCACATCCAGACCTTCATATTCCAGAAGGAGGGCCAGATCATTACTCCGTTGGGAAGGCCGGGGATGGGATCGTATACCTGAATGACGATGGTGAATGGGTGAAACTCAATGCTCGCGGTCATCCATATCGTATTGATGAACGTGGTTTTCGCAGAATATCAACTACTCCAAGGCCTTCAAAGTATACCCCTGACGAGTGGAGAAAGATGTCACCGACTGTCAGAAAAGGGATTGCCAAGGCCGAAGAGAAGAAGGTCGAAGCTGAGAAGGAGAAGAAGAAAAGTGATGCGAAAATCAAGGAAAGTGAGGAGCGAGCAAAGAGAAAAGAAGAAAAGAAGAAAGAGAAAGAAGTAAAGAAAGCCAAATCCTTCGAGAAAGACGACAAAGACGATCACGTTTCAGGAGTGGCCATGTCCCAAGACTACGTCCGAAGAGGCAAAGTTTTTCAATATGGAAAAGGGTCCGTTTCTCCCGTCGGGAGAGGGGTCTCTGCCTCTGCTCCATGTTATTCAGACCTGTCGGACACTGACGTACCTGATGATGATGACTTCTTGATGGAGTGGGATGAATGGTCTGAGATCGAGAAGGGCAAGGGACCGAAAGCCACTTGGAACAACGACAAAGTGTATGACTTCAACCAGGGGAAGGTGGTGGCTGCTGCGACATTGCACAACACCAACGAAGTACCCCAAGACGCTCGTGGCCTCAGTGATGTTTTCCTTCCATTTCCATGCATGCCATGCATTAATCATTGTGATGATCATCGAGAAAAGCTGACTTCAAATGGTGATGGAATCAATATCAATAAGATGTTCAACACTGCAGTGGCAAGGCCTGTTGGTCGGAAGGAAATGATGGAAAACGATGATGCACGTAAAGCTATGAGGAAGGAATGGTTGGGTCAACATGCTGCTGGAGTCTACGATTTCAGTGTCGTTAGAGAGTATGATGACGTTGTTCGTGAAGCAAAGGCAAACAAGACAGAGGTTCACATGGCCAGAGTACATGGTATCTGTGTTGAGAAAAACTATCAGTTGCCTGCAGGAAGTCCTAGTAGAAAATTCAAAGGCCGAGGTGTCTTGCTTGGTAACCAGGTGAAGAACCAATTCTGGGAGGCTGCCTTCTTCCAGGACTTGGGCAATTCTCCGGCTACTTTTGAGGCATCGAGATGGGCTGATTTCTATGGGTGTCTTCCAGGCCATAATGTAAAACTTGCCGACGCCATTCAGCATACATTCAAGCAAAACTAACCGGACCACCATGTTGGGTTGAGCTACCTGAAGATGCATGGCCAGACGATGTCGATATTCGAAAGTTCCGTAGACCAGTTGTAAGATTGGTTAAAGCTTTGTATGGTCACCCCGATTCGGGAACAATGTGGGAACAACACTGTGATCAGAAAGTTCGTGAACTCGACTTCGTTCCTGTTGGAGAAGAATGGCCCTCAATGTATTTTCACAAGAAACTGAAGTTACTTCTTGTCATCTATGTAGACGACTTAAAGCTGGCAGGACCGGAAGAGAACCTGACTAAGGGTTGGGAGATGCTTCGATCAAAACTCAACATCGAGCCCGAGACTGACTTAGGACTCTATCTTGGTTGTATTTTGAGAAAGGGATCTACCAAACTTCATGATGGAACCCCGGTGTCAACCATGACCTATGACATGGAAGGTTTGTTGAAGCTGTCAGTTGAGAAGTATTTGGACATTGTTGGAAAAGATACGAAGTTGAAACACGTATCCACTCCAAGTCTACCTGAAGAAACAAAGAAGCATAAGTCCAGAGCACCATGTCCCGGGAACCCCAAGAACAAGAAAGTTTGTCCATGGTGCACTCATGAGTTTGATCCGGACGCTCCATTGTTTTATGAACAAGGAACCCAAGGGGAAGACGTCTCGCCTGGGGAGTCTGAGAGAGGTGCATTAGCGCCACACGCTGCTAGCGTGTTGATGAAGCTGCTGTACGCGGCGAGGATTGCTCGTTTTGATCTGCTTCGTTCCATTAATTCCCTGGCCAGGAATGTAACAAAGTGGACCATTGATGACGATGCAAAGTTGTATCACTTAATGTGCTACGTGAATTCCAGCCTATCTAAAAGAATGACCGGATGGGTTGGGGACAACTTCAATGAATTGACATTGTCTTTATTTGCTGATGCTGATTTTGCGGGGTGTGCCCAGTCTTTGAGATCAACTTCAGGGTCTCATATGCATATCCAGGGTAACCATACTCGGTTTCCTTTGTCCGGGGGCAGCAAACGGCAAGGATGCGTAAGCCATTCGACGCCTGAGGCCGAAATCGTTGCAGCCGATGTCACCCTCCGTACTATGGGCTTGCCCGCAATGAGCATCTGGGAAACGCTGACGGGAAAGTCGCCCAAATTATTGTTTCATGATGACAATCAGGGCATGATCGGTGTAGTCAGGTCGGGTCGTAACCCCACTATGCGGCATCTTGAGAGGACCCATGGCATAGCCATCACTTCCCTCCATGAACATTTTACTCGGGAAAACTACGTACTCATGTATGAGGTGACCTCGAAAATGGCCGCTGACATTCACACCAAAGGTTTCAAGAATCCGTTAGCATGGAAAAGAGCATGTATGCTCATCAACCTGTTGGACCCTGGTGACATCGGTACGAAAGATCTGCTCGATATGGTCTCACCTACCACGGATGTTGATACCACTGTCCGACAAGTGTTTCAAACCAAAACTCAAGATGTTCCAAATTTTCCGTATACCGAAATACCTATTCTACCACCTGAGGTGTATCAGAAGGGTCTTTCTGGTAAAGAACAAGTACAACAACTACCTGGTATGGATCCCATATTGGTTGTTAAGACGCCAACTTTCTTTAGAAAGCGACCACCTGGTGTATCATTGCCTCATGATTGTTTGAGAAGTACCTGGATACTATCTCATGGCAAATGGATCAAGGTTGAGGATCGAGTTCCACCCGTTCAACAACAAGACCGTTTTGATCAATGGGTAGAACGAGCTTGTTTCCAATACCATCCGTGTCAATTTAGTATATCACCGTCGGTGATTACTAGGCAATCAGCTGGTGTTGTCTCACCGGGACACCTGGCGTCAACAGCACGACAAGGGCTCCATGCTGCTGCGGTGCCGACTCGTCAGACCCCAGTCCTGAAGTATCCTCAGTTAACTGTGGGGGTAGGTCAACTATTTTGTCATCAATCCCATGGAAACGAACCCACAACCATTCATGCAGCTCCGTGTGGTACTGCTCGGGTGATCAACACGCTCCTTCGAGTTGTTCATGGGGGGAGTTCTGGATGGGGTAGTCTTCCAATGGGATTTCCTCCGTCGGGGGACCCCGATGATGATCCATATCCCACAGAAAACAAAGATCCCAATCGACGACGAATTGTATTCGCCGGTGGTGACGTGGTTGCTGGTAGGGTGTCAAAAGACAAAGCCTATAACCCCTCAACGTCATCAAGAAAGGGAAAGAAAATATCCAAAAATGAATATGATCAAGACGAGTGGATATGGAAGGATGAAACAACATTGACGAGAGTGCACAAAGTACCAAGAAGAAAGATGTTTACCCCCAAAGAGGCTGACTTTCTGCCATGTAAGCTGAGACGATTTAGAGATGAAAGGGAAACCAACCAAGTGTTTCAGTCAAGTGGGAGATTGATCCACGACTCATGGAGATTGGTGGGAAATAACATCGAGAAAACCAATAAGAGAAACGAATTTTGGACAGGGACCACTACCTTCAAGATCATATCCAATGCAGACATCAAAGATGTGATGGACAGCGGGTCTGACGTGGAGGACAGGGCATCGTGCCAGGACACTGTGGTCACCTGTATCCTTGATGGGAACATGAAAATCATTCCGTTGGATGACATGTTTATAGCCCATCATTACAAGTTGAAGCATGAGACCAGAAAACAAAATGATTGGGATATTCAGATGAATCTACATCGAAAGAATGGGAAGATTCTGACGTATCACTTCAAGCAATCCTATGCTGATTTTCTCGGGAAAATACTCAATGACGTTACCATATCTCTCAACGTCTATGAGATGAAGGATGATACCCCATGCTTGCTCCTCATGTGTGCCGAAACGCAAAGCATCATTACCAAGATTCACAAACAGAGTCGGTTTAAGATGATGCATGTGGTCACGATTACCGAAGATGACAACCTCATGTCCAACTACGGAAGGGCAAAATGGAGACGTTGCATCAGGGGTCCTAGTGACTGCGTGTTCTTTGCGGGACCTTGCACCGGTGGTTCACCGTGGAATCGGTTAAACAAAAATGTGAGTGAGGTCACAGCGCACAACATCAGAATGAAAGCACTTCTATATTGGGAGCTATGGGAAGAGTTCACATCGTGTCTGCAACGTGTACATGTTTTGCATGCAATGGCATTGTTGGAACTACCTCGGATGCGACTATTGGAATGATGAGAGAATGAAGTGTCTGATCAATGGGACCCAATCGACTGTGCATGACTTTGATGGATGCATGTATGGTTTGAAGTCACAATTCAAAGATGTTGGGACCGCAATCAAGAAACCGTGGAGGATCGTATCATGGGGGGTTGAGTTCTTTGACTTGCATGTGAAATGTGATGGCTCACACACTCACGGTCAATGTGCGGGCAGAGAAACACGTGCAACACAATTATATACCGAGAAGATTGTCAGATCTATCCTTCGAGGTGTCACCAATCAAATGTTGATTAACAACGTTTATGGGAGGAGATTTCGACCAAAGGTTATGGAAGAGGAAGATTACTATAAGTCGAAGTCATGTGCATGTGTCATCATGAATGACTATGAATGCAACACCAACGTGAAGACCATCAATGAACAACTATTCATTAACTTCATCACCCAACGAGGCGGTGTGAAGGTGAAGCTGAGGTTGTATCCACGTCGTGGATCACTATTGGCGGATCCGGATCCCGTTAGAGGTGGATTGAAGGTGAAGTCGGGCTGCTACCTGCGTCGTTGGTGCGCCTTGACGGATCCGGATTCCGCGTACCTCACTTCGGTCTTCGCAATGGCTGGAACTGACCTTGTGATCCCTTCAGCGGCCAAAGGCATTAGTTTGCTGAAATCAACTTTGTCCCTCATCCAGGAGAAGAAACAAGAGCACAACCTTCCTGCTCCATTCTCAACCTATGAGGAGGCAAACTTCAGGGGTTACAAGGACAAGGACCTCGACGAATGGTTGGATCGAGTGAAGATTTCTCCTCCTGTCGTTGTGGCCTTAGCTTTTGTCATGGATAGAAGTGGCAGGGCGTTCGTAACTCATGCAATCAGGTTGCTCATGAAAATGTTATCAAAAGTGACCAACGAAAATGAGTTGAAGATGTCTGCCATCAGCTTCATTGACAAAGGGGCCCGATTATCGAAATTGGTGGAAGGAGCCGCTAGAAATCCAGATGAGAAAAGCATCATGCAGATGTTGTGCACCTTCGAGTGCGCAATCAGAATAGATGAACTATGGGATACCCTCAAAGACCACTATACTGGGCAAAACAGTATGATCAACAAGGAGATCACAGTCAAAGACTTGCGCGACAAGATCGCAAATACTAGCCCAGCAAACCTTGGATCATTGAACCAGACGTATCCTCCGTATGGAAGTCCTTGCTACCAAATCCGAAAGAGGACGAACTTCGAGGAAATTGCACGTCGAAAATGGGAGAAGTGGTCGTTTGAAGTGATGCGGAGAGAGGAACCTGAACCATATGAAGTTGAGAACCGCATCCAATATCTGGTCAACATCATGTACGAGGAGAGCTACAGCCTCGGCTATGCACTCCGACGTCACAATGCCAGAGCGACCAGCAGCCAGGGTAAAACCATCATCGTCCAGAATGTCCTGGAAGACTGGATGTCAATGAGTTATGATCTCAGCTTGGAACGGACGGCAGCTGTTGTCCATTTGCAAACCATTCTCATGATCTCCAAAATGCTACATGAGTGGATGACAAAATTGGAAAGCTTCAAATCAATGTCATACCTGAGCGGGATCATCAAGACTGATCTGGTCAGAATGAAACAGGCCATTGACCTCCGCGACGACCTATGGGAGTTGGGGGGCTACAACATTGAGAGGGCCGACCAGGGCATGTTTGAGGAGGTGGAGAAACGGAACAGGACATTTTCCTGTATCCGCGACTATGTGACGACCACTGCCACCACACAGATGGGCCAAGGAGCCACAGAGGTCTCCCACATTGATGGCTGGGACATCCCGCTGATGCCGAGAGACGGCAGAAACCCTCCAAGTCAACCGGATCATCCAGGTTGGGATCCTTCACCTATCAGAATGATGAATGACAAGCAACAGAGGGAAGCCGATGCACAGCGGGCACAACAGCAACAACAACAGACTGGGCCTAGTAGTTCCACCGCCGGTGGACACGATGGTTACAGCTCTGCAGCTGGGAGTGCACCACCGCCAAAAGCTCCACCATCGAAGGCAAGGCCATCTACACCTCCTGCAAGAAAGGACTGGGTGATTCCTCGGGTACCGAATGGATATCTTTTTAGAACTTCATCAATGCCCGATCAAAGGAACTCCGAGTTCATCACCTCAGCATGGATGGACGAGCGGGATCACTTTCTTCTATCAATCGTCCAAGGACCAGCAGCTCAAGCAGCCAGCACATTGGGATCAGCACCCTGGGCACAATATTTGAGGAGAGTGACCGCATATGCCTGCATGATCTTCGGAGTTTGCAATCCGGGGGTCGTAACCGAGGACACTGCATCCACTATATCCGAGAAGGATTGGCTGAGGTGTTACAGCCACATTGTCCGCAAGTACATGCTGACGCGGACCGGATGCTATTTGTCGACAGCAGGTATGCTCATGATGCTAGGGCATCACGACGTGAACGTCGCCAACCAGTCCGACCTTGGCCGCATCAAGAAGATGATCACCAACCCACTTGCTTGCAGGATCATCGAAGCACCAAGCGGTCCAAGAGATCATGACATGTTGGCAGGTGATTTCAGGGCTGGAACAACCATCCTCATCACCGACCTGATGTTCCGTGTGGGAACCCAAAGTGGGACGCATGGCATCCAAATGGGATTAGCTGACATGGGATGGGAAAGTGTCGAGGTGTTCAAAATCCATGATTCTGAAGCAGAACGACCCCTTCAGCAATTCCTCGACACCCTTGACAAAGTCAAGCAGTACCTCAGCACGGATACCGTCGACGATGGTTTGATAACTGTGCACCTTTGGTTGTCATTGCAGTTCCTACATGCACAAAAACCACCTCATTGTGTCATGCTTGAAAACGACTTCAAGAATCAGTTTGTCAAAGGGGTGCTCGATCTTGATCAAGTCACGTCCAGACCCCTGATGGTCGCCATCAACAATGACTCCATGTTCAACGGAATGGACTCTGTTACGTCCAGGATCGCAGAGGAGCTGATTGAGAAGATGAGGCTCCAAGGGATCTTGGTGACATCGGATCAGAGGATGTGGCGGTCAATGTACTCGCAATTCGGAAAACAGTATTCGATTTTGAGTACAACCAAGAAGGGGACTTTGGGAAAGACGGCAATTTGGTCTGTCATCGAGAAGAATCTATTTCGCCAAAGGGTCTTCCTCATGTGTGCCACGAACAGGGAACATGTATCAGTTCTCAATGAGGGAGCGTTCAAACCTGACGAATCGGGCATCATCGCCAAAGTTCTGGAGGATATGACCGGACCAACTGAGGCGTTCAAGATCGCAGGTGGCGAAATGACCCCTGGTGATTATGCAAATGACGACACCACAATCTTCCAGCGAGGCCCTGGAACCGCCGTGAACAGATTCACCAAAGACAAAAGGTTCAAGACCAGTTGGGTCGAACCGGTGGTCGGCACCCATGAGCTGGAACCAGTGGTTTCCGATCGATGCATGTGGTTCACCATTGACAAGGAGAACGACGACATCCTATGCGGAAGCTGTAGAGGCGCAGTGACAATGGATGAGATCGAGACGTGCCAGTCGAGACCAACCCATTGCATTAATTGCTCCGCCAACACCCAGGACCATTACAAGCGTTCATCTCCCACATTGGAGGCCAGGAAGTCCGTACTACTCCTTGCAGCTAGGTTGAAGGTTGCATTCGAGGATCTTGGTGTTGACATTGTTGACATCAATCAAGGATTCCAAACATGGCTCACATTTACGCGTCTTCGTTGATTTCAAATGCATCGTTGGCGTATGGGGAGCACTTGATGAAATCTCTATCTCACATGGGAGGAGTCAGAATTTCGAAGAGGCAAGCTCTGGAAATTTTCCGGAACGGACGCGGCAAGCAATTCAGCATATATCGCGAAAGAGTTTTCGATGATGTTGCAAAGAAGTGGCTTTTGATCTATAGAGTCACAAAGGATTGCGGAAATGTCGCATACAAAGACTTCTTCGAAAAGGTTGCCGTTCCCGAGGTGAAGGAGAGGAACGAGATTTTTGGATTCTCCCGTGCATCTGCCGAGAAAACTGGAGATATCATCGAGTTCTGGCTTGGTGTCTTGGACGTGGCCAATATGGCCAAGGGAGTCGTGGATGTTTTTAATGCTAGCGTTGATCCAGCTGAGTATCTCAATGGACTGGAAAAGGCACTGGCTCAATTCACATCGACCTCCCGAACCTCGAGCACCATCAATGACAAGAGACGGGGATCCTTTGACTGCACACTGCAAACTGCAGAAGCCGAAAGGGTCATGAAGCTCATCCACGCAATCCCCGGATATGACTCGCTGGCCAATTTCTGCTGCCTCACGGACTGGGAGAAGGATCAGGTATTCTCTCATTATCGCAGGAAGAACAACATCACAGGGGGTGACGCCAGCATGGGCACTGATGCCGATGCCAAGCCAGGTGACGAGTCGTCGGCTCACCCTGGGGAGGAGGAAGCTGATGAGCCAGCGAACGACCCCACCGATGTGGTCAGGGACTCAGAGAATTCCGGGAAACAACAACTTTTGGATGCGTTGGGAAAACTCTTTACCGTCTCTGAGGATGTCAACGTGTGCTTGTATTGTGGTAGCACCCAACATGGCCATCTTGAATGTGAACATGAGAAGAGGGATGAAGTCAGAAAGGTGCTAAAGGCCGTCCGAGCGTCGCTCGAGGCTGATAGTCCAACATCTGATGACGTCGATATGGAGCCTCCTGAGCACAAGAAGGACGGTTCAGGTGCTACTGATGGGTCGGGACAAACGGATGAACCTACAAAATCGAGGTTTAGTGAACACCAATGGTACGACAGCATCAGAACTATGTCCGAAGTTGGTGACCTCGATGAGTATGGTAGATTCTGCATAGAAGGACGTGATGTTACAAAGCTAGGACCACAGAACATTGTTGACCTCAACGAAGTGGTCAGAGACGCTATTGTCAGAGGAGGAGGTGACTCTTGGTCAGTGCCAGACTTCATGGCAAGCTACTCTGATAACAACATCAGGAAGCCCTTCTACAAGAGAGTCGAGGCGCCGCAAGATGGTTTCTTGAAAATCATCCCGACTACGGGGGCCCATTTCTTCAACTGCTCTTACTTTGGAGGTGTAGAATATGCGGCCAACTACCGCTTCGAGACTGGCAACCGGCTCAATACCTACGAGGACAAGGTGAGTTCATCACTAAACAGGATCCTGCGGCACAACGTGGGGAAGGTATCAGAACAACAGAGTCTGTCATGTGATGACGCCGGCTGGGTGCCCATCGAGGAGGTGCTCAAATGTGAGTCCATCTGGAGGCACGAGTACGCACGCTGGCCACATGTATTCCTTGCTCCAAAAGGAAGAGCAAATGATCAGAGTGCATGGAATGTCGATGAGGCAAACTACCGCATGACATTGCTCTTCAAGATCATGTTCCACTGTGCCCGGTACGGACGTCGCGTTCGTGAACAAGTCTTGGCATTTGGTATCAACAAGGACATTGAGCGCACCAGCCTGACGTGCATTGACAACAAAGTCGATGCGGACACGAACATTCCTGATGAAGGTCTACTGCTCTACCCTGTGGCGGTCCGTGCTCCTACGGGGCACAAAGAAGGATCTTCAAGGGACGACGTCTCATTGCTGTCCTCATTACTTTCACATCCAATCGCGCCCAACACCATTTTGTCGTTACCGGTTTGTTTCCACATCACCAAGAAGACCAACCTTCGAAGCATTTGGAGGCAGGGATTAATTCCAGGAGGTCTTGGAGAAGGTCATCGGATGTTCACGTTCTTCAACCCGTATGTGCCATGGGATCACAGATCATGGACCATCACGAAGAGCGTTGATACGCGAAGAGGGGACTACATTTGCTTGTTCGTCCCGACCGAGACCTTGATGGTGGAATATGGCGGTCGACTGACTGACTCGGGACAGATCGTCTCACCAAAGATCATCCCGTTCTCGGCAATCAAAGGAGGATGGATTCAGGACCCAAAGGACCAAAACAATAAGACATGGCTCCGGTTGTTCGTCCCGTCGGGCGACGACCAGGTAGTCCGGTCTGGAACTATCAAATCAAGAACGGTAGCCACCAAGGAGTCCATCTTGAGGGTTGCAAGTCAGTGCATCGACGCCGAAGATCAACCGTTTGACGAAACCGCCATGGATGCCATGAACATCGTCAACCAATTCAAGAACAACCTCATCGAGCCTGGCGGACAAGAGCAATACCTGGCCCGCATCAAGCTGATTGACTACATAGTCGAACGCAAAAGGGTGCAAACATCAGGTTGCCGCCATTGTCCTCACTGTCTCAATGAGACGCCGACAAAACTAGCAGTGTGTCTAGTTTGCTGGACGGAACTTGAAAGTTGTGGAATCCGTCCCTATCGGCTACAAGCTCCTGAAGACGATGAAGATGAGGCCACGAAGAAAGAGATCGATGAAGAAGTTCGTCGACAAGAAGAATCGTTGTTCAAGGATACGGTCCATCAAGCACAAGAAAACGTATCCGAATCCAACGACTATGGCTTCAATCCTGACGAGGTCGACTACAACGAAGGCGATGATGAGGAAATGGATCAGGAGGAGGAAGCCCAACAGGAAGACGACGAAATCGTTGAAGAAGACGACGATGAAATGGAAGTCGAACCTGAAGATGAACCCTCTTCCAAACTTCCAGCATGGACCAAGAACCTCGAGAGCGGCAGCAAGGGTATGCCAGAAGACGGACTCATCAACAATGATGTCTCCGAGGCCGCGGCTCACTTGTATGACAATGCCGTCATGTCAAAGATCATCACAACGTTCAGGCTCTACTACAAACAGAGAGTCACTCTGACCCCAGAGGAGTACTATGAGATGATGACGGAAACCAAGCGAGTCCGGCTGGACCTGGACGACTTCTGTCCTTATACAGGAGAAGACCAGGATGGCAACCTCAAGCGCCCGACGGAGCTGGAGTTGGATGAACTCTTTCAGGAGAAAGGGAAGAGGAATTCATGGTCAGAAGGAGAGAAGCTATACTCAGGGCGACCAAGAAACATGATGATGCCTGTCATCAAGACTTTAGAGATCTATGAGAAGATGATGGAATTTCTGGTACGCGCCGGGTACACTCCTGAGTCATTAGGCTTTCTCATGCCAATGAACCGAATGCAGGCTGATGCCCAAGGGAAACAGGAGATGCGAGTAACCATCAGCAATTTCCTTCGACGACTGCTCAAAGGAACCTTTCCGGAGCACGAGTCATACACCTTCTTTCGCTCCGGGAGCCACGGCTTCCCCAACTGCATCGAACTCCCAGCTTTCTCGGTATATCTGAGCCTGAGGGAGAAAGAACAGAGAGTAGAACTGCTCTTTGCCGCCCAACAATGTGGCATTCCTTTACCTCAAAACTTTGTCAGCAAGATGGCTTATGCTATTCAGCTGGCCGAGGCCGAGGCGCAGAGGGGAAAGACCGAGATGAAAACGAAGATGGCTCCAACCCTTGGCGACGAAGTGGTGAGTGAAGTATTCAAAGCGGTTGGACATACTGCAGCTTCCAAGTTTGCTAAACCACCCGCACAACCTTCACAGACACCTGAAGGCACTGGTTCAGCATCATCCTCATCGGCTAGCGCACCAAAGAGCAAGGCTATGCCGAAATCCCATGAACCATCAAAGGCACCGCCTGCAAAGCCTTCATCGCCGAAAGCTGCTCCGAAACGTGCGGCAGGATGGGAGAGAACTCCAACAGCACCTCAATGGAAGAAAGTCCGCCGTGAGCAGTAAACCAATTGCTTCGATCCGTCAAAATGATCACTGGGCTACAAGATGTTTATCGTCTTTATGGACAGATGATCAGGAAAAGACCAACTGAGTGGACACTGAGCGAGGCATTAGACTAATTCGCTTAGGTTCAAGACTTTTGATATTCCCAATCTGCACGAGATTCTGCATTGTGCACGTGAATTCGTTAGTTAGCATTGTAAATCTTTGGTAGCGAGGCGATCCATTTCTCCCGACGGGTGAGTGGCATGCTTAGCCAACGTAGAAAAGTAGATGTTAGCTAGCAATAATTCGCGTTGTACAGCTCGAGGAAGCGCCGATGCATCGACAGCCAAAGAGTAGGCGAACCCTGAACCATTATTCCCGACGGGTATGTGGGGAAGGGGGAGCCAAATGGCATGTTTTATGTACATAGGCGTAATTCGAGTAGCAGAAGAGTCTAATTCAAAGTTCCCACTCTCGTGCCTATGGTTCGAAGATGCCATAGGCATGGGGGGCGCGAAGGGGAACGAGATAACACAGTAGTCACACACGCTGAGCATGTGCACATTCTTGCATGGGACGCCACTTTGGCTCAAGACCCACTGCGAGGCCAAAATAACGCGCTCCGCTGCTGCATGGTTTGACAGCTCTGACTATCAGCACATAGGGAACTACAACCGAAGGATATCCAGAACAAGGATCAATTTGTTCATAGTACATACATTGTATGTATATATAATATATATATATATAATATTTATGTGATTGTATACAGTATGCATATACATATTTTTTTTATTTGCGTAGATACTCATCACGATTCTGCATCTATGGATGCATAGATACTATCCAGGTGGAGTTACGACGCGAACAGCTCAGACAGTGATGATCGGCGTTTGAGGAGCTCGGGTAAATTCACCAACAAATCGGATTCACTGAGGATAAACTCGAGAATTTGATGGGGATTTCTCCAAGACCTATGAGGATAAATTGGGACCCTCTGGTGATTTATCAGCTTGCTACGGAAAAAAAACATGACCATGTTCTATAGGTGAATCATCTAGAAATGGCACATGTTCCATAGCAAGATCTGTTAATTTTTCAGTTCCATCTTTTTGGAGTTGCAACAAAGTCCCAGCATGGGATTGACCGAGCCCCATCTTGGACCCATGGTTTCCCTATAGAAACCATGAGGAGAATAGCCTCTGCAAAACATACAAAAAACGATGGACACATTACCATTTTGAATAGGGAAATCAACTATTCAACTATTCAATAGCATATTTATAGCTACTATAATACCATTGGATATGTTCAATAGCTATGTAACAAATTACCAGAGGCCAACTGTCATGATTGTGATGTGTTAGAAGCTCAGAAGCTCCATTTTTTGGATCCTTTGAGTTGATAAATGGGTTGAGAAACATATTGATTTTCCCAAGAAATATGCCAACAAACATAGGGATTCAGGGCAACAACCATGGAGATGTCTAGTTAGTCTAGTTGTATCCTCTCTCTCTCTCTCTTTCTGTTTTCTTTTGCATATATGTATAATATTATATATATTTCAGACACGGTTGAGCTGACCGTATCCATTTGTTTGAGATCAGCAAACGTAAGTAGTTGCTCAACAAACATGGGAATTGAAACCATTCAACACATATGAACAACTTGGATTGCAGCAACATGGATGCAGATTTAGCGACAAAATATGACGAACAAAAGTTACAGATGGGAATGTCAGGAGATTCAACCAGACAATGTCAGGGAATTTAAGCAACAAACATGGTGTCAAGCCGACAGAGCGACTCTGCGTTGAAGCAAGAGAAACATGTGGGACTTTGTGAACGGAATGCATGGCACAACCGAAATTATGTGGTTGTGACGCTGAGAGAAACCAAAGGCAGTACAAATACAGTCAATGATATAAGGAGCAACATACTTTACCAACAACTATGCAGATAGTTACGTCAAAAAACGTGAGATGGATACCCTAGATAACTTTAAACATAATTGTGTTCCATGGTATTTTACATCGAGATAATCATTTGGAAGATACCTCCCCACTTGAACATTCTCACAAGTCGAACCGAGAGAAGATGCAAGCCGCAGTTTGCATGTCCATTTGTTCGCGCTGTTCGTAGCAGTCTCTAGCATGGGGATTGCAAGGTCGGGTACCTCCCCACAAATATAACTGGTTCAAGCAACGACCAATGGTCACATAGATGTGTCCAAACATCGGTCACTGATATCTCCCCTGCGATTCCATGAAAAGAAATGAATCTCTTTGCAGACCAAGCATTCTTCGGACTTTGGACTTGTTATATACATATATTTATATAATTAGATTAGATATAATTAGATATTTATGTAATTGTTTAATTATATATATAAATATAATTATATAATTATAGAACTATATATATATATATACACATATTTACTCCCATGTCATTTATATCTTCCATTTTGGCTCTCTAATCATCCTGGTCACCGGCAATCGATTCTGGGAATAGACATGTTTTCCCTTGAAGTTTGGAACATCAGACATGTCCAATAGGTAAATCATCTGCAATATGTCCCATGGTCCATAGGGATTGAAATTCCAAGTTGATATCGCCATTGACATTTCTACATATATCCCAAGTTTGATATTTCTATACTACATACATATTTCTGCATACATATATAATATTTATACATATACCCTCTGGTTATTTAATGTAGCCATGGAAAATCACCATTGTTAATAGGTAAACCATCTATAAATGGGCCATTTTCCATGGCTATGTTAAATAACCAGATGGTAGTTCTATATTTCTACATATTCTGCAAGTTATGTCCTGATGGTGCCTGGCTACGGATGCCAGGAGCGAGGATTCCGACGCGGAGGCATCCGCATCCACTGGGATAGACCTATGTGAATTTTAACTTTTATATGATTATACTAGTAGACATTCAACATGACAAAACATGACAAAACATGACAAAACATGACAAAACATGACAAAACTAGTAATGATGTTAGTATATGTTCATTGAACTTATAATTACTAAGTTACCGATTGTTTTGTCATGTGTTCCTCCTTTTTTTGTGTTTCACTGGTTACATGTGTTCAAAAAGCTTACTTGATGACCTTCGTTTGATTCAAACGTGTTTGTTTCAACATCGGGAACTCGCCAAAAAGATGGGTCCCAGGGCCTGATTTGAAGGAGCTTTGACAGCTTCATGTACATTCATAATTATTTACATATGTATTGCATCATATTATGATAGAACAGCATGTTTGATTAGTTGAATCTATACCCTCTGGTAAACTAACATAGCTATGGAAAATGGCCATTTATAGTGAGATTTCCCATGAAAAATGGTGATTTTCAATAGCTATGTTAGTTTACCAGAGGGTACATGATATAAAATATATTAAAATATAATATAGGTATTGCATGATAGAACAGCATATTGATATATTTGTCAATGAGATATACATTGATATATGTTTCTATTTACATGATAAAACTGCATGTTAGATTAGTTGGTTATATACGTATCCATGTTGTGTATATATGTGTATATTGTTGTGTGATTTCACATGGTGAAATCCTCAGGTTCTGATCGAACGACGTCTTTCATCGGTGAACCTCACAGCAGCTGGGTGAATGATGTTGTGGGCTTGAAGAACAAAGGTAGAATGAGAGTTTTTTGTTTTTTTTTAAATAAAACCAACAGAGATATATACATATACAACCCGAGTATATATATATATATATACCTTTGTAGGTTTTCTATATATATATATACATTTTTGTAGGGTTTTCTTCAGACGACAGGCTAATGTAGACCAATGATGTAGACCAATAATGGCACTTACTGGGTTACCCCAGTCAGTCAGGTTGGGTGACATGCTTACTGGATTCATTATTAGCTGCGAAAATAATCACTCCAGGTTGTTTGAAAGGGACGCCAGGTTAACATATCTATCAATATCAATCAATATCTATCAATATCTATCAATATCTATCAATATCTATCAATATCTATCAATATCTATAAATATCTATCAATATCTATCAATATCTATCAATATCTAGCAATATCTATCAATATCTATCAATCAATGGCACCAGAATGTCTTCATTCACTTGGTATGAAACCATGTTATCAGAGTGAGATGATCACAATTGCCCAGATAAGGAAGTTTAACATAATGTTTCACCATCAAATATGGACCTTGTTGGGGGGTGCTACGTTTTCAGAGACATCCATTCATATCATGTCAAGTTAGTTATGTATCCAATAATATTTGTATTGCCATTGGAAAATCAATACATATCCCAAGCTATCCCCAATATATCCCATTATATTCATATCCAATTCATATCCCATTGATATTCCATTAATATCCCATTGATATCCCATTGATATCCCATTGATATTCAATTAATATCCAATTAATATCCCATTAATATCCACTGAATATCCCATGAACAGGATATTCCAAACACTGAATATCCATTGACATTCCATCACTGAATATTCCGATTATTTGGATATCCAAATATCCACTCAAGGTCCCATGGCAATTTCATGTTATTCACCCCATTGAGATCCGATAAAACCCCAATCGAGGCCACCGGGTACCTGGTGTTCTGGGGTAAAACCAACCAGTCTTTGGGAATATTTCGCCAAGAAATTGGATTTAACTGAAGTTAACCATCAAAAATGGTGATTTGATGGGATTTGATGGCAAATTCATGGGTTAATGCGCATGTAACCATCAACTTATTGATGATGTAATGGGGATAATGTGAATTTAATTGGAATTTAGCCACCTCATATGGGATACAAAGTGGTTTGCGACATGCAACATCATAATTTTTCAAACAGGCAAATCATAGTGATATGTTAAGTTACCGGCGGATGGGTTGTCTCAAAACATGAACAGACTTATCATCAAGGGGGTAAGTGGCTATTTGATGTGAACATGATGGCTATTTAGAGTTTCAGGATTCTGAATTCATGGCTATTCCAATGCCAAAATTGGTGATACAGTCTGGGATCTCTTGAAAAAGCAAACTCTGAGAATCTCTGTCTGTGATATTTATATTGTGCTGAAGCTGCTAGTACTAGCAAGAGCAAGTTCTGCACGCTTGAAAAAGGATGAAGCCTATCATCGTCGATGGAAGCGGTGGCGAGCCTTGTGTCTTCAACGAGATCGCCCTGAACGCTGACCTGGCCGCTTCGCCGGCTGCTTCCGCACAAATCGCATTTGCAACACTCTTGGCATCAAGAAGCTTGGCTTGTTGCACAACAAGGCGAACTACACTGAAGTTGTGACTGGCCTGAAGATACTCATGACGTGACTTCTCTTGGTCTCAAATCTGCTGATGGGGAGGAGGTACTGCCCCAATTTTGAGCTGCTCATGAGACAATTCCGGGAACATCTTGGTGGTGACGGAGTGCTTTTTTTCCGGCCTATTAAAAGAGGAATATCATACCCTAGTATCTAATTGTATCAATACTTATATGATCATAGATGTTTGTATCCATTCAGAGTACATAGCAAGTATATATATATATATATTATTTATATTTATATATATATACACGCACATATACACATATAAAAAAGCAAACCAAATGTCACTTGGTATTTCCGAAACTTGGAGGATGATAAAAAATATGGTCAAAACCCAAAACACAATGGTAAAAACATGATTTCCCTTTAAGATCTTCCCGAAAGCGTAAAGCCATCCATTGATCATCTGCTTCCGAGCCTTCGTTGGTATCAAGGCCTGGTGTCGCGGTCCACTGATGGGTACAGTCTACGCAGGACGGTGAAGCTCTTTGTGCGATTTCATGGGGCTGATGAAAATGACTGAAAATGGTATGTTTGTGCGAAGTTATTCACAGAAACACACATCAAAACATGAGGGTTTCTACAAGTGTAGAAACATAGCATAGTGAGATATATTGAGTGCTGCAAACAAACAACATATAGGATCATATAGGCGCATTTCTTTCAGCACCTCAATTTGCATTGCTGTTGTTTTTATCCATCACTTGGATCCCGGCGACTTGGGATGGCTTGGGAGGAAACAGCAGCTTCGAAATTCCAAAAGATCTGCAGCTGTCACCTTACAGCCGGGTGTCACAGTTTCGGGTTGCTAGTTCTGCAGGGAGAACATGTGAATATCCCACCACACCATTTTTTAGGACGTCTAGGATGACTATTTTGAAGTCCAAGGTTACCCTCTGGTAAACGTTTACATAACTATGGAAAATCACCATTTTTCATGGGTAAATCCACTATTTCAATGGCCATTTTCACTAGGGTGTTGTGACACCTGGATTTTGGGATGATTCCTTCGACGTGCAGGTCTCAAGTTTTAGATTTCAGCAATGATTGCTGCATCTTAGTGGACGTGAGCACAAGTCGGAGTAAAGTTAAAAAAATCCCTTTCCCCAAATGATCAAATGGATTTCAATTCTTAGGTTTATTGTTGGGTTTACCACATGAGTCCTATTTGTGGAAATGTTCCGATTTTATCTCAGCGCTCAAGAACTTGTAGATGCTGAAGAGGAAAAACAAATCCATCCCTGGTCCACTTATACTATGGTGGATGGAAGAAATCCTGCACCAGTTTTATAATAGGTGGTTTATCCCATTATAAAATATTATCAATATTTACATATATATATATAGGTGATGCAGGATTTCGCATCCACGGTATATCTTATGATCGTGTTTTGCTGCCCGAAGAACGGCTTTCCTTGACCATCTTGATCCAAATCGCTGGAAGGTCACTTGGTGGTCTATGCAACCTCTCCGCTGGAAGAGCAAAGCACGCCAGCCTTCTTGCAGGCCATGGAAAGTCATCTCTATGAAGAGAAATGAGTCATCGAAAACACCTATGTTGATTGGATATGTATAGGTTATATGGTAGTTATATGGTAGTTATAAATTATTTTTAGGACTAGGGATACCTCTCTTGATCAGTTCTATGGGATGGGAGAGGGTTTTTGTTCGTGGCCTATTGGTTGTTTCATAGGAAAAAAACAACAGAAACATTCTAATCATTGTATTCGGTAGAGGCGCAATATTTGATATACCATCTGGTTATCTAACATAGCCATGGACAGATCCACCATTTTATAGCTAGGTAAACCTCTATTTCTATGGGCCATGTCAACCATGGCGAACTGTTAGTCATAGCCAGAGGGCATTCGGCCTGGGAGATCCCAGCTAATCGCGGATTGGCTCTGGCGTTCAATCGCTGCCAGACATTGGGGTTAAAATCTAAAAAGTTGGTTTATATAAGATCAATTTACCATGAAGTGGTTGAATGGTTATTGATATATTGAATGCTTATTATAAATATTCAAAGATCAATTTGCCATTAAAATGGTCAAAGAAGAAATTGGCCAAAGTTGAATTGCCCTGAAAAGCTTAGCTGTGTTGGACATGGCGATAACCATCGAATATAGTGATTCTAACGAACTGGGGATATTCCAGCAAACAACTTGCGTCAAATTATGCGGCTCTTGTCACCTTATCTCTTCCTATGGACATTCATAGCTTTACCAGCTGAATCACCTGCTGTCAGTGGTTGATTCTAAGTCGATGCCACGGATAAAAAAAGAAAATGTGCCTTTTTAAGGCATAGCATGTCATAGCTCCATTGAAATTTGCCTAACAAGAATGGATCTGAACAAAATAATGGGAAGATCTTAACAGATGACTCAGAAATCCTTTTCCTTTTGTATTGTTATGGGGCTACCTGTGGGACCATCGGCTGATGAATGTATAGGAAGCTTCCTCTTGTGGACATGTGCAAGTAAGTCAGGTCCGCAGCTAAATTTTCGGGTTTTTAAAGCAATATCAAGTGGACATGTACTTGAAATACTAAGCGATACCAAGTGATACAAGACATTGCAATGACTATAGTGACTATACAGTTGCAGCTAACTGTATATATATAATTACACATAATACACACAATATAATTTAATATAGTATAATTTAATATAATATAATATAATTTATAATATTATAATATTATATTATATATATACATGCTAAGCTCTACTTCAGTCTATGAAAGCATCATCCATGGCAGGTCTCCGACACCAGCAGCAGCGTGTCCTCTTTGCAGTTTCAGGGCAAGGCGCATGGGCAAGAGATAGGCCAAATGACCACCTCAACCAGGGGTTCCCCAGATTTTTTCTCCAACAAGATATGTTGGGGTTGTTGGAAATGGTTGAGTGGATTTATCATGTTTTCATTTTCACAGATATGTCCCAGATATTTTTGGGTTGTTCAACTGCTGACCTGGAATGGCGGTAGTGAGTTTGTGTTCACAGGGGCTTGCGGACCCTTGGAAAAGATTCAAGGTGATGCCCAGAGTTCGCGTTTTGTTGGTGCAAATAACTGCAAGAACTACATGGTTTATGGATGTTTATGGTAGATATATCTATAATAACTCCAATTTACTATGGCTCCAATTTCACTATGGTTTATGGTAGATATATTAATATTGACATACTTACATATACTTACTATGGTTATAAACCAACAGACATAACAAGACATCTGCCTGGGGTAAACCCCGCCGTGTTGACTACCCCCCCAAAAAAATGGATAGTTCCAGATCCTCAAAAATGATAAATGTGGGTCCCTTGGAGCAGGACTTGGACGCTGAACATTTGGGTGGAAATCTCACGTGGCAACTTCCAGAGGATCTGCGCTATGTCTCTTCGTGCCTGGGATATCAACTGAGGAGACTGAACTGGGTGATATTTAGTGAGTTATCATCAACTTGATAGTGGGTCATGATTACCGAACTATATTATGACATAATATGTGTATTATATATGATATATATATATATATATATGGGTGATATCTATTTATATCTGGTTTAGTTATTGTGAAACCACGTGAAACCCGATTGATACGGATAGCTATCAACCAACCAGTACAATGAGATGGGCTTCAATTGATGACCATGTTGAGAGAGGCAAGATGCGAAATCTGGTTGGTGGTTTGGAACATGTTTTTTTTCCATAATATATGGGATAATATGGATAATCCTTCCCATTGACTGACTTTCATATTTTTCAAGATGGTTATTGCACCACCAACCAGAAAATGATGATGTTGCAGTGGTTTTGGAGCAAAGGATACTAGTCTTTTGAGCCGTGGGGGACCGAGGACCCCCAAATTATCATCCAAGATTCTTTTTGAATGGAGAAACCGATGGTGATGAGTGCTGCACCAAGTTTGAGAAGCCCCCCTACATAATAGACTTCTTTTTTCGGGTTGGTAGCATGAACTGCCCAATTTCCCTTGATTCTTGTGGTGATTCCCCTATGTTTCTTGCTTCGCTCCTGAATTTGTTCCAGAGATGGCCCCCTACTGTAACTGTTTTGGATAAGATGACTATCATTGTTGTTATGTGTTATTATTGTTATTATATATATATATATACACAGATTAAATCAGATTAATACATGCACATGCATATGTATCTGTGTGTATCTCTATCTATCCATTTCTCCAGCAAACTTACTATGTGTCTCTATACATGAGCGCTCACATGCAAATACATATACCTATATATATATATACATCAAAATTATATTATGTACATGTTGTTATTCCTAATTGACTCATTTACATGTATATAGAAATACATATATATACATCGAAATTATATTGTATACATGTTGTTATTCCTAATCGACTAATTTACATATATTATATATATATATATACATATATACATATATACATATATACATATATATATATATACATCAAAATTATATTATGTACATGTTGTTATTCCTAATCGACTCATTTACATGTATATAGAAATACATATATACATCGAAATTATATTGTATACATGTTGTTATTCCTAATCGACTCATTTACATATTATATATATATATATACATATATATACATATATATATATATATATACATACAAACATATCAAGCCACCTCTTCCGGACCTCACCTTCCAAAGGTACCTGGTCTACCTGGCCGAAAGCGCCTACGGCCTTCAGCGCTCACAGCTGGGTGCTGAGCTGCCGTCCCAGCGACGCTTCCAGGAGGTGCTGCTTGCTTACCATGAATACAGTGGATGGAAGAAATCCTGCGATAGGTGGTTTATCCCATTGTTGATAGGCTTGAAATACCATCCTTTTGGCGATGCAGGATTTCGCTGGCCCATCCACAGTATCAACCAATTTCTATCAATTTCTCAAAACTACTAAGCACTGCCATGGCTTAACTAACTATATATTAATCCTCAAAAACCAACTAACCATTAATAACCATTATCAACAGTACTAACCATTAATATCCAACCAGTAGTCACCATTAATCACTATTATGAACCATTATTAATCCCCATGAAACATGGTGATTTCGGTAAACATTGGAGAATCTTGGGTTGAAATCTGGGAACACGTTGGAGAAAAGTGGTTATAGCAAGAAAAGAAATTGATTTCGAGGGGGATATGATGATAGACCAATATAGACCATAAGAATTTAGAGTACCATACCCTAATTTTTTAGACAAACCCATAATATACGCTGATGATATGGAATACTGTATATGAAGTTACTCTAATATACTTCCTCCAATTGTTAATGATTCAATTTTCGGGTGAATGATACCTGACAATTACACAGAATGATCCCTTGAGTTCATAAATGATTGGTAACTAGGTTGCAATGTGTTACAATTTCCTATAATGGCATTGGTTTTTGTTGGGATATTAGGATACGGATATGTTTGATTAACAAGTTCATTGCGGTGTTGTCCCATGTTTTTTTTTCACAGAGCAATATAACTTGACCCTCAGCAAGCCCATCAACATTGATAAACATAGATTAAAACATATTAAAACGATGTGCAAAAATACCATTTTTTTTGTATGGTTCAATTTTTCAGGGTCCAGGTACATTCAGTTCCAATGATTTCTCATCATTCCAACGTGCAGGTGCCAGCAGATACTCTGCGGCTCTCCTTCAATCACTTCACGGTCTATGCGAAGTCGACCTTAGCAGCTGCTCGGTGCGGATGGGATGATATCACTGGGATTGATGTTTCTTTGGGTTACCCTCTGGTAATTTAACATAGCTATTGAAAATCACCATAGAAATAGTGGATTTTCCCATTGAAAATGGTGGATCTTTCCATAGTTATGTGGCTGTTTACCAGAGGGTAATGGCCCATGGATATTAAACCATCAACAAACGGGACTTTTCATATGGGTTAATGGGACTTAATATATCTGAAAAAAGGGACTTAATAATGTGTCTTTGGTCCGGTCAAATCAATGAATTGGAAAGGACGCCGTTTGTTTCATTCACTATCCCTTGGGATCCAAGATGATCCTTGTCCTTCAGCAGGCCACCAGTGATGCAACCGAAGTGTTGTGCTATCCTGAGGCCTTGCTAAATTCCAAAAGTAGTTCGTGGCATTTCAATTTGGGGTAAGTGGCCATGTCATACCATGTCTTTTTGTCATCCATATTTGGGACATTGATGGGTAATTATTACGGTCATCTTGAATCGTGTAGGTATGACATGTATAAAGTCATCCTTAGTCGAAGATAGAATATGGAAAACACAATAGGGAACATGTTTGAACATTGATATATACTGTATATATATATATATATGTGTATACGTCCTGCTTCAGGATGATTCTAAATCTACTACTCTCATGGCATGGCTACCGGGTTATCTCGCTGGCAGCTAAGGAGCAGACCACCCCGGCCTCTTTGGCCTTCTTCGATGAGTGCCTTGTCTGTCGCAGTCTGTCGCAGCCAGAAATAGCCATGGTATGCAGTGGGTGTTCCTGATGTGCACATTGTTTGGTGCCAAGATACCCATAAGATATCATAAGATGGCTGATGAGCCACAAATTATTCACAACTCCCACGAATTTGTTGAACAACAGTTGATAACATGTCCCGAACTTGTTGATAAATTAAGTCCCGAAGTGAATCTGTGGGCAATCCTCAGCGAGTGGTTCACTGGTGATTTCTGACCTGGCGGTGACTAGGTGAATCACCAAGATATGGTAACGACATTTAAATATATATATATATGCGGAGGGCGGGCCAGGCAGCGAGGCCTAGGAGGTAGTAGGTAGTAAAGAATACCTATTCGTATATTTCAAAATCTGTATATTTAAATGTAGTTACCATATATATATATATATATATATATACACATAATTTTGCAACCCTCCCTCCAAGAAAGACAACACAGACAGTGTGTTAACATCTGTTCTTAGAAATCCTCATTCAAGCCCTCAGCACTGCCAGCTGGATCACAGTAAGGTTCGCCATGGCGTCCAACATGAGTTTCACCGATTTAGATTTGGATCCTTGGAGATGTCCGTCCCCAATTGTTGAATGGAAGGGACCATTGTTTCATAGAGAAATTGGTGGATAGGTTGTAAAAGGTTGTTTTTCCTTTTCCAAGAAATTATGTACCTTGTGTCAACTATTCGTCCCTAATGGAGAATCGAGCAAGATTAATGCTGTTTCCAAGAACCATGAGCCAATCAGTGCAAGGGTTTTGTTGGCAAGTTTGACACCAAGAGTGGGAAAATCTTGACCATCCAGAATCCAAGTTCGACTGGGAGATTTGGATTTTGGAACCCATTTGGAACCTGGGAACATGAGTTTGAACCGGTTGTGGATGTTGATACCACCATCAAACACACGAATTCATGGCCAGATGATGCCAGATGTCCATGGCGGGACGGAAAAAACCTATGGTCAAATGACCATGGCATATGTGTTATTGATATAGTTGTAATATGTTATAGTTATTTATAGTGTAAATTATTCATAGTTATTGATATAGCTATTTTTTTTTGCCCATAGTACTTGGTTCCACTTTACCTGGTTTGTCTCATTGGGGTTTGGGTCAAGTCATTGGGTAAACGGTACTGGTACACGTCAACCAGAAAGCTATGGGCCTTGCCCCGAACCACAAAAGCCAGAAAGGTCTGCCTACAAGAGCTGATATCTGTGGTGCAAATCGCCCTCCGCAAGCTACAAGGTTTATGTTGGTGTTATATAACCCATTCAACCCATTCGATGTATCCCAAAAGGAACCCCAAGACTTTGCCTGCTTTATAAACCAACTTACCCATCCATCATTCAATCATTAATTTCGGTTGAATCGCGTTGAATCCCAAATTCTGCATCCGAAACTCCGGTTGCTTCCCGCGGAAAGAAAAACCGTCCCAAGGACGCCTTGGAAATCGGCGGAAATCTCAGCTGGGAGCCACCGGAAGACGCCAGTGAGGTCACAGACGCTGGGCTGGTGAAGTCGGTCGCGGATCTTGCGATGGATTTACATCGATCTACCATGAACTGGTTGGTGGTTTGGAACATTTTTCTCCTTTTTTTGGGAATCATAATCCCAACTGACGAACTCCATGATTTTTCAGAGGGGTTGAAACCACCAACCAGTGAAAAAATGAGGAATGAATTTAAACAGTGGACAGTGGAATCTGCTCGGAAGATGTTTTTTGTCGGCTACTGCTACTACTGCTACTACTCAGCCAAGATGCACATCCAGTAAGGGGTGGTTTTACACACACCGCTGGGGATGCAGGCAGGGCCAAGAACCAAAGCATAGGGCTTCAGAATGCTTCAGACAACTCATAGAGCTTTGCCTGTCACGGCCCTTGGACAGTCACCTCCTCATCATTCCAGCAAGGGGTTTGGAATTCCGAGCTGGTTTTGGGAGTTTGTTCCGCAGTTTGGCTCAAGATCAATCAATTGTAGAAACTGGTCTGTGCGTTACACTGGTTTCTTGACACATGCTTCAAGTCAAGGTGGGCGCAAGTGAGTCGTTTTGATGGGCGCAAGTGAGGCTAGGCCCCTTCAGGTCACTGTAGCTTTGCCAAGCGGTTGCAGTGAGAAGTTCTCGATTCCGCAGTCCTCCAAAGTAGGGGACTTGCGTGTTCTGGCACAGAACTCCTTTCAACGTGGTTTCTTGAGGCTTGTGGCTGCAGACCATCGCGCATTGGATCCTACACTGACTCTGCAATCTGCGGGACTTGAAGACGGAGACTATTTGACGGCTATTGTCCTGGAGGCAAAGCTGGCGGCAACAGCAGAAGCTGTTGCATTGTTTTGCCCTGGAGGTGACCGAGTTGTCACATGGGGCAAACCAGACTTTGGTGGTGACAGCCCTGAAGTCCAAGATCAGCTCAAAGGTGTCCAGCAGGTTCAAGCAACAAGGTGGGCATTTGCTGCGATCCTGGCTGATGGGTCAGTCGTGACTTGGGGCGACCCAGACTATGGTGGTGACAGCTCTAAAGTCCAAGATCAGCTCAAAGGTGTCCAGCAGGTTCAAGCCACAAGGCGGGCATTTGCTGCGATCCTGGCTGATGGGTCAGTCGTGACTTGGGGCGACCCAGACTATGGTGGTGACAGCTCTAAAGTCCAAGATCAGCTCAAAGGTGTCCAGCAGCTTCAAGCAACGGTGCGGGCATTTGCTGCGATCCTGGCTGATGAGTCAGTCGTGACCTGGGGAAAACCAGACTTTGGCGGTGACAGCTCTAAAGTCCAAGATCAGCCCAAAGGTGTCCAGCAGCTTCAAGCAACTGAGCGGGCATTTGCTGCGATCCTGGCTGATGGGTCAGTCGTGACCTGGGGCACACCAGACTTTGGTGGTGACAGCTCTGAAGTCCAAGATCAGCTGAAGGGTGTCCAGCAGGTTCAAGCTACAAGTGAGGCATTTGCTGCGATCCTGGCTGATGGGTCAGTTGTGACTTGGGGCGACCCAGACTATGGTGGTGACAGCTCTGAAGTCCAAGATCAGCTCAAAGGTGTCCAGCAGGTTCAAGCTACAAGTGAGGCATTTGCTGCGATCCTGGCTGATGGGTCAGTCGTGACTTGGGGCAGTCCAGGCTCTGGTGGTGACAGCTCTGAAGTCCAAGATCAGCCCAAAGGTGTCCAGCAGCTTCAAGCAACTGAGCGGGCATTTGCTGCGATCCTGGCTGATGGGTCGGTCGTGACTTGGGGCGACCCAGGCTATGGTGGTGACAGCTCTGAAGTCCAAGATCAGCTCAAAGGTGTCCAGCAGGTTCAAGCAACGACCTATGCATTTGCTGCGATCCTGGCTGATGGGTCAGTCGTGACTTGGGGCGATCCAGACTCTGGCGGTGACAGCTCTGAAGTCCAAGATCAGCTCAAAGGTGTCCAGCAGGTTCAAGCTACACGTGAGGCATTTGCTGCGATCCTGGCTGCTGGGTCAGTCGTGACTTGGGGGGATCCGGCCGGTGGTGGCGACAGCTCAGCAGTCAAAGCCCAGTTTGCATATGTGTGACATTGTGTAACCATGTTGGTGCAAAGGCGCCCTTCACTGCAGAATCCCACAGTGTTATTGATCGGCTTTTGGAAGTGTGAAAAGTCCAGCATCCGGAAGCGCAGTGTCGAATCCAGTACAACACATGGACATGTCTCTCCAATGGTGAATCCCAGAGGCAAAACTAAGCCGGGGATGACTCCCATGTGATATCGTAGCATGTTCAGCACAGAATGATACATAATGATACATGATGAGATTTAGTGTTGATCATTATCAACTTTATGTATCATTAGTGTTTCATTATGTATAAATATCAACTTCCTCCAAACGGCCAATTTTCTGGGGCCCCTTGTCATCGATGTTCCAACATCCCCCTAGTTGGTTGATGTTGGTTTTTTGAGCTCAGCTTCATTAACAACCTAGGTCGAAGATGATACCCAGTGGTAACATGGCCATTTTAAACATTTTCCATCTATAGATACATGTTCCATGAAAAAACTCTATTACCCATAGGATCCATGTATGCTATATATGGCAACATTTACCATCACTATACCCCCAATGTTAGCATATACCATACATGGATCCTATGGGTTAATAAGGGGACATTGCCACGTTTGATTACCAGAGGGTAAGTGGTATGCACACCAGCCCATGTTTTTTTTCTGCCAAAAGGACATCGCTTCTCATCCCAAGCGGTCGACAAATATCGCAATTATCATGCTATGAAGCGAGGAATAGGATTGGTCCAATGAGGTCAACCCTTGTTTCTGGTACTAAACTTGAGATCCACAATAGATTTTCAAGTGTACCACACAATAGATCTCTAAATAATCCACAATAGAGGTCGAAATAGATACCAAGAAGTCCAAATAGATTCTCATTCCGTGCATTCAAATTGCATTTTTGGGGGGGTTATCCCATTTGGAGCAAAACCAGGTGAAAATTGACCTCAAGGCAGATTCATTTGTTTCAGTGAACTGGCCAAAACCATTTGATCACTGGAAAACTCAGGACTATTTGATCTACCTGGCGGAAGATGCTCAGGGAAGCAATCGGTGGCTTGGCTGTGAAAATGGGTGCACCTTACAAAGGGGTGGATAATATAAGACAATATAATATAATATAATATACTATAGTATAATATGATATGATATAATATATAATGTAATGCAAAATAATATAATATAGTGTTTGTTGTTTGTGTCATGCCTCTGAAATGGAACATCGGAATCTTGTAAAGCACGGCCATTTGAACATATTTGCAACATGGAAACATATGAAAACTCAAGGAATTTGGACGTTCCATTGACTGGGTGTCACATCTACAGTCCATGTTTTGTGGAGACTATCCCTAAGTTCGCATTTCCTTCAAGCTGCCATGTCCTGTCTCTTGGTAACAACCAAACATTTGTTGCTTCTGTTGGTTCTTTGACATTTTTTTGGGGGTTGAACTCCTCATTGCGAGTCAAACTCCCAATCCCATGACGGATCCATGTATGCTATATATGGTAACATGGATCCCATCAATATACCCCCAATGTTAGCATATATACCAGCACCATGGATCCTATGGGAATGTTCACCGCATCTAGCGGTTTGGGGTCGCCAGTAGGTCGCTGGTGGATGTCGTTCCTGTGGGAGTCCACGACGTTTTCATCCCAGCGGAGACTCCTCTGGCGTCATTCACGCACTTGACGCTTGGTGCAGGGGGCAGCCATTAGTGGATGGCAGATCATGTGGGGTTTTATGTGGAATTAATATGAATTATATAATAATTCATGGAATTTCATGGGGATTTTATGAGAATATAAGGGGATATCAATGGATTAAGGAGTTGGTTGGTGATATCATGGTTGATGGAAGATCAGCCACGAAATGTGATTTTTTGTTTGGCCGACCTCACCATAGATGAAGGTTAATAGGGGAGCCGGTGGAAACCCACCCCATTTCCGGGCTCACAATGTGGAAATGATTGAAATTTTCCCAGATGTATGTGCGGATTGATTCTAACAAGTTCGGTGAGATGTAGTTACAGCCATTCAAACACAATCAAACATCAGTGGTGGGGAGAAATAATGTGAGTATATGGCATATAATCATGATTGTGATCAATAGCTGGATATGGGATACCCACCTTGGTGGGTGATAGTCACGAGACCATCTGGGTGTTCAACTCATATATCTACCGCAATGTTTCCACCCAGTCATAGCTCGTTTTAAGCTATCAACACCGCAGTGCGGACATATTCTCAAAGACATTGTTGATACAACCAACAAAAATGTAATCAAGAACCTCGCGCTTCTTTTCTGACTTGATTTTCTGACTCGATTGCTCTCATCGTCTGACAAGATGTATTTTTCAGCCTGGGTCGCAACCAACAAACAGATACAGAACAGATATGAAGTATCGGATTTTTCAAACAGAACATCGTACACAGAACCCATTTCAATTTGGTCCAATTGTGCATCTACTCCAGGACGGTCTTCGCCCGATCTTCTTTGGTGGAACAGACCACACCCATGAGCCTTCCCATTGTCGACAGCGTGGCCAGCGTTTCTCCGGCTGCACCAATGTGGTGGATCGCTTCACTTTAGTGTCGATTCGGGTTTGTCTGAAAATAGTGTACCCCTACACCCAATGGTTTTGCTGATCATTATCCCTACTAAATGGCTATAATTGGAGGTAGACCCCATTTTCATTCATGCCTTGATTCCATTCCATGATATTTTTTTCTGAGCAGTTTGGGCCTTGTCGTAAGAACCCGTTCCACTAGCGCACCCGGAGCATTCAAAGCTTCTTGAATTCAATGTTTATGTTGTGCTGGTAAAAAATCTCTATTTTCATCAGGAAAAACACATGGTTTTTTATGGTTGTTTATGTTTATCCAGAAATCCCATTCAGAAATCCATAAGTCCCATATAAATCCCATGTTTTTCCCATGTTTTTCTCAGCTTTTGAGTCACCATTTTTTCTTAGGTGTCAGAGGTGAACTTTACGGATTTGGACCTGGATTCTGGAGACCTAGGAGGAACACTGGCGCCTTGGATCGAGTCACCATTCGGTGGAATGGTCCATTTCTGAAGATTTTAAGGAACAGAAGGATAGGGTTTTTTGACCCATGCCCAAATATACCTTCAAATTTCCATGAACTTGAATGACATGGGGAGATTCATTTTGCCGGTATTTCGTGAAGCGGCAATTTTTCGGGAGCAAACATGGGTATGTGACCAAGAACAATAGGAACTTGAGCAGGATAAACATTGGATTGTACTTATGCAGCATATGCCATTGAACCAATAAACATGATATAACCATATATTATGTAATTAACCAATGAAGTACAGAGTCCTGCAAACACTGGGATCTTTTTTTCGGTAGTGATGAGCATCCCATCCTTCCCAGCTCCGCTGTGAGGTGTGGAACTTGCCGACCAACGACCTTGAGCCTCTCGGACCACTTGGGGCGACGTCAGAAAGTGTGTGTTTGTTGGTGAGATTTCCCATGAGGAATTGCTAAGTTAGTTAAGTGTATAATGAATGTGGACCCAAGAGAAAAATTGGCGCACAGATTAAGAGAGGTGCGGCTTTCGATGATTTGAGGTCAACGAACATGCGAATCATAACGATCAGTGGGCGATCTATTTTGCTATTTTCAAGGGGAAACGGACTTGAGAGCTGAAAGAAGCTCTGAGACAAGCCATGGCCTGAGGTTGGCTTCAAATCTTGACACAATGTTTTTCCTCTCCATACATCGACTCTCAGAATTGATGGGACAAATTACATGACACATCATGACACCCTTGTATCTTGGAGTTAAAAACCATTGTTCTACCATTGTTTCCGGTAGTTTTTCCCGTAACATCAATCAAGTGACCACCAGTGTACAGTTCGGGTGGCCATACCCAACTGACTGCTTCAGATCATGTTTAGTATAAGGGGAACCTCCCAAAAGGTACCAAACATGTCAGGTTGGTGAATTGATTATCAAGCTAAAAGCCAGGATGATTGGTTTACTGCCAGACTTGGGCCAGAAGGGAAAGCATTTGCAAGAAAACCCGTGGGCCATGTGGGTCAAGAAAAAATGGTTTCCCAGCTTCCTGGTTAAGAATTTAGCCAAACCAATTCACTGATTTCCAAAAAGAGACCTGGTCAACTTACCTGTCACAGGTTGGTGGATTCTTACAGCGTCTATTTTGCCACGAGCACCTTGGGCTGCGATCCAGTCACAACCGAAAAAGTGTCACTGGCTGGTTCTAAACGGAACTTTGTTTACCAAAGAAAACACAACGAAAACACAAGTCTTGTGGTGATCAAGCCAGTCTCTACACAAAAACGGACATGAACATGATATTGAAATATCTTGAAATCAACTTAACACACAACTAACACATGCCAACGTTTCCTGGAAGCCCCACACAGTCTTTTGCAGGTCTTTTAGTTACGCTGATGCTCAATGGTTAACCCTCCATGTTTCATGATTAAACCTGATTAATTAAACCATATGAAAAAAACATATTTTTGATGCTGAAATCCCCTGTATTTGATGGTTAAATCCATTAAACAAAACCACAAAACATCATAGAAACACTACCATCTGGTTATGACTAACATAGCCATGGAAAATCCCTTATAAATGGAGGTTTCTAGCTGGGAAAATCATCTATTTCTATGGGCCATCTATACCATAGCTATGTAACAAATAACCAGAGGGTAAGTTGCCATGGAAAATGTACCATTTATAGATGGTTTACCTAGCTATAAAATGGTGATTTTCCATGGCTACTGGTTAAGTCCCTGTTGATCACCACAAAACCTCATAGAAACACTCTGGTTGGTGGTTTGGAACATGAATTTTATTTGCCCATATATTGGGAATGTCATACTCCCATTTGACTTTCATATTTTTCAGAGGGGTAGGTCAACCATCAACCAGATTATTATTAACCATTATTATCCATATAATAACCATATAATAACCATATAATAACCATATATTGACCATATAATGGATTTTAGTCCATACAAGTCCCACCTGCGCTGTTTTCCGCTCCATCGAGGCTTTTCCGGATCCAGCCGCTCCCAGCTCGGTGGTCCACAGGGTCCCAGGAGCAAAGCGCTGACGCTCCACGCGGACACGGCGAAGCTGGAGTTCAGCCATTTGTGGCTGGGATTTAGTGGGATTTAACGGGAAGTTCATGCATATTGAATGGGATTTTCTAAGATGTTATAGACTATAACTATGTTTGTTTAAGGGAATTGGATGGGATCTTAAGGGACGCATGGCAGTTTTTTCAGGAATTTTCTGGGATAAATGGATGTTTAGTGGGATTTACCGGGATAAACGGTAGTTTATTCTTATTATTTTATGGGATAGAATGGCATTAATCAAACCCAACATGTGACTTTCATGTTTTTTGTTCATTGGATTTATTATTGTGGTTAATATGGATTTAAGCAACAGACATGGGCATGTAACCCTCCAGTACACATAGAAAAACCTGTAGAAATCCATAGGAAACACACATATTATATATACATGGATTGATACAAATGGATATGGAATTACATTGATTTTTCATAGATCTATTTATCCCAAATTTTCCAAAACAAAAAATGTGGATTTGAGCGATTTAAATCGATTTATGGATGGTTATGACATAACTTCAGGATGTGCAATACTTAGTAACTAGTAACTTCGACACCACGGCACTTCGTTGCGTTCTCCAGATTGGTCTACACGGAGTCAGCGTTGGTGGAACAGCATCTTGGCTACTGTCTTGGCTGGAGATGGGGGTCCAACTTCCAACTGCCCAGAACTGACAGTTACCGGAAGGATTCATCAAAAAGTGTGTGATCAAAAAACATGTCATGATATACCATGAGAATACCATGATTGCGGGGACTCAGAGTCTTTTGTACACCTCCCTTCAGGACCACCCCGGTGGGTGTGGCGATTTCGGACCTTGGCGTGTCTGCCAGCAATTTGAGTCTCCTGGCACCAGGTACCCCTCATAGAAGGTTCAAAAAAGGAAGTACGAATGGAACCAAAGCCATTGGTTTTTGGGTTTCAAACCATCCATTTTTTGGTGGCCACTGAGGACCCGAGATTTTGATGGGGTGAGAAGGGAGTACTCATCGGTTTCAGTCGTGAAGACGGCTTTGCCACTCAATTACTCAGGAAACCAGACTAGCAGGGATACGAGTAGAGCAGGGATATGGGTTGTTTCCTTGGTCTCATTGAAAGCTGACCTTTTTTAAAGCCTCATTCCATACATTACCCTCTGGTAAACTAACATAGCTATTGAAAACTGCCATTTATAGTTGATTTACCCATTAAAAATGGTGGATCTTTCCATCGTTTTTGTAGGTTTACCAGGCCGGGTACCATGCCATCTCCAGCCGCGGTGAGGCTTCCCGGATTTCGATCTGGACGCCAGGGAATTGGGTGGAAATCTCAGCTGGGATCCACCTGAAGAGCTGGACTTGGTGGACTCCTACCAGGCGGAGGGATGGTGAACCATGGCATCCATGGAACTGGGGAAGGTTCATCACCCATGACGGATCCATGGTGCTGGTATATTAATGCTAACATAAAGGGGGTATATTGATGGGATCAATGTTACCATATATAGCAGCACCATGGATCCGTCATGGGTCATGGCACATCCAGTTTTCTGATGTTTTTGATGTTGATCCCCCAAGAAACATAAAGAGAAGGTCAAGATAATCTTCACTCCTTCGACTTTCCGACTTCACAAGTGGAACCGGAAGAGCTCCATCGGTAGAAGAAACCGCTTGCAGCGCGAATCTCCTGGCTCCACAGGTCTACTTTGCAGTGGTGGAAGATGATTCGAACTCCTCCGATGCTGCAGCTCGGCGTCGTGTATTTCACTGTGGATAGCTATGGAACATAACCATTTTTGGTGGGTAAATCATCGAGCTACATGGGCAAGTGTCCAGCTATGTTGATTGTTGGGCTAAAGGATTCATTGATCATGGAAGCATCATGATGTTTGTTGAAACTCAGCGGGTTTGGAGTCTCCCTTTTGTCTTGATATCGGGTTCAATACCCAAAGTTCAGTCAAGACCACCCATTCATGAAAAAACAGATCAGGGTTACCTCAATGTTCATAGATTATCATACATTTATTGGTTTGTGGTTTGGAACATGTTTTATTTTTCCATATATTGGGAATAATCACCCCAACTGACTTTCATATTTTTCAGAGGGGTAGGCTCAACCACCAACCAGTTTAGGTTTCATCAGATGTTCTTTACCCTCCATTTTGAAGCACTTTTTCCCTTCAAAGGCTCTGACCTTTGTGGAGCGTCGCTTCCTGGGGACGGTGCTTTCTGGAGCGCTCACGGACCCCTGGCGGTGTTTAAATGTTTTAACCCGCCGGTGGCCGTGGGATTTTGGAAAGTTCGTAAAGTTATAAATTGCCATTGATTTCATGAGTTTTCCCATGAAAAATGCTGACTTTCCATAGTTATGTGGCTGTTTACCAGAGGGTAATTATTTTTGATAGATCAATGTTCCAAAACATGGTTTTTATATGTTTGTATTTCGATCAATCTCCTGGAAATGTGGGGGTCGATCCTACCATTTCTATCCATGTCTTGGTTGAGGAGTTTGTGATTCCACCTGAAACGGCTCTGTCGAACTTCACCCATCTGCTGGTCTACGCGTCATCGCCATTGGCAGAACAGACCACACCAGCCAGTTCCTCGGCGAAGCAACGAACGTGTTCGGCTGGGAGATCTTGGGGAGTTGTATTGCCTCAGTGAATTTTTAAATGTAGAGATATCTGGGAGCCTATTTTTTTGACAATTTGAAAACTTAAGAAAACATATAATAAAATACTATCTACGGTAACGACATTTAAATATGTGGAGGGCGGGCCAGACCGCGAGGCCCAGGAGGTATAAAATACAAGTTCGTATATTTAAATGTAGTTACCGCATGTTTAAATAAATTGGACTCCGTATGTTTACATGGCCGGGCGGGCCAAGGAAAACCTTCCCGGAGGTAATCTAAAATTACCTGTTCGTATACTTTAAAATCCGTATATTTAAATGTAGTTACCATATATAGATGGTGGCAACAAACAGCACTAAACCATGTATCCACTTGTGAGGATTTGGTCGTCAAAGGTTTAGTGGTTCTGCTCGCATTTCGACCTAAAAAAGCCAATGACGTGTGGAATGAAACATCAAATTAGTGGATGGTTCTTGCATTGTTTCAAATCACTGAACTGCTGTGGAATCAGTGCTGTCCAAGACCAATCATATGCGCAAATCTTCAAGGAGTCAAAACACAGTTGTGCTTCTGAGTTGTAAGCGTTGAAACTACTGTGAGAAGTAACCCAGTTCTCATTGACCATAGCTGGGTATGCTGCATGGTTTGATCAGATTGATGGCTATTTCAAAGGCTAGAACATATTATAACATATTTCAAACCTAACAAGAAAAACAAAGAGACTATCAGACTTCTGTTCGCTTTGTATCCTTGATACCCTCTGGTAAATTAACATAGACCCTCCAGAAAGGGGGTGGAAGACTAGTTTCCATTAAAAAAATGTGATTTTCAGGGTCTATGTTAATTTACGAGGGGGTAATTGTTGGCTAGCCCCCAAAATCGCCCAACGTTTCAGCGATGTCAAAAGTGCCATGGCATGCCATGGCCACCTCCCCCAAGGCCTGGCCATCCTGGACGTATCTGCCAGCGCTTCACACCTGAACTTCACCGACGAGGAGAACGGGCTGGCGGCTGGCGCCATGGTTAGGTCAAAATCTGGTGACTGCTGTGGATAGGCCAGCGAAATGCACCATGAAAAGGATGGTATTTTTGAAGCCTATAAAAAAAATGGGATGTTCACCACAGTTTTCAACTGGTGCAGGATTTCGCAACCATCCACAGTAGTTCAAGCCTATGAATGATGGGATGTGGAAAAAACACCGTTTTCAAGTGGTGATTCGGATTTCCCAACCATCCTTTCACCACCAGATTTTAAGCATCCAAGGGGATTGACTAACCATCCTGTTTTTGGCCATGAGGGATTGACTAACCATCCTGTTTTTTTTGAATGGGACATCATGGGAGCTGATGGGATGTAGAATTCTGAAAATTTCTATAGCTGTGTGTGCCTGAAAACGGGATATATGCTCCCAGAAAGGTCAAGCTTTAAATTATGAGAATCCAAAGGCTTTAGAGTTCGAGGTACCAGGTCAGACAAAGCCCAAAAAGAGAGCTTGACCTGCACTATATAAATGATCAAACATAGGGGGCTTCGATCAGGAAATCCATGCAGTTCTTCACCTGTTTGGGATGATGATCCTCCATTGGATTTAGCCGACAAGCAGTTGTGACAGCCCAGACATGGGTCCTGGTAATTGAGACACATACACATCTCTGGTTGGTGGTTTGGAACATGAATTTTATTTTTCCATATATTGGAAATAATGATCCCAACTGACTTTCATATTTTTCAGAGGGTTGAAACCACCAACCAGATTTGGTTGGTGGTTCCAAACACTGTTGATTTCTCATCATTCCATCAATGGGGACTGATGGCAATCCCCATATTCAGAAGCACCAAGCAGAGGTGATACCACACCACAAGCTGGAGGCAGCATGACAGATGCCTTGAGTTCCTAGATGTTCTTCCGCAATGAGTTGATTTTTTGGGATAGAGTGGTCACCCCCTTGTTTCGGAAAACCCGTATTAGTGACAGCTGGTTGGTGGTTTGGAACATGACTTTGATGACTTTCCAATACTTTCCATTTGTTTGGGAATAGTAACCCCAACTGACGTTTTTCAGAGGGGTAGGTCAACCACCAACCAGACAGTCCGTGAGTGACAGGACCTGGATGAAGCCGAATTGGGCGGCAATCTGACCTGGTTTGAGCCGCAAAATCACTATGGGCGCTTGGTGTCCTATCGTCACTTGGCACATCTTAAGGCACATCTTGGCACTATGGAGATGAAGAGGGTTGGGAGATGGATATTGTTTTTATCAAAGCTAATGGTTGATTTGGAAAATGTTGGAATGATAAAGATGTTTGATGTTGGAATGATGTTGGAAAACTCAGATGTTGGAAGGATTCGGCGACGTCTTTGGTAAACCTTTGGCAGGCCATGGCTGATTAAAAACCCCCAAGGCCATGGCTGGAACATACCATGGGAATTACCCGGCCTGGTTATGACAACATAGCCATGGTAACACGATGGCCCATAGAAATAGATGGTTTAGCTGTTAGACATGGTGGATCTTTTCCATGGGGAACTGTTAGTCATAACCAGATGGTAACATATTTTAGCCCCCCCATGTTTGGGATATGATGCTGAAACAAACTATGGTGACATGTATCCACTTATAAACTGGACCTTTTGTTGCAAGTACCGTGTCTGATATTGTTTTACCATCAAAACGTTGGTTAATACAGGATGGATCCCCCCAGTTATCAGTTGGTTTATAAACCAATAAAACCCCCATTAACTATAGTTATATCTACCATAAACCATAGCTAAGCCCCGTCCAGCTAGAACCCCTAAGGCATTTACCTCCAGTCCGGAGAGCTACGAGAAAACCTGGACGCATCTTGGACGGCTTGGACGGGGTCAGGGTCAATGGTCCTGTTGGACGTTTAGCGATGTTGAATGGGAGGTTGCAATTGTATATTTCTATCATTGGCAGGCTCCATGATTGTTCTTTACGTATATGGATAATTATTGATATTATATTATATTATATTATGTTATATTATATTATAGTATTTTATATTTATAATATCTATATATAATTATATACTTATAATTTATGATTATATACTTATATGTATAATACCTCTATTATGTATATGTATATATTCTCTATAGATCTCTATAGTATATATATATTCTACATATCTATACCTTTATCAAAACTATATACAATTATATACATGTTGACTTGCAGGTGGGTATTGGTATATCTATTGCATGAACGATGGAGTTGGGGTGTAACTGTCCCAAACTATGCTATGTAAGAAGATTTGGGTTGTAATTGCGATCATGTTTGGTCATGACCCTGACATGGCAGAAGTAAGAACCAACTCCAACATTGTCTTGTGAGATGTTTAACAATTTCTAGGTTGTAGGGAAACTGGAGCAGAGATGAAGCACTTACCTGTTGCAGCCCATGCTGTGGTGACGCACACAGAGACACCAACGGTCACCAACAGCGTGTGAGTTCAAGCTACTATTGTATCACATGCTCGTGAGTCTCCTTTAACATATTGAAGATGGTCTGAGTCCTACTGTATGATGAGTGGCAACGAACAATCATCAGCTTGGTATGCAATGGATGAACATCCAGTGATGGATTTAGCCTCAGCTAAACAGCGCATGTCTGAGGAAGTCTTGCAAGGGACGGTAGCAATTCCAGCAGAGACCCAACAGAGTGCTGCTTGGTTAGTGCTGGGACCCCTCTGAAATGACCCAACAACTTGGTCTACCAATGGGCTATGGCGGTGTTGTTGTTGTTGTTGTTGTTGTCTCAAAGCCAACATGTTTGGTGTTGGAGTTGTTCGATCCCCAGTAGAATGTGGCAGATCATCATAAAGTATAAGGCAGAGACCTCGGTTGATGCCGTGGTGTGTCTGGGGAAGATTTGGCCTTGTAGTTTTTTGAATTGCATCGATCATGACTGAAAGGCATGAAGTGATTCCACGATCTCAGCCACTGCATCTCTAGGGCTATAGTCACTTCTCCGTCTACACGGTCTCAGCACTGACCGAACAGACCACGCCTGCCATGCTGCTGATCGATGACACGGTGGGGAAGTGTCCGTGGGACAAGTCCGGTGGTGACTGGGAAAGGTGAAACATATGAGATTTGCTTTGGTCATGTTACCATTTGCCCGCGCTTAATTAGTGTTGACAGGTATTGCAATTGTGATTGTGAGCAACTGCAGACCCAGATAAACCCTGTTTGAAAGTGTTTGACCACTGGACATATAAAAGTGTGACATCTTTGTAGTCTACCGCTGGTGTCCCGAGTCTGTTTGTTTTACATAGTTTGAATGCGTTTTATTTAACATCTATCATTCTATAATATATATATAATTATATATATACACATACATGGATAAATTAAAATATAGATTTGGTAGATAGAAACACAGACGCTAGATCAGATAGAAATATGGAAAACAGCTAGAAAGAAATAAATCTATTGAGATAGATCAGTAGATCAGATAGATAGATCAAACCCGTGGATAAATCAGACAGATCGGACAGATCGGATAGATCAGATAGATCAGACAGATCAAGTAGTTCAGGGTGTGCATATGCAAGCATGGACAGATGAATATGCCAAGTGCTGTATGCTCATCAAGGCCCTTGGTTTTTTTCCTTTCGTACCCTGGGGTTTGGGATGAATCTGTATGCCATGCTTCTGATGGTTCATTCAGCCTGGATACCCATGATTTTGTGTTTGACGAAATAAGAGAGAGGCACGGACCCAAGCTGTTGATCAATCGTGGCACAGTAATTCAGTTTTTTTACTGGACATATGAGTTGTTTGTTAAACAATTGGCTATATGCCAATTGTTATGTGGTCTAAAGGATGGGATTGCCATGATGGGATTGGCAATGGCACAGATGGCCTTCAATAAATCCAACTGGAAGACTATCACTCACTATCATTTTCGCTTCAAAGGCCATAATTTACAGATAGTGAGTGATTTTAAAGATCATAGATATCATACTCAACTCCACTTTGTTTGTATCCAATACACATACAGATCATACCCCATTATTTTTGAATGGCAATCTTCTGCTGGGTGGCAGGTGGCACGTGCCAGCAACTTGAGCTTCGAGGACGCTCCAGTGTTGGGTCTTGTGTGTAGAAGTGAAGTCTACAGCTGGGAGCACATGGAATCACCTGAAATCAGACCTGCTCCGAAGTTTTTTCTATTAAATTCACGTTATTTTTATCCATTTTTGATGCTAAGAAGCCACATTTCTTCATGGGTTTCCAGGCCTTTGGACCCAGCTCCAGCCAGGATTTGGACCTGGACCTGCGAGAGTTGGGTGGAAACCTCACCTGGCAGGAACCCGAGGATATGAGTCAAGTCACTTCCTATGCGCCTGGGCGGAAGGCTTATGGATGGGGCTGACCTATAGGAATGAAGATCCACTATAGCTATGATCAGTAGGGTAGGGTACCAGGTTTTGGACTAATAGGCTGATGTTGATTGATGTTGGGAATTGATGAATTATATGCATTGTACTAGGTGTTTTGGTGAAACGTATTTTAAACCATTGGGCCATTTGGATAATCCATGAGCCATTAAACTTGCTTCTGTTGATTGGTTGATTGGTTGGGAGTTATAGTGGTTTTTGGCGGGAGCTGTTACAACCAATCCGGGATAGCAATTTACCAACCAGAATTTCATGGCATGGGATAGGGGTGTTTTTTTCCATTGTTCAGGTCAACATGGATGTTCCATATGTCAGTTTGGTGCTATAAATGATTTTATTTGATGGAGGTTGCATCAACCCAACATGGGGATAACACATGATATAAGTCACTTATATAATATGGTATATATTTGATGGAGGTTGCATTCCAAACACTGGGAATATCTGGGATAACACATGATATAAGTGAGGCTTGGTTGATGACTTGTTTGGGGGTCATGAAAACGCCATCCTTGATACATTGGTGGTTCTCAGATTTCTACGAGCTGGAAACCCCAGCGGATAGTGAAGGTTGATAGGAAGTGGTATGTTCGGAAAAAGATCGATGTCCAGTGGTAAGTTATAATATTTCATTCATTCCATAATACTGCATGGCTTTGCCTATAATATCGTATAATACCCGTGGGTCATCAAACATGACTTCCATGGTGATACTATGTCCATTTAGATGCCCATTTAGTAGAAAACCAAGCGCCCCAAGGCCGTCTACTTCGCAGAGGCCTTAGGTGTCAATGTGTCTTGGTGGCGTTGGGAACTGATGGCTACTGTGGGTGGTTGCGAAATCCTGTACTCGATCATTGAGTAGCAGTTTGATAGGTGGTTATAAACATGCCATTTTTCATAGAGGCTTTCTAGGATTCAAGATGGTTTGATGGATTTCGCAACCATCCACAGTCTTCTATGGGTCTTATGGATTTGTATGGGGTTTCTGTGGGATTGAATGGATTACTCATGGATTCAGCGGGATGCGAACATTCAACACCCCAGCACCCCTCAGAAACCGTGGGATCCCAATAGGGGATATGTTACAGGGTGCTGCCCCCCAGCTATAAAAGGGCTATCAGTTGGTTTATCATCCCCATTAACTAGTTCGATATATCTACCATAACCCCAAGTTATGGAGTTGTAAACCAACTTGGCCAACGAACTGAGGCACCACCAACTGCTTCAATATCCCATGTGTCACATTATATCCCCACTATGTTCTTATGATATTCCCACTAATTCTATTCCTACATATTATATCCCGGGACGAACGTATTTGGTCATTTTTCCCACTTATAACTTATAACAAATATCATTTTCTTATGACTGGGATATTCGATCTCCATATGTAATATACACTGGGAATATGATATTCCAGAATATCATCTTCTTATGACATATGTCAGCACCCGTCATAATCCCATCTTTGAGGACACTGACTGCGTGGTGCTCGGCCACGTCGTCGCCTTGGTTACAGGCGCAAAATGGGGGGCGGAGGATCGGGTGGAAGCCCTGGGTGTAGGGAAATCTGGAAAAGCACGTTGAAAAACCCGGAAAACACGTGGAAGAAACAGAAAAACAATGGGAAATACTGGGAAATCTTGAAAAACATGTTCACACAACTGGAAACACCTGGCAAAAAATATGGAAAACCAATTAATGGACATTTGGAAAATGGGGGATCTGACCGACCAAAATCGGGTTTTGAACACCAATAAATGGTGTTGCATAAGAGCTAATGTAGATTTCGCCAGTAAAACTGGTGATTTTCCATCAGAACAAAGGAGGGTTTCAGCAGCATTTTTTTTCGGTACACGTCTTGGTATTTTTTGGTGGAATAGTTTATGCGCATCGCATATCATATCAGATTGCTTACGTCCATCATCAATTCTTGGTTCAAATTTCAAGGTGGATTTCTTCCATGTCCTGGCTGACCTTAGGAATACAGACCCACAAGTGGGTTGTGTCATTGGCTTTGTGTCACTTTTTGCTTGACCAGTTCTCAATCCTTCCACTAAAAAATCACCATTTCTCCAATATTCTCCACGAAAAACACCATGGTTTTTCCTGCTGAAAGCTCTTGTTTTCCACAACATCATTTTAAATCCCAGAAATTCTCCAGTTTTTCTACATCAATCTACATCAATCCCATGAAATTCCCATGTTTTTTCTCGTTTTTTTCCATGTCTTTGCCATTTTTCCACCGTTTTGCCCGGGGGAACTCCCCCGGGGTCCCCGGGGTCCCCAGGGCGCCGCGTTGCGCCCAGGCAGCTTCGAGATGGACCTGGACGGTGCCTCGGAGGAGCAGGTCACGGAGGCGGCCACCTTGGCGCTGGCCAGTGCCTTGGTGAAGTTTCAAGTTGAGGAATTATCTATGGTTAATGTAGATGGTCAATATAGATGGTTAATGATGTTTAATTATGGTTAATTATCTCATATGATCACGGTTAATGATGGTTAATTATGGTTAATTATGGTTGATGATGGTTAATCTATTGTTAATTATGGTTAATTATCTATATGGTTATCTATTTCTGGTTTCAAGTTGATGTTAATTATGGTTAATTATGGTTAATATAGATGGTTATCTATGGTTAGCCATAGATGTTTTCATATACATTAATATGGTTAATATGGTTAATTATCCAATGTTTACATGACAATTATCTATGATTAACTATATGTTAACTATAGTATATAACATATAGTTGGATAACATCATCCAATATCTTAACTATTACATATATATATATATAATGTCAATTGATATGATAATGCCAATGATAATTCATTGTCCAACTCCAACTATGTTATAACTATAGTATACGAATGACAATGAATAAACTATAGTATAATAAACCATTATGATAGTTAATCATAAACAAGTATAGTTATACATAGTATGGTTTATTAAATATCATTATTATAAATAACATATCCTTGCTGATATGATAGTAATGACATGTTATGGTCTATACAGTATAAATCCAGAAATGTTATATACTGAATTACGTTAGTGATACCTATAGTATGGTTTCTCTTGGATTAGATTGACTAAGTATATTATGGATCATAAACTAAACGATAATTGTATGCAAGAAACATGTGATATGTTATAGTATGGTCTATCTACGACAAGAAACATGCATGAACATGTTCTATTTGGTTAAAACCCAGTGCCATAGAAATAATAGGATTGGAATTGGATATTCTACGGGTATTGGATGGGCATGGGATTCAATGGATGATTGATGGATGATTTATATTTACCAATTGATGGGTGGACGAGCATTAGGAATGATGTGAAGCAACATTAGGATTAATGAATATTTACTGAATCTCCACATGTTTTTATTGGTAATATCTGTGGATTTGGTAATCTATGGGTATTGTAAAATATTTATACAGGATTGATGTGGGATTGAATGGACTATTTGATATTGCAGTTATGATTATCCCTGTCAGTATCCCTTAAAGCCGTCTTAGATTTGGGACAACAGTTCCCCCTGTCGGTCGGTATTCAATGGTCAGCCCTCATCCACTGAGGTTCATTGAATCTGGATCCTAGTGTCTCGACTGCAGGGTCCCAGATGCTAAAAATCCCCCATTTTGCTGGGTGAACTCCTGTCGTTGTTGTTGTCGTTGTTGACCATGACTATCCATCATTGACCATTGTCAATCACTATGAACATCAACCCAGACCATGCCAATGGTGGATGGATAGTCACTGATTAATGGTTGATGGATAGTCACTATGAACATTGACCATTGTCAATCATTGGTTGATCAGTCCCAGTCAGTGCAAAAGTGCCAATCTCCAAAGGTCAGATCATTGTGACCGTCAGCGCGGCGCGGCGCATGGAAGAGGCAGGGATTGGGGCTTTGTCATAGTGAGTTTAAAGGGGATTAATGGGTTTAATGTGGATATATATAAGTTGAAATCCCAAGTAGTTTAATGATATTTAATCCCCATCTTAAGGGTTTATCATCCAAACTTGAGGGTTTAATTGGTGATTAACGGGAAAATGTTTGGGACATCTAGCCAACAAATCCCAAAGTTAAACAGGGATAGACTCGTGTTTTGAATTTGATGGGGTTTTAACGGGGTTTAACAATCATCAAATGGTGGTGCCATGGAATATAATTGACTTTTATTATGATTATCAGGGATGCTTTCAACACTACAGATACCTTTGGGTGAAACTTGTCTGAAGATAGAGGTAAAATCAAAAACAAATCCCCAAACTGCCCATCATTTACCTAAAATAGGTTGGAGCAATCCTGAATGGCTTGTTAATCTATGGTCGGAATTGGGACTAATGGGACTGGGAGTATCTACGCTGTTTCACTAGTGAGTGTGTAACTATGGGTGACTCTATAATCCCAACTATTGGTGGAGAGACCTCTGCGGAGCTATGGCTGTTGTATCCATATTTCACAAAATAGATGAGAAACCAAGGAGCTAAAAACCGAGTTTCCCAACCATATGACAGCCAAAAAAAACGCTTCGCTTTGAATTATGAAAGTAAGGGACATTGTGAATTTATGATTGATGTGTGTTCTGGATTTGGATCTAACCCCAATATGATATCAAGCTTGGGCGACTAGAAGCAGTCTATCCAGACAGTCACGATTGCTGGCAGGTGGAAACACGGCGATTGCTGGCAACACACTGGAAGGTGCCAGGGGGGTGTTTTTTTCATTTATGTGGTAATAATTGTAATTGTTTGATTACTACGTATGTTGATGAACTATAGACGTGTTTGATCTTTGTTGTTAGTTTTGAGGAGTATCAATATATGAAGCTTATTGACTCTGCACTTGCCCGTACATTGGGGGGGTGAAACCTTTGAAGCCACGGTGCAGGTCTCCTACACCGCTGTGGTGGATGTCGAGTTGGCTTCCGATGCAGCTTGAATCAGAGTTGATTCGTTCGGGGAGTTGGTTCAATGAGTGTCCCCGTAGGGAATTTATGGGTGCTTATAGATGAGTTTCCCAAGAGGGAGTTACTGGTTGGTGGTTTGGAAAATTCTGTTGTTTTTCCATATATTGGTAATTTTATAATCCCAACTGACGAACTCCATGATTTTTCAGAGGGGTAGGTCAACCATCAACCAGATTATTATTAACCATTATTAACCATATAAGAACCATCTATTAACCATTATTAACCATTATTAATGGATGGTATATAATGGAAAATCCTGTTAAAATGGGTTCCATGAAGCTTGTACTCCATTTGAGATAGTTTAGCTGGGGATTTCCCAGCTTGCCATGGAGCTGAAAAAACACCGTTGCGGGTTTCTGGTACAAAAGTACTGCAACCCGATAAAAGATAGACGAGGTGAAACTCACCACTATTCTAGAGGGATTGCTGTTCAATCTGTTTGAATAAACCCGGGGGCTGCCTTTTGACGTTAACCAGCTGATTTCCACATTGTTGGTCGGACGGCCCTTGCAATTGGCACTGTGTATGTGAAAATGGGCAATGTCAACCCTGGAGTTTTGCTCACCCGGCTTGAGTGGGGATCACGCTTTCCCCCCGATAGTGATAATTTGCTACGAATTGAATAAGTTGTGGTACCCGTCTGATTCAAAAGTCCACAGGGATGTTAATCCCAACCTGATATCAATCCACACATTCATTTTTTTTGCGGCAGCATGTGTACAATGATAAATGGTAAACTAATCTAAACCAGACAAACCGGCCAACCATTTTTAAATGGATAGGATATCTTGGACACAGCCCCGACACAGTAACAGTGTAAGAGTGACCAGTGACCACAATTTTGAACACAAAATAAACCACAAGTGCTGTGAAACATGAGACTTTCAACATTAGAGGTTACATTGCAAATTGCAGATTGCATCTATCTATCCATCCATCCATCTATCTATCTATCCATCGATCTAATCTAATCTAATCTAATCTTAATCTTAATCTAATCTAATCTAATCTATAATCTATTCTAATCTAATCTAATCTTAATCTAATCTAATCTAGTCTAATCTTAATCTTAATCTAATCTAAATCTTAATCTAATCTAATCTAATCTATTCTAATCTAATCTAATCTAATCTTAATCTAATCCAATCTAATCTAATCTAATCTAATCTTAATCTAATCTAATCTAATCCAATCTAATCTAATCTAATCTAATGTTAATCTAATCTAATCTAATCTTAATCTAATCTAATCTATTCTAATCTATCTTAATCTAATCCAATCTAATCTTAATCTAATCCAATCTAATCTAATCTTAATCTTATCTTATCTTATCTAATCTAATCTAATCTTATCTAATCTAATCTGTTTGTCTGTCTGTCAATCTATATCATATACAGTCATATACATATCTATACTCAAATGATGTAATCTGATGTCATCTCCAAGATTCAGTCCACCCAGGTGGAGCAGGTGGTGGAAGCGGTGTCCGCGGATCAAACGGCCTTCAGCGAACGCATGAAGACGGAGCTGGTGGTCACCGGGGTCCCCCCAGGCACCGTGGCCCTAGGGTAACATTTGAAGCCCAACATTTGAAGCTTTGGAAGGTCGTGTTCCAGGTGGAAAACCAAACAAAAATGGGGGTTTCATAGGATTTCATAGGTTCATATTTCGATTTGGGGGTAGACAAAGACTTAAAGAGGTAGAGAAGCTGAATAGTGGGTGGACATGCCACTGAAAGGGGTTCCAAAGCCCAAAGCTATGCCCTGAGATAATCTCAGCATTTTAAGACCAAGATAGACCAAGTGTAAAATGAAGATCTCTGGTTGGTTCTTTCCGAATATGTGTTGTTGTTGTTTTTTACCATAGAAATGTCCAATATTTTTCATGGGGCGTTGAAACGATCAAGCGGACCTATTTGCTATTTTGGTTCGAGATTAAGCCCCCGCCAACTGGCTAATTGCCATCCCACCAAAAAGTATATCAACTGACTATTCAAGGCAGAATCTGCAGGAGACCATAGTAACCTCAAATACAGCGGGTTCAATCGTAAAATTTCCCTTGAACCAGTTTTCTGACATGGTGTGTGGGTCCACGTTTGGTGGTCATATGTTCTTTTGTTTGTTTCGTGGGCGAAACACTTGTGTTTAACCAACACAAAAATGAATAATATCCCAATGTTAGCCCACATGTGTTTTACCATATCAATTTGGTTGGCTACAACCACAAAAGCATAGTTGACAATTTTTGTAGGTTATCAGACCCCTATCTCTGCGGGTCAACCCCCCTCAAAACAACAGAATTACATTGTTTTTGGATGTTTTTGGGAGGTCATCGCCTTTCCCCAAAAAAACAAATCTGCTCCCAAGAGTCAATCTGGTTGGTGGTTTGGAACATTTTTTGTTTTTCCATATATTGGGAATAGTAACCCCAGCTGGCGAACTCATATTCATATTTTTCAGAGGGGTAGGTAGCCCCCACCAACCAGGTTATTATTAACCATTATTAACCATTATTAACCATTATTAACCCATGGGATGATCCCTCCATATAGCAATGATCTGGTGGGATGATCCTGTGGGTTCAACCCCCAAGTGGCGGCTTTATCTCTTCGAGGTGAAGTGAACAAAGTGGCGCTCACTGCGTTCATCCCTGCGGTGGTGGAAGTGGTGGCGACCACCACCACCAGCACCACCTCCAGCAGTGTCTTGGCTGTCCAAAGGATGGTGGGAGATGCCACGGGAGGGTGAAGCTTCGTGTTGATTGGGTTTTCTTAGCCAATTTTGATTGGGAAATCACCATTTTTAATGGGAAAATCATCATTTTTAATGGGAAAATCACCATTTTGATTGGGAAATAAGTTGGTAGATTGATCAGCTGAAAAGGGAAGTTGTTGCAAGATATTTCTGAGATCAGTCGTGATTTATCGATGTGTCAACCTATGTGAACAGTGAAAATGATGGACACGGAGAAAATCCCTGGTCTTGGCCGATATGATCTGAGTACATGACACTTTCACTCTGTCAGATTGCCTTCCTATTGATAACAGCAGCATGTCGCAAACTAACTCCGTCAAATTGTCATCTTTTGGCCTTGTTAATACTAATAATATTATTGTCACTGAACTTGGGCCCAGAAAACCAGAGCTAATTAAAAAAAGCAACTATAGTTTGGTCTTATATTGGGGTGAAACATGCCCAGTTAAGCTGTATCCAACCAACTCAACCGAGCTGGTTGGGGCAGTGGTCAAAATGGTGCGGGATGGTAGATGACCAAGGGCCCACCAAAAAAACAATGTTAGATTCCCATGATTGTCGGCTCCAAGCCTCATATTTTTGTTGATCACACCCGATTTTTGTTGCCTCAACTCCCATGAGAACACCTCATTTTGACCATGCAACTTGGGAGCTCCATTGTCACCATGGCAGTTGCCACAGCGCTGTTTCCAACAGGTACCACTTCAACCAGCAGCAGCACAAGTAGCACTAGCACATCATCCAGCAGTACTTCTTCCAGCAGCAGTTCTTCCAGTAGCACGTCCAGCACAACGGAGACTCAGAGAGTCATTGGCGCAGCAACGTGGGATGGTGAAGGTTTTCAATAGGTCAATGGCATGTGGATGGTGAATACGTGGTCGTTTTCATTGCATAAAATTGACAAATGATGGGTTATCACAGATTCTTTGTACTACATGGTTTATTGGGAATACCATGGAATACCTACAACCCAAAATAGGGATATCTATGGATCGACCAGTATTTCATGGGATAAGGGGATTTGTTGATGGCTCAATTGGCACAGCTAACTCTCCAGTGTCAAACATGGCTAGCTGGACATTTCTCCTAGTGAGTTCGATGATTTTTCCCATGAACACACCATAATGAGCCACCACCATTTTTCATGGTTAAATCACAATGATAACCATAATTTCACCATTTTTGATGGTTAAATCACAATAATAACAATAATTTCACCATGTTTGATGGTTAAATCACGATAATAACCATAATTTCACCATGTTTGATGGTTAAATCACAATGATAACCATAATTTCACCATTTTTGATGGTTAAATCCCAATAATAACCATAATTTCACCATGTTTGATGGTTAAATCACAATAATAACCATAATTTCACCATGTTTGATGGTTAAATCACAATAATAACCAAAATCACAATAATAACCATAATTTCACCATTTTTGATGGTTAAATCACAATAATAACCATAATTTCACCATGTTTGATGGTTAAATCACAATAATAACCATAATTTCACCATGTTTGATGGTTAAATCACAATAATAACCATAATTTCACCATTTTTGATGGTTAAATCACAATAATAAACAATTTAAAGATATACGTATGTTCCCATTGAAACCATCTCACACATTTTTTTTGTTTCCAGGGATTTCCCAGCTGGCTATGGTTTTGAGAGCATGAGATGACCTCAGTTTCCAACATTAAAAAACAGAAAGTTGAACAATGTTAAAAGACTTGAATAAAAGAAACAACCCAGCTCTGGATTTTCCGAAGGTGTTACTGTGTTTGTCTTGCTTTACCATAATTGCATTGCTAACCTTTCGTTTGGGTTTGTCCAAAACAAAGTACACCAGAATTTAGCCACTTTGTGTCACTTTGAACATAAGGTTTCCTTTTTTTAGCTGACAACTCTGGGGCATGTGCCATTTTAGACAGGGCCATTTATGGCTTCTATCATTCGCCATTCCCCGATGGCTATCCCACTTAGGAACTTGTTGCTCATAATGACCCAGTGAAATGAACCTAACTTCCTCATCCAAATCGACTCAAAAAAAAAAAAAAACATTTTTTGCTGGTTTACCCTCTGGTAATTTAACATAGCTATTGAAAATGGTCATTTATAGTGAGTTTTCCCATTGAAAATGGTGGATCTTTCCATAGTTACGTTAGTTTACCAGAGGGTACATCCCATCGTTTTTCTTGTTCAATCCACTAAATTTTGCTTGTGAAATACAGTGAAAAATCATCATTTCTGATGGTTTTTCACCACCACTCGGTTGTCGGCTGAGTCACCTGCAACCGATGCTTCCCCTCCGGTTGCCACGGAAAAACGGAAGTTTCACCAGGAGAGTTCCACCAGCAGCTCGACCAGCAGCATCACAATGACCAGCAGCAGCTCAAGTCGCTGGGTGAGTTATAAGGATTTCACCTATGAACACATGGTATGTGCTGGGATGTTACTGTAATCGGGATATCTTTATTTTGGAACGTATATAGAGATTTAACATGATTTAACCCATCAAAAATTGTGATGTTTTATTGGAATATATTGGGATGAATAACCAACTTGATATTTGGCATGTGGGTTTGTCAATGGGTGGATTTTAGCATCGAATTCCGTAGTACCCAATTTTCAGACGCCAAATGTTTGATTTGTTTGGTCATAAATCAAGTTTCACAAAGCAACAAGACACAGGAAAGGGCTGCAGTTGCTAATATTAACATAGATTTTAAATCCGGAAAAATCGATGTGTGTCCTTTTTTTTTTAGCCAACCAATCTGGGTACCCAATGTTTGAAACCCACATGGAGACATTTGGATACATATTGGTTGAACCGGTTGGAGGACTGTTTCATGGCCAAAAACTGAGTCTTGCCATAGGGTAAGCCACACCGTGGTATTCTTGAAGAACAATTCCAGGGAGGGTTGGATGTTTATTACCGTATGTGAGTTCTGTGTGATTTGTCTTGCATTCTGAGGAAATGAACTACTACAAATGAGGAGTTCCATTCGCAACGAAAAGTAACGAAGGTAATTGCAGGAAAAAACACACCATAATGTACCCCTAATGTCCTAATATCAAGGCATCCTATGGAAACCCAGGGTTTGGTATTTGATCTATTTATGTTGGGGTCCCTTATTCAGGGTTGCTTCACCCTATCGGTGAATCATAGCTGCAGCAATCGAGGGATTGAGCAGGAAAAACGTGAGCAGTAACATGAAGAGTCTAGGCAAGAAAATGAGGGAACACATCGTTGTTCTTTACTGCACATATCTCCAAGATTTTGGTGTTTCCTGTAGACTTCCCTTAAAACAATTCTAGAGTCTGGATATACAACCATAAACTGCATGAGCCGGTTCTTCGGGTTCGATGGTCAAATCTCCCATTGCTTGATACGGCAAGTTATCATCGAGACAAATTGTCACTAAAGGCTCACTGCATTGCATACTGTAATATATAATATATTATGAGACCATGTAGAAACAGTAACAATATAATCTATATATATGTCATGTTATATCCTGATAGTTGATGTGAACAGTTCATAGAACATGTTTTTGCCATAAACGCTTTGGCATGCGTATGGTGCATGGCAATTTCTCTTTTAAAAATCAACCTTTGAGTGCAACAGTGAGAGACTACATTTGTTCGTTTGAGAATAGGGTAACCCATGGATTGTCATCATCATTAATATCCATATTGTTTACCCTCTGGTTATGTAACATAGCCATGGAAAATGGCCCATTTATAGATGGTTTACATACCTATTAAAAATTGTGGATGTTTCCATGGCTATGTTAAATAACCAGATGGTAAATAGCCATACTTGCGGGGACCAGCGGTTAGGAAATGAAAGTTGGGGACCGTTGTAGTTGTTTTGTATCCCATCCCATGTTGACAAATCCACATTCGTGAGCATGTCCCTATGGCCGCTGAAGGTTCTACCAGCAGTACAACCACTACAGCATCATCAACGTCGTCAACAAGTAGCAGTTCCACCTCTACATCAACATCCAGTACCAGTGCGACAACGACATCAACATCTGCCACCACGAGTAGCACGTCATCTACCAGCAGTACAACCACTACAATATCATCAACTTCTTCAACAAGTAGCAGTTCCACCTCTACATCAACATCCAGTACCAGTGCGACAATGACATCAACATCTGCCACCACGAGTAGCACGTCATCTACCAGCAGCACAACCACTACAGCATCATCAACTTCTTCAACAAGTAGCAGTTCCACCTCTACATCAACATCCAGTACCAGTGCGACAACGACATCAACATCTGCCACCACGAGTAGCACGTCATCTACCAGCAGTACAACCACTACAATATCATCAACTTCTTCAACAAGTAGCAGTTCCACCTCTACATCAACATCCAGTACCAGTGCGACAACGACATCAACACCTGCCACCACGAGTAGCACGTCATCTACCAGCAGTACAACCACTACAGCATCATCAACTTCTTCAACAAGTAGCAGTTCCACCTCTACATCAACATCCAGTACCAGTGCGACAATGACATCAACATCTGCCACCACGAGTAGCACGTCATCTACCAGCAGTACAACCACTACAACATCATCAACTTCTTCAACAAGTAGCAGTTCCACCTCTACATCAACATCCAGTACCAGTGCGACAACGACATCAACATCTGCCACCACGAGTAGCACGTCATCTACCAGCAGTTCCACCTCTACATCAACATCCAGTACCAGTGCGACAATGACATCAACATCTGCCACCACGAGTAGCACGTCATCTACCAGCAGTACAACCACTACAACATCATCAACTTCTTCAACAAGTAGCAGTTCCACCTCGACATCCACATCACCGGGGCCTTTTGTTTGCATGGCATGGTGGTCAGTGTGCTTTGTGCTACATGCAGCTAACTAGACCCTGCATGTGATTTTTCTTTTCTCATCAGAATTCTACAGTGGATTTGGTTCCCCCAGATTCTAAAGTGGTTGCGCACAATAGTGACAGAGAACATCAAGGAACATTCATATGATATATGCAAAACTTAGTAGATCATGATCAAATTATATCAGATTCCTATTTCCATCCGCCCTAGTTGTGTCATTGGAAAGTTACAGCAACATACAGCCCAACATTGGCTGAGCTCGCCAACGAGACCTCAGTTCAGGTTGGACCAAGCGATGCAATATCCGCAATGTGAAACTGGATGTATAAACTATGTTAAGATATGAAAGATGGATTTATGATGATCCATGTGGATGTTATCAAACTCTATTAAAACTGGTGATAATTGATGGTATTTGGCAATATGGAATCTCCCAAGATCTACCAAACAAAATATGATTACACCTTTGTGTAGGTGTAGTTCCTGCTGTACGTCAGCAGACATGCCATTCATCTTGGTGGGTCCCCCAATTTCGAGCAAACGTTATCCAATGGTTTATGATCATGTTGCCTTTAAAACGGTTAAGGACACGGTCATTTCGGGGGGGCATACCACTTTCAGACACACCAAGTAGTGCTAAGATATGTGTGTCTTGTATATTCCAACTATATTCCCCATAAACTGGATGGTTTGCACCCCGAAAACCTTGTTGGTGTTAAGTTTCCTGGATGGATGTGTTCCAGCCATGTGAACTCAACCGCCAAGGGCACGTCGATTGTTGGATGAAGGCCACCGTTTGAGAAGCTGGCAGGGTGGCATGCTTGGCAATATAATGGATTGACCTTCAAATAATTTATGGCCATTAATTCTTGGCTATGGCTATAGCATGTTTTTTTTTCAAAGGGACATCAAGATGTAACCAAGCAAAATGGTGAATCAATCTGTTTTTTGATGCTTTGGCAATATTCAATGCTTGAGCAAACTATAATAATCGTGACCGACCCTTGCCACATCACCTCGTTGATCATAGTGAATCTAGAGGCAATCCCAGGTCCAGAGTCATCAATCAGCTTATGGTGAAATCGTGAAGCACAATTGATGCAATTGGATCGCCCATGTGCTAAGATCCAATATCAGATGATTATGTCATGATTATGTATAGTATAGTATAGTGATCCAATATAGTATGATGTTTATGATTATGTCATCCAGTATTGGATCATATTTTATAGTGACTAGTGATCCAACTGGATCCACTATATGATCTGGGTAAATTATAACGACCTCACTGCGACCTCACTTGGATCATGGTTAATAAGGGAAATCATCCCCAAATGGCATTAATTCAGGTTGGTGAAATATTCTAATTATAATGCTCATTCTTCAATCATCATTGGATTTAGCACCTCGGTGGGTTTTCCAGCGATTGGCATGTCAGGAGCATCGTTTCCGCGTCGACTGGCATCTGTGCAGAGCCTCGGTTTTCGATGAGTGGATGGGGGGGGTTCTATAAATGGGGTACCCTTAAAATGGATGGGTTATAAGGGAAATCCTACATAAAATGGATGATAACTGGGGGTAGCCCTATTTTAGGAAACCCCATAATTATATATATATATACCTATACATATTACTAAATTGGTAATTTGTGTAATTTATTAGATGAATCATCTAATCAAAAACTGATAATTAATCTTCTATGAACCTAGACCCTCCACGTGCATATAAGAATTTGCATTTGACTCCATAAAGCGAGTACTTCTTGCCCATTTAAAAATGGGCACTCAGGAGGGTCCAGGAATGGACATCTATAATCCCTTCCCCCTAATATTAAACACCACCTTAGAAAGCATGCTTCAGCAGGGATTCTCCACATAATTGGGACTATTTAGGTGGTGTTTAATATTAGGGGGATGGGATTATATGGTAAATTCCACGAACCAAATGGGTGATTTATAGATGATTTATCTAGAACGAATTTGTATGTTTTCCATGTTGTTCACTGTGGTATGTTGATATCCATTACGTTAGTTTACCTCAATATCCTCAAGGAAATCAGTTGTAAAGAGAAATCTAATGTTAGATAGATAGCTTTGATTATGTTTCATACCTGTCCCATTTCTCTTTGGGGATATTTGGGGAGCAATGGTCTCAGGTTTGGTTGGTGCATGGAATAGTCACATATCTCACATATCGTTGTGAATTGGAGGTCCAGTTAATCAAATTCCATCATCAGTGGCTTGGCAAACAAAATCTACTCCACGTACCCAACTGAAATCCCAATCTTTATCTTCAGACCTGGTAAAACCACCAAAACCACCATGAATTTTGCCATTCTTACACCGTTATTTTCACCTTTTTATCGCCGGAAGTGGGTTCCGAAGTTCTCCACAGTTCCGCAACCCGTCGCAGGTATCGCATCCGCTTCTGTCGTCGCACCTTCTGGGCTGGCGCCGTGGCGGGAGAAACAGCCGTGGAGGTGCCAGCAGAAACTTCCACAGGCGCGGTCGCTGGGGGTCCAGGGCCTTTCTCCAGGGGACCTTGAGGGGAAAATGACCCAGTCGAAATAGTTGATTTAGCCATTAAAAATGGTGATCTTCCCCTCAAGGGTATTAAATTATACATATGACATCATATGACCATTTGTAATGAATTTTCTATAGTTATATGTTCAGTACATAAATGGGGTATTTGTTATGGACGCTTTTCCATGTGACCATTTTCTATGTTCAATGACCATTTTCGGGTACAAAAAACCAACGGGCGTTGGCGGCGTTGGCCTCAAGAGGTTGAGTTCGCTGGGAAAGTCATCGTCCTTTTCAATATGGAGATCTTCAACTGCCTTTTTTTTGGTTGCCAGGTTGGGTAACAACATTTTATCCTGTTATCCTGCAATTATGTTTGGGGTTCAAACGATTTTCGTGGTTTCTTTCCAAGAAAATGGCTTAAATATATCTTATAACATCTAATTAGCTATGTTCAACTTTCAATTTCCCCATTTACACGTGAGCATTGACCAAAACCCTGGTTGATTGATTATAAGCAAGGGGGCTATACTCAATCACTATACTCCCAATTATTTCTCCGGGAATCCGTATCAAATTGTCCTACTTTCACCTCTGAATTTCCCACAGTTTTTCTCAAATTTCTCCTATAGGTTTCCAAGATTTTCTCGGTATTTTCTAGTTTTCACCTGGCTTCTTCCAGTTGTTTCCGGGGCCAACCCCTGCTGCCTCGCAGGCGGCTTCACCCACTTCTTGGTCTACGCCTCATCCGCGCTGGCGGAGCAGAGCACACCTGCATGGCTCAGCATCAACGACCGCCACGCCAGCGCAGCTGGGTGGGGATTTCTTGTGGATTTCAGCATCGCTGGGGACATCAGGTCTATGTAAGGGGATATACGGATATACCATGATATACCCCCAAAATATGACCAGAAATATGATACTAACGTACCTCCATCTGTTCGGATCCTGGAATTCCCATTGATCAGGGTGATTCTAATGGAAACTAGAGATGATGACATGAAAAACTGGTGATTTGATGAGAATGTCATGGGGTGACGTAAGACGTAAGCGTCAAAAATGGTGACTTGAGCAGTAAAAAATAAAACCAATATGGGGTTTAATGTGTTGTATATTAGGATATGTTTGGTATTAACGATGTTTTGATGTGGGACTTTATGAGTGTTTATGCGGATGTTTATCGGGATCTAATGGGGATATCATGGAGTATGAAGGCATGAACTCGCTGGTTGGCGGTCTCAGCTACATGTTTTACTTCCAGCCCTTGACATGTGAAACTGTGAAATCACCAATCAGTGATATGATGGGAATATCAAGAGGGTGAACAGTCAATCAGATAGTAAAATGTGGAAAACATACTGTGGATGGGCCAGCGAAATCCGAATCACCAGTTGATAGGTGTCTTATCCCATTATTTATAGGGGTTCAACCAAAGGTGGTGCAGGATTTCGCAACCATCCACAGTATGGATGAGTCACCATTTCCATTAGGGATTTTTTTAGTTGTTTTTTTTCTTTGAGAATAATGGGGAGAGAATACAGGGATGAAGGAACAATGGGCCAATGGGATCCACATGGATGATGTGGGATCCAGCTGTCAATGAGGATATTATCATGATGCTTCATCATGGCTGGATAGCTATTGGTTAAACCAAAAAAAACATGTAGCAGATTGGAAAACATGTCACATATTGGGATCACAAAATTTTGTGATTGATCCACGTTGAATCAACTTGTATTTTTCCGGCATGTCGACAGAGTTTTTTTTTTGGGATGACCTAAGATTTCGTTCGAAATATTTCGGCTATGGACTGAACTCCGAGTTTTCCAGGTGTTGGATGCTGCAAAACTCACCCAATTCACCATGGTTTACCCACCATGGCGCTGAGGTCTCGAGTTTGCAGTTCGAGGACTTGGACCTGGATCCTGGGGAGTTGGGTGGCCCTCTGAGCTGCTGGGAATGAAATGATGCTGTTTTTCGCTGGGATGTGGATGCCCCCTACATGGTCCTACATATACATATATATATATATATATACATATATATATATATATATATACATATATATATATACATATATATATATATAAATATAATTATAATAGGGATCCCTATATTGTAAACGATCACATAGATGTGGAAAATCAATCATAGAAGTAGACTATCCCCTAGGGTATACAATTATACAGGAACCAAGATTTATCCATCAAACATGAAGCTGGGCAATTTATGCTGCGATCTCCTTAGCTTTAATGGTGGCAGTGACTGGTTGATGGCGAGTCCAGTGGAGATTCGATTTTCCATGACATAAACCATCCAGCGATAAATGGGTACCTCCATGACTATGGAACCCCCCAAGTCTAGGATCGCTACTGCTTAAACCATATATATATATAATTAATATATATATATATATATACATATAAATGTGATAAAATATGATATCTATAGAAACCCGCTGATGGGGATATGTTTGGACATCAGCCGGAGTTACTCCACCTGGAGGTTGGGTGCCGGTCTATGATGTTGCCGCCATCGCCATGTACAACATCTACCTGGCCACCGACTACTTCGGTAGCAACAGGTGGCTTGTTTTCAGGGTAATACCATTGTGTTTAGCCGGTTTAGCCCTTGGAAAACGCATCTTGTTGTACGTGTTGTGGGTGCGGCAGTTCCAGGCTGTTCCAATGTTTCCCACCCTTGATCAAGAAAAAACAGTTGGAAGATGAAGTTTCGAAGTGAGATGAGGATGGAGGATCTGTATCAACCGCATGGAAGTACACAATGGATTCTATTCATCTTTGGCAGGTTTCCTCATCTGGCAAAAACCTCACCCTCACCCACAGATATATTTTACCACAGAAGTAACAGGACTTGGACACTTATATACGCAGTAGAAATCGAGTAGCCATCAGAGGAACAACATGGAACAACTATTGACTATATATATATATACTCGATCAGACTTTCGCATTTGGTTTTCAGCGAATTGTGCTTCCAGCGGCAATTGGACTAGTTTTGAGCACTGACTTGGTTCATGGTGCTCATGGTGCCCTCTACTCAGCTAAATTGGTCTACAACTAGGACTAACCATAGGTAAATTGGTCTACAACTAGGACTAACCATAGGTAAATTGGTCTACAACTAGGCCTAACCATAGGGCTATGGTGGATATATCTAGAGGTAGATCGTTTTCCTTAACATTTTTGACGCTGGCACCACCTGATAGGAACCAATTCATCACGCTACGCAGAGGCAATTCCTGCTGTCCAGCACGAAGCCTGGAGCCGATGTTCCGCCGGAGACGGCCCTCGGGAGATTCGGTGGCGATGGGGACGATGGGGACGATGGGAGGGGATCATCTGGAGGATTTTTGCTCGGATGATCAACCGACCAACCATCCAGCAACAGATGGTTATGTCATGTATTAAACAGCAAATTGATTATGGTATTACAATATTAAACAGTACTATGGTATTTAAACAGCAAATATGGTATTACAACATTACTATTTGTAATGTATTCCATGATAGTCCAAATAGTCCATAATGTATTCCAACTATTATTGGACTATGTATTAGATATATTCCATAATAGTCCATAAAGTTGATGAACATGCCATAATAGTCCATACATGGAGCATATGGGAATAGGATGGAATAGGTATCTGGTTGGTTTTTTGGAACATGAATTTGATTTTTCCATATATTGGGAATGTCATGATCCCAACTGACTTGACTAATATTTTTCAGAGGGGTAGGTCAACCATCAACCAGATAATGTATTAAACAGCAAATATGGAGATATAATGTGAATAATTATATGAAATGATTAATATATGTGTTTGTCCTATAGGGTGTATATATTTGAATGGTTTACCATCGACCAAGCAGTACAAATCTGGATTTTAACCAGGCTATTGCTTGATTTGTTTCGGGGGTTACCCACACTTCTCACCTGGGTTGCTGCCCAAGTGTTTGGGAACCAAATTATCCCCCCCTTTATAGGGATCCAATCCCGCTGCGACTGAGAACTATTGGAGGTTTGAAAAGCCGAACCTCAGCCTGGTATTGGCCTTCAAACACTATACTCTGAATATGGAGGTTTCCGGAAATGGTGGTAACCCCAATAGCTGGATGGTTTATAAGGGAAAATCCCAATCTAAACATGGATGATAACTAGGGGTACCCCCATTTTTGGTCACCACCATATGATGGGATTTCTAGGGAATGATTTTTTTTCGAGCAAAACACGAGAAAACTGATTTGATTTGTAGATGTAGGCAGCTGATGATCAGGGATATCTACCCGGTTCCATGCTGAAGCGTCGACAAAAATGCCCTTTATGTTGACAGAGACCTCGGAGAAGACACTGTAACACCAAAGAACACCTACCTACCCAATCAACTGTAGAATGCTACAGATACAATAGATCTTCAAAATAAATTTGAGCCATTCCAATCAATATTCTGTAAATACTACATAATACTACATATATATATATAAATAGATGCTTTAGTTGCCCTTTGCAACCCATTTCTTTGGTCAGTTTCAATCCATTAACCACTATCTATCACTACACGATCAATCACTACTAGTAATCACCAGTTTCACCACTAAAAAAAAAATGGTGACTATGGATCCATTGGAAACCAAGGAGTTTCAGCCATCTGGTGATCTACACCTCGTCGTCCTTAGCCGAGCAGAGCACTCCTGTGTCCTTTTTGCTGTCAGACGCCTTTGCCATCGTGGCCAACCTGTTGGGCGCCGCAGAGACGAAACATGTTCTCCGGGTGGGTGAGAAGTACCCGAATTGGTTGGAAATGGTTTAATATTATGGAATATGATTGAATTATGGTTATAGTTATATAAAGCTATGCTACTGCTATTGGAAATTCTTTGGATTTTTCTCGAAAAAAAATGGATCTATGGAAGATTTTACAGAATAGTCTATGGAGACGTGAATAAACAACTGCAACTGGCCATGTGCAGCTGGGCCGGATCAGGTCTTTGGTGGATCTGGATTTGGATGAAACCGATCTGGGAGGCACCTTAGTGCCTTGGAGCAGATTTTTTTGAGGAAGCGACCGGTGATTTTCGTTTTGCGTTTTGCGTGTTTTTGTGATCACAAAAACATCGTGACTGATCAGATTTTGGACAGATTGCTGATGCCTTTATTGGGTTTTATGTCCGGGAAGCGAAGCGGTGATCGCGCATGCCCATGAGTAATTATAGCAACACAATACCACATATGGTTGCTGTTCTTAATTCCATTCGTTAGTTCTGTAGCTATATAGATGGCGTTATTGAACAGCTATGGACGATGTCAAAACATCTATAGATCATCTAATAGTTAGTAAACATTTATCATTTATAATAGGTAATAAACATCTAAATCTAGAGGAATCTATAGGAATCCATAGGTCACCACTAGTTTCAAGTCCCATGTCTTTCCCATGGCATTTTTTCATCGCTTCCCTTCATCTCAGGAATGGGATGAACCCTTGGAGACTGCCAAGGCCTTTTTTTTTGTGGTGGTTTTGATGTGTTTTTTGGGTGAATCTGTCTGGGTAAAGCAAATAACGACCTCACTGTTCTCCCTCACTGGAAATCATGGTTTTTATTTTAGGGGAATCATCCCCAAATGGCCGAAGTATTCAGGTTAGTGAATTATTATAATTTACCCAGATCTGTGGGTGAATCTGTGGGTTCTTGTTTCAGCAGACTTCATGTATCGGAAGAGTTTGTGACATTTCGGACATGTCATCGAATGTCACCGACATGTCACCTGGGCGCCGGAATCCAACGACAGCATGTTTCAAAAGTCATGAAAGTCAGTGTCCTATGTGATCTGTTGCTCAGTTCTTGGGTAGACATTCCAGAACCGTCGCACTCTGGTATACCTGAGGGTTATACCTGGATTCGCTGAGTAGATGAGTTGCTGAATTTTCTCAATGGGAACTGCACCGGGGGCCCGGGGGAACTATGCAGAAGATGTTCCAATTTTGGTGGTTTCTGAAGCAAAGCCAAGAATATTCCGTGCAGCAGGTCACTCACTACATGATCTACTTCATGAACGCCAACAACACCAATGAATCAGACACTCGCGACTTGGCACCACGTCGGGGTCTCTACAAAAGGCTATTTGACTGAAAATCTGCTGTGGAACGGAAACATGTTCCTGTCTAAAAATGGTGGATACTTCATAAAATTGCCATCAAAACATGAGGAAAAGTAATGTTAAAGATATCTAGACTATCATAATTCACCATCAAGTTTTGCTGATGTTTTTCCCGCAAACAAAAATCAGCCAAACCCAGTTGCTAATTCTCCAGATCCCCCCCTAAAAAGCGGCCAAAAAATGGGTCCAGGTGCCTATTTCGCCAACGTCTCTGTGGGTGTTGATACGTTGCCAGTGCCACCTGAGACGACATTGAGAGGCGACCGGGGGGTACAAGATGCATCCATTTTCAGGGCTCAGCTTCCATTGCCATCATTCGGAATACCCTCTGGTAAATTAACATAGACCCTGAAAATAACTATAGTTTTAATGGACACTAATCTTCCAACCCCTATCTGCCAGGGTCTATGTTAATTTACCAGAGGGTACATCATGTTACAATGTTCATTTTTCTAGCTCATATCGAATGGGTCATACGCTCCATGTATTCAATATTTATCAACTTATCAACATTTGCCGCGAAAAACACCTAAATGTAGCTATACAAAATATTCCAGCGCCATGCAACACGTGGAACCATGAAATATCGATCTCCAGTCCATTGATCCACACCATCCATCTCCCAGGCTATGGCGGGTTATCAGAGACCACCCACGTGGGCATCTACACGTTGTCCACGTTGGTGGAGCAAAGCACACCGGCGATACTGGAGATCGTGGACGCCTACGCCACGGTGATGGGCACCTTCTTCGTGGATAAGGCACGGTGGCAGATGGCGATGGGGATGGGATTTACCACATAGCTATGGAAAATGGTTCATTTATAGAGGGTTTATGATGATTTACCTATCCAAAATGGTGATGTTCCATAGCTACGTTAAATAACCAAACGGTAAGCCATATTTGACATGGGATGTAACCATAAAAGCACGGGATTTAATGGTGGTATTATTGGGGATATCTTGGGAGATAGAGGGATCTAACCTTTAAGCATTCTAATTTGGGATAATGGGAATTTAATGGGATAAGATGATCGGCAATATGGTAGATGAGGGCTGAAACTGATACAGTATGTGAACCCAACAATAAGTATCGTTTGAAGTGCTTGGATTCATCATTCTTTGTGGCTGCTTTGACTTGGACATTAGTACAGATGTCTGTGAATCAGTTTCCAGCTGGGATGCGTGCCACCCAAGTACTTCCCATGTCCAATCCATTTCATAAGTGGTTTTATTCACCAACAACGGAAAAAAAGATTAGGTACTTGCAGTATTTGGATATTTCACAAGAATATTGTACCTTTTTACTGTACCTTCCACTTACACTTCCTGGGTCTCGCACACTTCCCACACCACCCATGCCATTTTTCAGGGGACGGATAGACCTGACAGGACTTGGATGCCTTGGAATTGGGCGGCCGAATCAACTGGCAGTACCCCAGCGATGTGTCCCGGGCGCCCCGGCGGAGAGACGTTGGTTTTAGCGGTGGTTGAGGATCACCAGTTGTGGCCAGTTGTGGCCACTTATAAGTCAGTTATAAGTTATAACATGTTATAACCCCATTTATGGAACCAAAACATACATGAAACGCCTTTTTGTTTAACCAGTTGTAACTGGGAAATGGCTTCAACTGTGGGGTGCTAAGAAAAAAACTGGTGTTGCTGAGCTTATCTTCAACATATTTGTGATGGATGGTGTTTGGGTCAAAGTTGATGTATTCTTAGTGGAAAAAAACAGGTCCCAGGGGTTAGCGTCCGTCTCAGGTGACCAACTACAACATCTACCTGGCGCAAAGCATGGATGGCTTGAACCGTTCCCAACGTGGCAATGTGGCAGGAGTCCCATATGGATTTGAATCCAGGGTATATAACTGGTTGGTCATTGATTTTCACTGAGTGATCTGTTGTAACCAACTACAACTGACCATTGTGCGGATTTGGTAATGGTTAGTGCTTGTATGTGCTTGCGGTATCTAAACAGATCCATGACTGCGTGTCAGGAGTAGACTTCCTGGACATTCCGCCTGACACCGCCTTGGAGTCCTACTCGCGACCTGGTTCATTGATGTTTGCTTGAGGGATACTACAATTACTACCAGGCTCCAGCAGCTTCATCACGTTTTGACTCTGGCCCCCCCAATCTTTGGAAGTTCGTTGATGAGTGGTTGGATTCCACGCGAATCCACGGCAGGGAAAAACATGGCCGGTGCCCAGGCACGTCTTGGTCTACACGGAGTCGTCGCTGGTCGAGCAAACGACACCTGATGCGTTCCTTCTGAGCGACGCGGCCTCGAGCGTTGCTTGGTGGGACACGGGGGACACGGGGGACTGGGCACCAGGGGATTGGGCAAGTCCCATCCAAAACCATCCAAAACTGGGATTTAACCACTGAGCAATGGAATTTGCGTCCCCCAAAACCTGAGTTGATAAGCATAACTAGATCAACAGGCAGGATTTTGACCGCTATTTCGAGTATTGAACGGCCAACTGCTTAACATCATTCACCCCACGGCATCGAATCTAAGGTGCAAAACGTGAGCTTTCCCGATGAGGATTTGGATCTGTTAGACCTCGGGGGTCTGTTAGAATGGCTGGCGCCTGTGGACATGTCCCAGGCTGGGGATGGCTGAAGATTTCTGGCTGCTTGCGATTTAAAAACATGACGCACGTGGTGTGTAAATGATACCTCTATGATCATTTGAATGACACAATACGCAACTAGATGATTTAGCATGATTTAGCCATTTACAACCACTATCCCTCAATTGTAATATGTGTACATAGTTTATCATAATGCTAAACCATCAAGTTTTGGAATAAGTCGCTTCTGTGGTTTCCTTGGAGCAAACGGTCATGGTGGTCATCCACATGGCTGGGGGTGACCTAGCCTGGGCTGTGGGCCACAGGTGACTCACTACATGGTGTACTTTGCAAAGCCCTTGGAAGACCCAGCCGCATGCCCCTTGTCACAGTTGCCAGCTTGGGAAAATCACGATCGGTTTTCGAGTTGATGATTTCCTGAACAAAAACATGTTGTAGGAATGAGCATGATTTCAGGTCAGAACATGAGAAGACAATAAGACAGTCATGTGAGTTTGATGTTAATTTTGCCATGTCATTTTTGCCTACTAAAAAGACACGTGTAGAATTCCCAGAGCTCAACTGAAGGAATTACCTTTTCAATCACTTTATCGCAAGATGCGCCACCCTTTTTTCAGCACAAAAGCTGGGGATTTGAGGTGTCAGCACTTACCTGGTGAACGTGACCAATGACACCGTGCCTTGTCCCAGTTGTGGGGATTTGTGGCGCTTCAAACTACTGTGAGTTATATCTCATAGGATCCATGTATGGTATATATATATGCTAACATTTGGGGTATATTGATGGTAAATGTTACCATATATATATATATATATATAGCATAGATGGATCCTATGGGTATATGGCAAGCCCACCGTTAAGTCACAACCATACCATACCTGATGTTTACCACTTCTGGGGATTTCATGAGCCCGGCGTTATATTTGTCTGAAACTCACCAGTCTCACTGCTGCCCGCGCATGGTTTGTCTTGTTGATTAGGTGACCACATTTGGGCGTATCCAAATTGTGGTATACCGTATACCCTCTGGTAAACTAACATAGCTATTGAAAATGACCATTTATAGTTGATATTCCCATAAAAAATGGTGATTTTCCATAGTTATATTAGTTTACCAGAGGGTACCTATAAAATTGCACTAAAACCATGGCGACTAACCACTGGATATAGGGCCTGGGGATAGCCGATTTTTCAGATGAACCCATTTGTCATCATTTGTCTGGCAAGTTCCTTGGGTTCCTGCGGTGGGTTTCTCAGCATGGGGTACACCGAAGTTTACTAAGGGACATGCCTATTGTAAGAACTAAATATTCTATGAATTTCTATGATATATAATGATATATACCCAATCTTACCGTTTGTTTGCTGAGTTGCCGTTTGCATGATAGAAATCCTCCACCTCTCTTGCTCAAATTCACCCTTTTGGTTGGTGAATTGGTTGGTGAGACAGGTTTTAATATGTTTTAAACACACTTTTTCCTACTTGAAACTACCATAGATTGTTGTCTTTGATGGTCTAATCCCTATCCCTATGTTGACCCTATAAAGACCTTTTATGAAGCCTATATGAAGGTTTCCAAAAATGGGTGGTACCCAAAAACATCCAGAATTCGTCCGTTTTAGTATTGAAAGCCATGGTTTTGGGGATCCCCCATTTTAAGAACCCCCATCTATATACATATATATATATATGTATATATCTATATAATATATATATATAATTATAAACATTAACATACCCATATATCCCCACCATTGCCCAACAAAAAACCTGTTCTGTTTTAATCCACAGAACCAGCTCCTTCAGCTCCGCCAGGAGCTCGTTGCGGTGATCTCTGGCTCCATGTCCTTCCAATTGGATGGAGCCTCTGTTCCTTGGCCATCGAAAAAGTGGGACCAACTGCACCAAATTTTGGGTGACATTTTGGGGATGTCTGAAACGCGCTTGGGATTTGGCCATCGAGGTATTTCAGCAACCAAAAATGGGAACATGGGGATTTGGGTGTAAAATCATAGGATTCCGCCATGAAAGTGGGGAGACCAACAATTGTTCGTGGGGTTCAACCAAGAATAAGTCTAGATTGTAGTAAGCAACATACCACTTCGGATCAAAGAAGAATGGACATTGAACCAGTAGGAAATGGACCACAGTTCTATGCCAATAAACTTCAAACCCAGGTAATTAAATACAGAGGGGTGTAGGCAGTGATAGACTCCATCTATATCTGAGATCATATCATGCTCCCATCATGCTGGGCATGGGTCAAGTGATAGAGGGCTACGACCTCACGGCGACGTCACCCAAATGGTCTCACTTCATGTGTGTGAACATCTCTATTATATACTCAGATACATTTGTATTCTGTAGTATATATCCCCCACCGTGGTCAACGGGTTGGTGATTTGTCGTGGCTTTCACCTGATATTTTTCATCCTGCCCGGATGGGTGGCTCAAACCCCAAGAAAGCAACCAAATAACCAACCAACAACCCAACAAACAACCCAACTAATTGACTACAGTACCCAACTACCCAAGACAAACCCAGCAGTTACTACATGTTACTTCCACATCCCCCTGGGTCTACTCTCCAGCCAACTTCCCTGTAGATTTCAGAAGCCAGGCTCCCATTTTTTGTGGGAAGTATGTGCGCTAAAAACCATTTGTGTAAAGTGGATGTTTCTAACTTGCTAAACAACATACAGACGTCCAAAAGGTGCTAAAACGGTAAACCCAAAAATCACCCGGCCCCTATAACTTAATCCCTATTTTTATTGAAATAAGTTATTGCCCCTAGTTATTGACCCAATAAATCCAAGTATTGATAACTTAATTAATCCCTATAAAAGATTGTATTGCCCCAATAACTATAATGATAATCCCTATTTTTTTTTGGGTCAATACGAAATCTTTTTGTGTCCATTGGTTTATCATCCCAGAACGGGACATGATGAAACCAGCTGATGATTCCAATCCTGTTTAAATGGGTCTGCACGTGGGGTATACCGGTATACCCTCCCAAGGTGAAGAATCCATTGTTTTTTTTGGGTGGCAAAGCTAAATGGAGGTATTCTAAAATGACGGTACCCCAAGTCACCATGGGTTTCAATAAAATGATCTAATTTGGATGACTTGGGGGTACGGGGTACCACCCCAAATGGCCATTTCAGCATCACGTGAGGCTGTCCAGGTGGAACAAGCTGTCCGTAGCACCCTGAGCAGTTCCCTCAATGTGGCGCCGGATGCCATCAACGTGGCACCGTGGATGCAGCGTGTTTGGGGATGGTTTTGGGAGTCGAGGAAGGGCCTGGAAAGCTTACCATAAATGGGTGGCAACGTTGTTATTCCTAAATGGTAGGGTATATGCCATTGGGTTCATCACATTATGTGAGAGAAAAAAAGGCGTCAAAACGTCGTTGCCTTTCGGGGGTTCAATCCTTTGAAACGACCTAAAATCGGCCAAGGTGTGAAGGGCAATGCAACCAGGAGTGGTGGTCACATGTATTGGAAATGGGATCGTTTTTCAGGGGAGGCACACCCACCATGCTGTCCTAGTCCCAACCTGATGTACTCAGCAGACTGCATGTGGGAATGTTCAAATCGAACATGATTTAACATGGTCTATGCGGATGATACTGTGGCATTGACCCACTGGACAACCACCCATGTATTGTGACATTGGGCATACCACATTACAGGTACACAATCGCTATGCCCTTGGCACCAGCATGTCCCTTCTCATGCGTTGGCTTTTCAACCCAACTTGCTCACAAGCCAGGTGAAGCAGGAAAATGCGTGTGTTTTTCTCACCAGCCATATACATATTATATGTACTAGTGTGACTAGCACATAGTATATGATATTGTGTATATATACGGTAGTTGTATACGTCTGTATGTATCATCAGATACTGTTCCAGTCTTTCTCGTTGCTGCCCAAAGCAAAGTGACTTCGGTATATTCAAAATTAGTTTTGGGGCTCATCCCCTATTCCCCAAAACATGCATGTTTTGTTTTTGAATTATCTTTAAACCTGCCGTGATTGGTTTCTTCATATAGCAGGCAATTTCTCATCTTAGTGGTCATAGTGAAGAATACTGTTTGGTGGTTTGGAACATGATCTGAATCTGTATTTCTCCATATATTGGGAATGTCATCATCCCAACTGACTTTCATATTTTTCAGAAGGGTAGGTCAACCACCAACCAGAATAGTCTTGACCCACCCCCACATGTACGAATCGTTGTATTCCCCACTCGCCTCAGGTGATTGTCAGTGGTGCTCGACGTTTAGAAGAACGACTGCTGCTTGGTATTTCTGGATCCTTCATGCGCTCTTTCTTCCGACTTCAAAATATACAAGCAACTCCAGCTATTTACGAGTTTCTATTTTTTATATATGCGGATTTTCACCGTCATGTTCGAATTTGCAACAAATTTGCAAGGGTTTTCAGCAACAGAGTCGATTCAGATATTGACACCACCTTGTGACTGCTGGCAAAACCCAACATGTTCACAATTATACCCGCTAGTTAAATTTAACCGTTGCTGTGGAAAAGATGGATGATTTAAATTAGCATTTTGGGGGCATACCCCTTTCTCAGACACACTGAAATATCACATTCCAATTTATATATTTCCATACCCACACGGCACATTAGGCTGTTTCCACCACCACGAACGAGGCGGCGGCAGCGTCAGCTGCATCAGCACCTTTGCCGGTGGTTTTTGGCTCAAATGGAACCAGGACTGGATCCTGAGTAAGGACTCAGGCCTAGGGTTCGGTTGCCAGTCCTTCACTGCCGGATTTCGGCATGGAGTGCGGGCTCAGTTCTGAGCTACCTGCAGAGCTCACCGGATTATTCCCACGATTCTCGCGGTGACTGCGGGGATGCTTCATCTCATTGTGGTGAAAGGCTTTGCTCGGAAACTGGGTGCTGATATCCTTGAGCACTGCACAGCTGACAAGCTCAAAGAGACCGTTTGCAAGGCTTACGAGAACATCGGCATCACAACATCTTTGGTGATGACCACGGTCGTGGGTTTGCTGATAGAAGGCCATGAAATTAGCCCAGCATATCACTGCCCTGATCCACGCTTCATCATGCACCTGAGATTGACCTTTGTCACCGTGAATTTGCTGTGTATCCGCGCGAGCGTCGTTTGTGTCCTGTATGCAGTGGTGAGTCATTTTTACCTCAATGCCCTGACAGAGGTTGACGTCATGCACTACATGACGACGGGGAATGGATGCTATTACGTGGGTAAGACGGCCATTTACTTGGTGGAAGCCTACGTTCTTTTCGCTTTGGCTATCACATTGTGGATGGGATCAACCTATGGCATTGCAGTCTTCATCATCATGAGCGTGGGCCTTCTGCAAAATAGCTGGAAAGTGATTGAACTTTGGTGGAGTCTTGGTAAATATGCTCCTCCAGGTGCAGAGGATAAACAGAGACTCAAGGATCAAATTGACCTTTCGGCGTCGCGGAAGAGTTATGCCGTAGATGATGGCACACTGCGGGTCAGGTTAGGTTTGGCAAGTTCCTCGATCAGTCCGAAGCCTCTCCGAATGCCACGGAGTGAAGCTCCGTGCTCCGGCAAAGCCGGTGACATTTTGACTGCAAGTTCATCCGTCCTGCACTTTGGATGACACCGGGTGAAGGCTCGGACATTGCAAAGTGCAGACAGGACTTTTTATTTTGAAGCTGGAACCCCAGCAAAGCTGGAGCAGTGTCCTGCAGAACAAACGAGTGTTGAAAATACGTTGGCCAGTGGCCAGGGATTTCAGTTGTCTTTCGTGACCAGTGGCTTTGTTGCAACTGGTCTTTGTTTTGTTGTAACTGGTTTTGGTTGGATTGCTTGGAATCGCAGTTCCATTCGCAACGAGTTTCCAAACCGATCCCAAATCGCTCGCCCAAAACAACAACCATCTTGCGGTCGGCTAAAAATAGCAGATTTCACACAAGGTTGGCGCAAAGCTGGACGGTGAGCTTTACCCTGGTGGTGCCCGTTGATGCGGCCAGCAGTGTCATCAGCGCAGCCAATGGACATAGCTCGAAGCTTAGGGAGGTTGGGATGGACACAGATGATTTCCTCAGAGGGTTGGTTAATTGATTTTAGATGATTTAAACACTTGTTTAATGAGTTTTGATGATTTTAAAGTTTTTAATGGATATGTTAAATGAATTTAAGAGTTGTTAAAATGATTTTGGGCGATTTGAAACGGGGATTTATTGGAATTCACCCAGAATTTATAGGGTGTCTTATTGGCTTTTGATGATGAAGCATATGAGGATAGAAAAGTGGTTGCAAAGCCTCTATTGGTTGATGATTAGTTCCCGTTTCCATGGGGTTTTAGTCATTAAACGGATGGGGATAGAGTCCAGAACTGATGGGTGATTGATGATGTCGATTGGTTTTCTTGGGGTCATGCTACCATGTTTTAATATGTTCTATATATCTGAGTTTACCATAGTCCATGAACAGAAATTTCCTATTAACCAACCCGGATCCATTGGAATAACAGGGGGGGTTGAGCATTACACATATGGTGATTTAAGGGTGACTTACCTAGATTTACTGGTTGTATCAGTGGGGGGTATCAATGGACCAACTACATTTGGGGACAATTTAAGACCCAGGGGACTGCAGATGGACTAGGGGACCAAGTTACCCTCTGGTAATTTGTAACATAGCTATTGAAAATTGCCATTTATAATGGTTGTTTCCATTAAAAATAGTGATTTTCCATAGCTATGTTAGTTTACCGGAGGGTAAATCGTCAAAATTTAAAAGTACTAGAGTGTGGCAGGTATATTTCTCAGTCCTCCAGAGACACGCAGCCAGATACGAGACAGGGGGCAGACAACTGAACGGTGATTTGAGTATGGGTCAGAACCCAGGTACCCTTGTGTTCACATTGAAATAGTTGCTTGCTCATGGGTGTTCATCCTTGCCATTGTGGTATCATGGGCTTATATCGATCCCAATTTATCAAAATATAGATAGTTCTGTGTAGAAAGTAGATTTGGTAGCTAACATGGGGTGGGATAATGCTTGGCAAATTTGGTAGCACAACTTTGCACATGTTCATGATCACGTTTTTTGGTGCAGGCTATTTGCGTAGACAATCGTGAGTCATGTCTATTTGATGTTGGCTGCAGGGAAAGGACAATGCCCACGCCATTGATGTTTCTTGTCGACGGTACGTGCGTTGATGGTAATACATTCCACAAACATAAATCTATATACATTGCACATTGCTTCGTCAAAACTTTCTTGAGATATCTTTACACATTTGAACTTGTCTAACTACAGGTTGTTTGCATGTCCGCCACTGCCGCAATGGAGGTGTGTTTTCTGTCAGGTGCGACTCTTGCAGCCCTTGCCCCGGATGAATTCGAAGGAAAGACTGCAAAGGCTGTGAAACAAGCCTTGGCAGTTCAGATTGGTGTCAGCAGATTCAAACAACGACTCTTCTCCGAAGATGGTTCTGAGATCCCGGATGATGAGGTTTTTAGCTCCGCTCCAGTGAAGCTTCAGATGGTGGTATTGGATTTTTATCCAGCTGATGCTCAACGAAGCCAACAAGTGATCTCTGCATCTATGGAAAATGATTTGATCGCCCTGGAAAAGTTCCTTAATAGCCCTTCCAATCCCAATGTCACAGACGAACATGGCAACACGCCATTGCACCATGCTGCCAGAGAAGGACATGTTGAAAGCATGCTGCTTTTGCTTGAGGCAGCTGCTGACAAAGATCAAGCACAGAATCGAGGTGCAACACCATTGTACATTGCAGCTGCGCAAGGCCATCTTGATGTTGTCCGTCATTTGGTGGAAGTTGGTGCTGACAAAGATCAAGCACAGAATCAAGGTGCAACACCATTGTTCATTGCAGCTCATAACGGCCATCTTGATGTTGTCCGTCATTTGGTGGAAGTTGGTGCTGACAAGGATAAGGCCATGGATACCGGTGCAACACCATTGTTCATTGCAGCTGAGCAAGGCCATCTTGATGTTGTCCGTCATTTGGTGGAAGTTGGTGCTGACAAAGATCAAGCACATAATCAAGGTGCAACACCATTGTTCATTGCAGCTCAGAACGGCCATCTTGATGTTGTCCGTCATTTGGTGGAAGTTGGTGCTGACAAAGATCAAGCACAGAATCAAGGTGCAACACCATTGTTCATTGCAGCTCAGAACGGCCATCTTGATGTTGTCCGTCATTTGGTGGAAGTTGGTGCTGACAAAGATAAGGCCCAGGGATACCGGTGCAACACCATTGTTCATTGCAGCTCATAACGCCATCATTGTCCGTCATTTGGTGGAAGTTTGTGCGACAAAGATAAGGCCAGGGATACCGGTGCAACACCATTGTACATTGCAGCTGAGACCGGCCATCTTGATGTTGTCCGCATTTGGTGGAAGTTGGTGCTGACAAGATCAAGCACAGAATCGAGGTGCAACACCATTGTTCATTGCAGCTGCGAAGGCCATCTTGATGTTGTCCGTCATTTGGTGGAAGTTGGTGCTGACAAAGATCAAGCACAGAATCAAGGTGCAACACCATTGTTCATTGCAGCTCATAACGGCCATCTTGATGTTGTCCGTCATTTGGTGGAAGTTGGTGCTGACAAAGATAAGGCCATGGATACCGGTGCAACACCATTGTTCATTGCAGCTGAGCAAGGCCATCTTGATGTTGTCCGTCATTTGGTGGAAGTTGGTGCTGACAAAGATCAAGCACATAATCAAGGTGCAACACCATTGTTCATTGCAGCTCAGAACGGCCATCTTGATGTTGTCCGTCATTTTCTCGTATGAACCATATCTAACGTCAGAGGTACCCACATGTTCAACAAAAAAATGAAGCGGAAATTGATGGATTCAATTGAATTTTTGAAGTACCAAAATTTGAACAACACAATATAATAACTTCTATGTGGAATTTTATGGACATATCACCATGGCGCATTCAACGAGGATATTTCACGAACTTCACCATGCAAATTGACCCGCAAAGATGGGAACTTTGACTTCACAAGCATGGTGATTGAATCATCAAACAGCAGGGAGAAAAACGTTGAACGATCAGTGGGGCTTTACCAAACCACCGAAGCAGCAGCTCGACCAGCAGCTCGACATCGCCATTTTTCAAAGGACGTGGTGGTCTTCCAACCCCCTAGGGGTGGCATGGTCTAGGCTGGTGGGATGGTACCTGATCATTTGATCATTGAGGATGCACCTTTTTTCAAGGCAGAAAAATGGGATCATTGATCCTCTGAACAATGTAAAAAGAATGTTTACCATATCGAACATGAGGACATGTCCATTCATCAATAGGGGATTAGTACGCACTGTTTTTTGGGATTTACCAGCGACACATGGGACAATCAACCAACAATAAACAATAAGGCGATAGGTATAGAGCTTCACCGGTTCCACCATCAAACTATGAGAACCTGAAGATCAGCATGCAAGTCCTTTCTGGACTTTTTGATTGATGAATTGAAGCGTACCACTTCATCACCCATTTTCACACTCGTTCTGGGTAAAGGGTACCAACCAACCTCCTTATTTCCTTACAGAGCTGGATGAGATCATTGTCTTTGCAGGCAGGTTCCCAGTGAAAGAAACTCCAGTCAGGTGCCTCCCTTTTGACAGGGCCAGGTATTGAAACCTTCAAACTACATAGCGAAGTTAAGGATTAAAAGGATAAATTGTTTATATATGTTTAATCTGCGAACAGTGGTAAAAATGACAAAAGAGTGATGCGTCAAGTTGCGACGAGAAGACAGGTCAAGATGTGATTGCAATGTTCAAAATGACAGGTTATTTTTGTTCCCAGCAGGTCGTTTGGGTTTGTCTGAAAATAGGACAGTCCCAAATTTGACGGTTTGTCATCATTTTTCATTTTTAAGTTTGGGATAATGACCAAAAAGGCAATGATCAAATCAAATTCTTCAATCATCGGCACCACTAAGAGTGCCATATGTTGTTTTCTCTTTAAAATTGAAACAAATTGATATGGGTCTGAAGAAGAACTGTAGTTGAATACGTATCGAAAGACATTTTCCCTCATTGTGTTTTCGCTACAGGCATTGTCATAACTCGATCACCCTGCTGGAGCGCCGACACGAAAGTAGCGGACGCTGGCTGCTGACGCGACCCACACCAGGGCCAGGCATACGATGCTGACAACAGGACTTCGGCACCTTGAGGGCTTCGTGCAGCAACGAAAACTGAGGCGAAATGAACGAAATGGACGAAGCGGAAATAGCAGTCCCCATGAAGCTGTTGAAAAATGCCAGAAATCGGTGTACCCAGACCCTCCGTTTTTACCTGAGCTGAGTAGCCCTTAGCCCATTTTGATGGGGAACGGAGCCAAGGTGCCAGTCCCAGTGCCTTTGCCAACCTGTTGGCGCCAGAGCTGATCGCAGCAGGCGAGCCCAGAGGGCAATGATGGGCCCCCGAAGTTCGAGGATTTTCACCACGAAAAATGGATCAAAATGGGAATCAAACATGGGTCAACCCAATCATCAACCACTAGATGTCCAACAACTGAAGCGAACAAGAAACCTGAGAAACACATCATAATTGTCCAAGCATGCGGGTTTCCACAGTCATGGGGGTATCACAATAAATTTGGAAGTTTTTGTTTAGTGGAACATCCAATTTTTAAACAATTTTTAAATTGAATGATTCGGGGAAAAACCATGACTTCGGAAACCTCTAAAACTCGGCCCCTGCGCCACAGGAGTGGCATCCAGTAGCGTGGCGACGCTGCAGCTTCTGCAGTTCGCGGAGGTGTCGGTGCAGGCCATCCACCGGGCACCGGCGTGGCAGGTTTCAAGGCCCCAAAACAACAGCGAAAGTTGGTGGAGTCCCTGGGGAAATTGGATGTTACCCTCCTGGTTATGTCAAAATAGCTATTGAAAATGTCCATGTATAGTGGATTTACCCATTAAAGATGGTGATTTTCTATAGTTATCTTAGTTTACCAGAGGGTAACTATCGCGTTTTCAACTGGAGATATCCAGAATTGGGATTTTAACTGGAGGCAATGGAGTTTTTCAGCAGCAAAGGACACCTTGGGATCACTTTGGAGGACTTGGATTCAAGATTTCACCATCAGTGGAGATCAACAGCATTTAAGGGTTTAGGGTACTGACCCTTCCAATGTGATGAGAATAGGCTAGTTGTTGATGTACCCTCTGGTAAACTAACATAACTATGGAAAATCACCATGTTTAATGGGAAAATCCACTATTTCTATGGTCATTTTTTCAATAGCTATTTGGACATAACCAGAGGGTACCTGATGTATCCTGATGTTTTTGGGTGTCAAAAAATGTGTCAGACCCCATTGAACCCGGCCAAACATTTTTTCGGGAGCCAACTGATGAGTTTTGGCGTGAAACCATCCCATTGCATGGCTTGGTCATGATCACCTCAAGAGTCCCCAAAGAGAGGAGTTGAAATTTTCCATAAAAAATCTCCTCTTTGAACCAAATGGGGGTGGGTCAAAACCTATAAATTTATCAATTCTAATGGGATGAACATCCATAAATCCCAGCTATTTTATAGGGTTCACCAGGGGTACCAAGGGTTTTGACTCATACCCAAATGGCAATGGAACACCCACCAGCAGGTCATCAATGCAGATCTGGCCCTGGGCCTCTTGGCTCTGACGCTGGAGGGAGTGAGACTACAAGCACAACTGAGAAATGTTCAGAATTTTTGCTGCCCCCAATTTTTGTTTGGAATCACCCAATTGCGAAAGGCTGGTTCAGAATATATATATATATAGATAGGATGACTGATGATAAATGATAACGACCTCACTGCGACGGCACTGGGATGATGGTAAGTAAGTGGTAACTATATCACCAAATTGTCTTAGTTCAGGTGAGGGATTTCTTATAGTTCATCCAGATACAGGATATTGGATCTTGTTTTTTTTTGAGTCCCACATATCGCTTGTTATTTAAATGATTTTAAAGGTATTTATGGTCTGCAGATTGGATTACTGCAAAGTGGTGCCCTCCCAAGTTATGAGTTGGTTTATAAAGCCACAGTATAGATATAGTGATTTTGATGGATTTTGATATATCGTCCATTCCCCCCACTGAATCCAGGTTTAAACCAACTCCAGCCAAAGTAGGGGGCACCTTATTTTGTTTTTTGTGGTACTCGTATGTTTTGTGCGTAGGGAGATGGGTCCGCCCAGGTTTGGTGTCGACAGCCACGACCACCACAGCCAACAATTCCAACACCTCGGAACCTTGGGCGAAGGTGTGCTCTGGAAGCTCTTGTGAAAGACAGATAGGTTCCAAGGAAAAGTGATTGGACATGGATTTTGGGTAAATGACTGGAAGATTGAAGAGGTTGGAAATGGATTTTGGGTAAATGATGGTAAATGACTGGACCATTGGAATGGACACTATTTTCAAAGTCAATTTCAAGAATGATGATGTTAATCCACTGGATTTGGGGTACTTTTCTTTTGGACTTTCGCCAAATCTGCAGATCACATGGTGCATGGAACATCTCGGTGTAGCAGATCAAGACTACCGAAAGAAAGGCTCCTCTCCATTGGTGAATCCCCAAAGATGGGACGCAATTCAAACTAGCCTCCATCTATAGGTGTTTTTTGTGACGGAGAGGTCACGGACGATTCCGATGGAAACGGAGGTTTCGTCACGCAAAAAAATCCTTCGGTCACCAAGGACGATTCCGATGCGGATGAGGATGACATGTCTCTCGGCGGGAGGCAGCTGCTTCTGAAAAGGTCAACCCAGGATTTTGCGAAATCCCCAGTTATCAATAAGTGGGTGGTACCCATTTGTATATTGATAGGAAATGATCACTAGTCTTTTAGGGTAACCCTCCCAAAGATCCAGTTAATAGTCATGGTATCATGGTCATGGTTGATTAATCTGGGGCAGAATCTATGGTTGACATTATGGGACATGGTGACCTGATGCCCAGAGTAATGAGTGATACACGTCTTTTTGCATGTTTTAAGGATGAATTTCACCCAATGTTTCTGGGCATACTGTATACGGGTGAGGTATAGTGTAAGGATTTGGGCAGAGCAGAGCAGTGTATTCGGAATGGATTTCCCAGGAGTTCTTTTCAATCACCCAACCATGAGTTTGATGAAGGAACAGGACCCTAGACCTGGGTATTTCACATTCCATGTGAGTATTTCACCTTTGTGTCTTTGCATATTTCGGCGCGTTGTTTCCAACTGATTTGATGTTTTGTTGTTTTGTTATGTTGCATCGGTTGATACGTGTAGGAACTCAATCCCTGAATCACAACTGATTCTTGGGTTTCAATCATGTTCAGACAAGAATGTTAGTTATTTTCAAGGGGAGCCTCCCACAATCAGACATACAAGTTTTTTGCCAAAAACACTAGGGACATCCCTAGAAAGTGGGGACCCAGGTAAGCAAGTTGGTGAAAAGCTAGGCAAACTGGGGTGCTAAGTGGATAGATCTGCACTTGGACGTGGTTTAAACATATCTCATACCACAAAAACCCCTCCGGTCATCCATGGCCAATCCAGATAGCAAATCCCATACCATTTCCAGACGGTTCTCCCAGCTGAAACCTCCAGCCAGCCACATCCCTAAGGCCAACTGTTCGCAGACTCTCATCCTTGGTCTCCATGGTGGCTGCGTCTGATGTGCCCTGATACCAGGACCCGTGGTCATCACCGGTTTTACTTCGTGTTTTTTTTGTGGTGATTATCTTGTCACCATAATATCAGCATAATATCACAATAATATTGCCATATATTGCCATAATATGGAAACTTATGTTACCATAATATTATTTCTATTAGTCATACCATGTACCAGCATATTATGGAAACTTGGCGCCTAGATCCAACTATTGATTTAATGTTGGAAGAGGCCACTCTTGGGAAGACTCAAACCCTGGTCCAAAAGGTTCAGTGAATTCCTGTTTTTTTTTCTTTTTTTCCGAGGTCGAAAAGGTGTATGGGAAAGCCAAGAAATTACCCACATCTACCTACCATTTGGGGATGTTATTACAGTTTGGGCACCAGCAATTTTATGGTAAACTTATCTGTTTATCCTATCTATCCTATCTATCCTATATATCCGATTTTATCCTATCTAACCAATCTATCCTATCTATCCTGTTTTATCCTGTTTTATCCTATCTATCCTTTCTATCCTATCTATCCTTTCTATCCTATCTGTCCTATCTATCCTTTCTATCCTGTTTTATCCTATCTATCCTTTCTTTCCTTTCTATCCTATCTATCCTATCTATCCTTTCTATCCTTTATATCCTGTTTTATCCTATCTATCCTTTCTATCCTATCTATCCTTTCTATCCTATCTGTCCTATCTATCCTTTCTATCCTGTTTTATCCTATCTATCCTTTCTATCCTTTCTATCCTATCTATCCTATCTATCCTTTCTATCCTGTTTTATCCTATCTATCCTTTCTGTCCTATCTATCCTATCTATCCTATCTATCCTATCTGTCCTATCTATCCTTTCTATCCTGTTTTATCCTATCTATCCTTTCTATCCTTTCTATCCTATCTATCCTATCTATCCTTTCTATCCTTTCTATCCTGTTTTATCCTATCTATCCTTTCTATCCTATCTATCCTTTCTATCCTGTTTTATCCTATCTATCCGTTCTATCCTTTCTATCCTATCTATCCTATCTATCCTTTCTATCCTATTTCTATCCTTTCTATCCTGTTTTATCCTATCTATCCTTTCTATCCTATCTATCCTCTATCCTATCTGTCCTTTCTATCCTGTTTTATATTATCTATCCTTTCTATCCTATCTATCCTTTCTATCCTATCTGTCCTTTCTATCCTGTTTTATCCTATCTATCCTTTCTATCCTATCTATCCTTTCTATCCTATCTGTCCTTTCTATCCTGTTTTATCCTATCTATCCTTTCTATCCTATCTATCCTTTCTATCCTATCTGTCCTTTCTATCCTGTTTTATCCTATCTATCCTTTCTATCCTATCTATCCTTTCTATCCTATCTGTCCTTTCTATCCTGTTTTATCCTATCTATCCTTTCTATCCTATCTATCCTTTCTATCCTATCTGTCCTTTCTATCCTGTTTTATCCTATCTATCCTTTCTATCCTATCTATCCTTTCTATCCTATCTGTCCTTTCTATCCTGTTTTATCCTATCTATCCTTTCTATCCTATCTATCCTTTCTATCCTATCTGTCCTTTCTATCCTGTTTTATCCTATCTATCCTTTCTATCCTATCTATCCTTTCTATCCTATCTGTCCTTTCTATCCTGTTTTATCCTATCTATCCTTTCTATCCTATCTATCCTTTCTATCCTATCTGTCCTTTCTATCCTGTTTTATCCTATCTATCCTTTCTATCCTATCTATCCTTTCTATCCTATCTGTCCTTTCTATCCTGTTTTATCCTATCTATCCTATCTATCCAATCTATCCAATCTATCAATGCATCCGTCCAACTTCCTAGGTGCCGGGCAGTCTCTCCATCTCCAAGGGCTGGTGCCGGCAGTTCATCATCCGCAACCCACCTGGTGAGGACAACGTGCCTTGTCGTTGTTGAGGAATGGTGTTAAACACAAAAAAAATGATTTGGGTGATGTTGGTTGGTTGGGTGATGTTGATTTGATATGATGTTGGTTGTTGGTTGAAAAGATGTTCTGCTTTTTTTTGATTGATTGATTTGGGTGATGTTGGTTGGGAACACAGCAGATTTTGTTGGGTTTCAATCTCGTCTGGACTGGTCCGTCATGCAAGGCATTCCAACAAAATTGTAATCTGGAACCCTTACGGGTGTGGGTCGCCGAGCTCGATCTATTGATTTTATATTGCTCCAACTATTATACTGGTTATTTAACATAGGCATGGAAAATCCCCATTTTTAACAGGTAAACCATCTATTTCTATGGGCCATCTATACCATGGCTATGTTAGTCATAACCAGAGGGTATGCCATCATATATCCTAATAAATTCCATTAAATCCCATTAAATCTCCATTTAATCACCATTAACCAGGCCGGGTACATCCTATTAAATCCTATTAAATCCCAGCACTTAAGCGTGGGATATCATCCGTTTTACTTTGTGTTACACGGCCATTGGTTGATGTGTGCTGGCTGTGATTGCCAGGTGACGGTGGTACCTGACACGGCCATTGGTTGCTTGGCATAGCTCCAAGAGGCACCAGGATTCATGTTGACAACAATATTGCAACAATAAGTTGTTTAGCAATTGACAGGCATATATCATATATATATATCATATATATAAGTATATATATATGGTGTATATATTATATATATATATATATCAATATTTGCATACTTGAGTCATTGCTGTACCTCTATAGTCATATGTGTTTGAAATACAACCGTGGAACTCACTTTGAGATGTTTGTTCTTGTTGACAATTCAGCTTGCCAAGAGTTAAATCGGCAAAAACACATTTACTCAAGTAGCTGGTGATCCATACATATATATATATATATATATAGCATGTGACATATGGCAAAAGGTTGGTGCGACTATGGTGACAACTATATAGTTATATTGGTAATGTCTGGCCTAAATGTTTGGCCAATGCCGTTTCACTACGAAATGGCATGGTCTTGGATTCAAGTTTCACCCAAAATTTCTCTTGTTGTTGTGGTGGTAGACATCGTTTATGTGGATGGTTGGAAATGGTCTATTGGTTTCTCTTACATGGTGTTTCAATGGTGTTTCAACATTTGAGGGATTATGTTTTTTTTTTTCTATTGGTGTGTTTAGTTGTTCTTGCTTGGTTGTCCCTGTCGTTGAGGCATAGATGTTTCTTCTGGCAGAACTCGTATGTTGAATGATGTTAGTTATTGGTGTGGCATTGGATGGCTTTGAGGTAATGAGTCAATTTCGTACCCAGTTGCTCTGACTTTTGAAGGCTTCCCATTCTTGCTGCTTGCAACTCCAAGGTTGAATTCTAATTTCCCTCTCCCCTGTTTGCTGTTTGGTCTTAACATCTTTGAGGTTGCTGGCACAATTAATATATCCAACGGTGACCTTACGTTACCTTTTTGGATGGGATTGGGCTCCTGAGACCTCTTGAACCAACCCGTTGAAAGTGCCCACTTCCCACTTTTAAAATGGAGACAATTGATATTTCGCCCTATAAAATCTATATATGGATGCATCCACCATAGTTCATACATGTTCATACAATTTTTGACCCGTAAATAGATATAATGGATATTCGGAAAATCACTCTATATATTTCACCCACAGGTTTTGTTTGTTGACTTACAATCCCAACTAGTTCGATATATCCGCCATAAAACCAGGGTGAAATTGGAGTGATGACCATCAGAAAACGACATGTGGGGGTTTCCATAGTCATGGGGGTACCCATTTATCGCTGGATAGTCTATTTCATGGAAAATCCCAATCAAATCCCATTAAATCACAATTTATATTCATTAAATCCTTCATGACGTGCAGCGACTTAGCGAGGCAACTACACCCACTTCTTGGTCTACACGGCTTCCAGCTTGGTGGAGCAAACCACTCCCGTGGCCCTGGAGATCTTCGATGAATTCGCCAGTGTGCCCTGCCTTTTAAAACGTGGCTGAGGGATTCATACAGCAGCATGGGGATATAGTCTGTGTATATGTATATGTATATTTATTTATGTTTTTATTTATTTATTCATGTCTTTACGTCCAGTACATTCAATGTGGGGAACAACGGGACGTTTCTTTCGATGGTAAAAACTATGACAATTTTGGGGTTTTTAGAATCAACCATTGGGATTTAATGATTGACACAACCGTTGCTGCATTTCCCCTAAAATTATGGATACACTAAAACTGCAACTTTCATGGGCAAATGATGGGATTCTTGGGGTGCTGTTTTTTTTTTTAAACAAACCCAAATATCTGCGAGCTACAGGTTCTCAAGGATTTTCAATGGATCTCAATGATTATGTGGATCACACATTGAATCCTGATGTAGGGCATAGGGAAGGTTTTGTTTTTAAACCAGATATATTATTCAAACGCTGTAACAAACATACAGTTTTTTTTTTAACTGCCAGTAACCCTTGCACGGAATTGTTCGAAAATGGCGTACCCCCGATGGCGATAACTTGGGGTATCCACCATTTGGGATTTATCTTTGAAACATTGGGATTCTTCATGGCGGATTCACAAACTAAGTATCATGGGAATATAGTATGTGGAAATGATGGGATGCCAAATATCATATAATTATATATTTATATATTATTATATATTGCTTATATTTATTGCATGATATCCCATTGTCTTAGAGGCTGATTCCGTTGATATTCCCATGTTATCCCATGATAATCCCATCAACTGCTTGATTTCATCCCCATCATGGGGATCATTTTGGACGTTTAGGTGTCCAACATCAGCTTCGTCGATTTGGATTTGGATCTCCAGCAGTCCCTGGGACTGGGATGAAGGAAATGGGGCTTTCTGGAATGGGTCATTAAGCTACGGCTGTGTAACCATATTTGGCAACAAAAAACATCCAGTAACCAGCTATATATAACTTATTAGGTTTCCTAGTTTTGACCCAGAACCACATCATCCAAGAAAAATGGGATGTGTCTGGTTTTTTTTGTGGTTCAGTTTCGGGGAGTTGTCCCAAGCCAAACTCTTCAGGTTGGTGATGGGAATTGGATGGGAATTGGATAGGATGTGCATGTATTTTGTCTGATTTTTGGATGATTTTCAATGGTTTTCCCTTTTTGTTTGTTCATCATAAAACATGGTGGTGTCCCATTTTGTTGCTTTTTCCCTTTCGACCATATTTGAGATAATGATTCATCCCCACCTCTTGGTTTTATCGATTTGGGAATGTTCATGTTGGCAAGGCGTGTTTTCCCAAATGGATTGATGAAGTCCCACAGTTGCCCTTGGGGGGTGGCACTACAGCGCTCCACCACCAGTGCTGCCGTCGACCTAGCGGTGACATTCCCAGTGTCTGGCGGCAGGTCATACATCATCCGACCCACACGAGACCTTGGAGATAGCTCCCACCCAAGCAGCACCAGATGGCTGAGGTGATCATCACTGATCGTTGTGGCCACATGCGCAGGTTCAGAGAAGTCCTGCACGCGGTAATTGCCGCCATGTCACGAGTTGGCTTCGCAGTGTCTTCGTTCGACCCGATGACGGCCCACCCCATCGACTATGGACGCCTTGTTTTTGCAGATTCGGAGACTGCTGCGGCTGTTCACTTCATAAATCAGGGATTGTCATATAGGGTGTTTAATAGTAGTAGTAGTAGTAGTAGTAGTAGTAGTAGTAGGGTATTTAATGGTAGGGGACCTGCAACTGGAACCAATCAGTTCTAGCAGGTTCCTGTACCTTTCCCATGATATCAGTATTATATCAGTAATGAATTCATATGAATTCACGTGGACATTGGTTCTATGAATCATGGAATGTTTTTCATGGATCGCATTTTTCATGGATCACATGAATATATATGAATTATATAAATATGACTAAGTCTATGGGAGGCGTGATAGAAATTGGTCATCTCTAACTTCCAGTTGAATCTTCGAAGAATTGCAGGTCTTTTCACATCGTTTTCAAGTACCAAAGGTACCATGGTGCCATACAAAATATAGGATCTATAGGGTATATACATGTATATACTATCATAATCTATGATATATGTGTAAATAATGTATATATACAAATATACTGTCATATGTGTATGTATACATTATATACACATATATGCTATATGATAATGTGTATATACTATCATAATCTATGATATATATATATATATATCATATATCCCTTTGATTCTTCATGACTCGAGCCAGCAAAAAGGTTGGGCGGAAACATCTCCTGGCTGGAACCTTCGCTGACCCGTCGAGTGCCTGAGATCAAATTTTTGAAAACAAGGTGGTGCCATAGAAAAACCGTAGGAAGATGGTGATTTAACCATGGAAAATGGTGATTGCATGGGATGTATAGCTGATTTATAGAGGTTTCTTGAGTCGGAGAAAGTTGAATCATTGGGGGATAGCAAAGGTAAAACAAACATGGCTGGGAATGGTCAGTTCCAAGCGTTATTTTCAAGGGCACATTGGGTATACAATATGAAACATCAATGAACATCAGGTTCGATGTATGTAAATATGTTGCAAAACATTATATCAGTTTCAACATGGGTTCAGCCAGCAAGATGGGGGTCGCATCAAACAGGTGTACAGCCAAGAGGAATAGGACAACCATCAACAAGGACAAGGATTAGAGAGTATACATAGGCAGATTGGTTGTGGGTCATATTATTGATGGCTTGTTGGGGATATCTCCAGGTATTTGATTTAGCAGGTACCACATGAAAATTTCCCCAGAATCCATGGTTTCGTGGTTTATTAGTCTCCTATTGAATGGCCATTGTCAAAGAATTGGATGATGGGAAAATTGGAACCGGTTAAAGCCCTATATTTGATGGTAAAAACCATGGTTTTCCGGTTAAGATTTTCCCAACAAAACCAACCCAATGATATTGTGGAGGAATCCCGAGTTTTTGAGAAACCCCTATTGAGTGGCCAGGTGGAAGAGTATTTGATCTACTTGGCAGAAGACACTATGGGTCTTCAAAGGCAAAGGCTGGAAAATGTCTTTGCCAGCGCCGATGCTTGCGGCGCTCATCCTCAAATCGGATGATCACACCCAAAATACCTCTGGAACCTGCATCCATGTCCGTTTTTTCTTGTTGGACTCTCTGGCAGATAAAGAGAATTCCGGGCCGCAGCCTTTGTTTTGTAGGTAAATGGACTAATGACTGTCTTGCTGATGTTTGATTGCCATAAATGAACATATGATAAAATGTGTACTTGTACTATCTTGTACTACTCAACTACTCAACCAAAACATGTTGATTTTGCTTGTCTTTCTGGCACCATGAATCACTCAGGACCCACCTCTACCATCCCCAAATGTTGGGCTTTCGGCAGGTCGTTGGTGGATCGAACAACTCAGGGAAGCACCGCTGTGGCCATGCCTCCAGACGCTAGGCTAAAATGCACTTCCCATGGGATTTTCTGATCTGTTTGTTTCCTTATATATGATAGTATAGTATGATATGATAGTATATGATACTATATGATATATACTATACTATACTTACCCATATTTTATGATAGTGTATCATGATAGTATAGTATATATATATAATATGATTTTTGATAGTATATATGATTCTACTCACTTTTTTGATGTTGAATATGTTTGATATGATATGTGGAAAAATACTATCATAATCAATATCATAATCATAATCTACCATATATAATCATAATCTATGATTTTGATGTTGAATATGTTTGATGTTTATATGATGTTGAATGATTGTAATGATTCTGAATGATGTTGATCTTTATGAAAATAATCCTCTTCTTTGTTCATGGTATAATGGCTCAGTGCTGTTTGTCTTCCTCCAATCGTATGTCCAAGAGGAGAATTCCTGGTTGGTTTCTGGGGTAGCACCAACCAGGAAACATCCCTGCAGAATTTCACCTTCCTGTCACTTGGCGTCGTGGACTGGATGGAGCCTTTCTTGGGACACTTGCTGTGACTGCAGAATGAAATTCCACTGAACCCTCAGACCGAACAATTCTTGCGCCAGTTGCGATTATTTGTGAACCAGCATGTGTTTTTTGCTGGGTTGAATCAGGTTTGAGCTTGCGATGTTTTTATCAGCGTTCTGTATTTCCTCCGTTGTCATCAGAGATCCATCTCTCAGAACTATCTATCCAACGCGAGCAGGTCCATTTTCCCGCTTCATCCAAGGCCATGTGAGTGAACCCCTCTAAGTGGTAAATAAACAATTTGCTAAGCATTTATTTAGATTTACGGCCAATGATAAGCCTCAACATAGCAAGATTTAAAGTTTAAAGCAACATCTTGCATAACACTCAAACACAAAGCTAAATTTAGAGTCTTAAAAAACTTCCCCACATGGGTAAATGTATCTAAATTCGTATAGATATAATGATATGTATAGATTATATATATATAGCTTATTTTGGATTCAACATTTCTGCTTTCACCTTTTTCAACTTCCTTCCCGAAGCGCCTTTTCCCCCCCCGGGCTTACGCCACGTTCCCAGCCAGGCTGATCGCCACGCGCTCGGCGCTGGTGGAGCAAAGCACGCCCAGCTTCCTGGGACTCGTGGACGAGGCGCCGGTGGTCTTCAACATCAGCCTGGACGACTTGGCGCCTGGGAGTTGAGCCGAAGGATTTGCTGATGGCGAAAAGTCGACTGGTTAGATACTGATGTACTTAAGAATCTTTTGTTGTGGTAAAATATACTAACCAGCTAAAAATGACAGCGTTTTTTTTTTGGCCAGGTATCTAAATTTCACCATGATGGGATATGATGGGTATGGTTTACTGGTGCTGAATTAGTAGGAAATGGATGGAAATGGGGGAATGATCCATTGTTACACTCATCCCATTCCCCCATTTCCTACGTTTAGCACCAGTGACGGGGTTGGGGATGGGGATGGGGATGGAGAGACCAACGTCTTTCTGTTGAAATATGGTTCGAAGTTCATGTCTATCATAATGCACGCAAAGGTGAAATATTAAAGATGTGGAACAAGAATCTGGAGGTGGAGAATTATCTGAAATTGAACAAAGATTGGGTCCAGAAAAATGTGGAGATAATGATTGCGCAGGGAGGAAATTGATCAAGAATGGCGGGCGAGTACAAGGGAGAGATGACCCCGTAGTGTAATATAGTTCATCATCAATAAGTGCAAATATATCTTATTGGAGTGGATTTTCCTTTTTTTTTGCTGCCGCATTCCCCTAATATAGACCTGTTGCAGGGTTTCAACTTGATGAAGGCTCAAAAATTGGTTCCTTCCGCCTTCCGCTACCATTTTTGATGTTTTTTTGTCGGACCCCATTTGCAAACCTTGCTGTTATGGCTTGAATCCACATTATGTGATTCTTAAACGCGCATGTTGGGCGATATCATGTGTTTTTTGCTGAACATATGATTGTGGCTCTTGAATCCCAATATTTGCACTGTTTACTGCTTACTCCATGTTAGTGTATGTCCTGATTTTTGAACGGAGAACTTCATATGAGGTTCTACCGCCAAAGATATTTAAAGTCATCAAGTGTCTCATGTTTTCGTTCAAGCTGTTGCAGAGTGACATCAACCTGTCTCGGAAAGTGAACTTCCCTCTGTTTATCCCAGGGACATTTGTCAAAAGTCAAACCATCTCTTAAGTTTTGAGGAAGTGGCCTCAGAAAGTTGTATCCCACCGAACCGAGAAACAATCACTATCCCATATTATTTTGGAACCTTAAATCCACATTTTTTAGGCGGTGTTGACCTTGCCCTTTGGTATATCTCGAAATTTGCCATAAAATTGCCATGGTCATCTCACATCTTCAGATGTTGGAATCATTTGTATAAGGAAATCACTTGCCAGTTGTTCCTCCCAAATCTTCAGTTTTTTTTGGGGGTCAACCAGCATTCTTTTCCTCAAGGGTGGTGCCCTATAGTTAGCTAAGTCGGTTTATATCGGTTCATTTCAGGTATCTAAAGGTAGGGATTATAAACCACCTAAGATTTTCTGGTTGGTGGTTTCAAACATTGTTTATTTTCCATAATACATGGGATGTAATCCTTCCCATTGACAAACTCCATCATTTTTCAAGATGGTTATTGCACCACCAACCAGATATTAAGATCATTAACTATCCCATGTTCATATATTCTCCATGGTTAAACCATTAAAAACCTAGTCTAACCATAGAAAAACATGGTTTTTCTATGGGGGGCACCACCCTTTGTTCTCAGCCTCCCAGGACTTAGATGAAACCGACCTTGGTGGTCGAGTCTCCTGGCAGACCAGTGATGATCGCCTGGTGCAGAACTATGTGACCTGGCACAGCCGTAGGGTTCGGTAACGTGTCCACCGGAAAACACAACGGCTTTTAGCAATGACTGGGGATTGGTCAAGTTAGCCATGTGCCATATGACTGGGGGAACAACCATCCACCAGCCTATGACTTGGGGTGCCTATAGGGTTTTTGGGGAGTTTGACTCATAGCAATATACCCCAGTCTATCCTGCTATATCCCTTTCCATTAGTTGATTGAACCCCCATATTTGTGAAATCTCCCCTCAATCTGACAGCCCAAAATCTATCAAAATTGTCATTGTTTTTCAAAATTGGTCACATTACCCTCTGGTAAACTAACATAGCTATTGAAAATGGCCATTTATAGTGGATTTACCCATTAAAAATTGTGATTTTCCACAGTTATGTTAGTTTACCAGAGGGTATATGTTACACTCACCATTATTTCTCCCACCAATTCTTTGGTAAACATCCCCCTGTTGGGTAAAATCCACGCATGTCACGCGGCTGAAACTCGAGGTCTTCTACTTTGCTTCCCCTGGAACCACCAGCTGCAGCGATGTGTCGGAGGTGGCGACTGTGGCGGTGCCTGAGCCGATGATTGGGATTTGAGATGAACGTGTAGATGGGAGTCATATGAACTTTTGGGTTAATTATACATAGTGTATCATATATATATACATGTTACAGTGTATATATAATATATATATAAAAAATATGTTGTATACACCATTTACACATATTCATATATATATATATATATAATCATACATATATTTATATATAATCATATATTCATATATATATAATCATATACATATATATAACTATATAATCACATATATATATAATCATATATATATAATCATATTATATATATATATATATATTCATATATATATACACATAGAATCATAATCATACATATATATATATATAATCATATATATAATCATACATATATATAATCATATACATATATATAACTATATAATCACATATATATATATATAATCATATATATATAATCATATTATATATATATATTCATATATATATACACATAGAATCACGTATATATATATATACATATGGTCATATATATATAATCACGTATATATATATATATATGATCATATATATATATATAATAATATATATATATATTTATATTTATATACGTAGACACATGTGATGTATGCAATGTATATGTTATGTATGTTTGGGGTCTAAGGGTTGGTTCCACGCATCGACATAGTGGGATAAAAACCCGCATTGTTTTGACAACCAAACGCCACATTGGGATTTTACCACCCAAAACGGCAATGTGATCATAGAAAAACAAGGAAGTGGAATGTTCACAGTATATACCTATTGGATCCTGGTATAAAAAGAAAACACTTATGTATATATCCTATATATATATAGGTATATATAAACAATTGGTGAATCATATTGTTCATACCACTAGCCTATATAGATCCTATTGGATCCAATATATACCTATTATTACTGTAGCCTGCAAAAACCATGGTGAATCATGGCTTCATGAGGACCATCGGACCATGACTGCCTCTCGAGGTGGTCTTCGGCAGCCTGAGCTTTGCACTCGAGGGGGAAGCATGGCAGGCAAGGAATCGAGTTTGAACGCGATAAAACGAGGAAAACGAAGACGTTGAAAAATCACTTCGGTTGTTTAAACACAAACATCTATATATATATATACATATAATATAATATATATATATATTATATACATATTTTATTTAGAATGAGGGATACATATGGATAACTAGAATTTGATTTTATTAGATACAACTCGTTCATACACCTCGCAGAACAACATGTGCAGAGCTTCGCAGCAGACATCGTGCGCAGCTGTTTTCCTGGCCAGACATCACTTTGATGGCGAATATCGTTTTGGGTTTTCACTTAGTTATGATGGATTTTGGGGTTGGCATCTGAACCCAACCTGCAGGTGTCAAAGTTAACTCACACACGACGTTGCATAGGTCTGATACCTTCAGGGTTCCGAATGAATTCAGATGGTCGAATCAATTGGAGACTCTTCAATTGAGTCAATAAAACCTGTACTGCAAGACCTATAAGCAAGTAAGATTCCGTTAAAATCATTGCTCGGAAATGCTCAGATATATTCAAGAAGTTTGCCAGCAATGATGTACAGCAATCAGCAATCAATCATCGAATTTGGGCATATCCTCACATTTTTACCACCATGTGGTATGGTGAGAAAGCAAATCCAGGTCGTCCCATATTATGTTACATTATGTTACCTAAGTTGGATAGAGGTGTTAGTTACGGTGGTTTATAAGCCAAATTACAGCTGTTGGGGCACCACCGTAACGCACCAAATGTCGACTTTGGAGGTGGACAGCGCAACGAGGGCCGCCTTGGCAGCGGCCCTGAAGGTGGCACCAGAGCAATTGGCGGTGCGGCTGAGGCGGCCGTTTGGGAGTTCTTGATGGGCTTCAGCCAACAAAGATGGTGGATATAGTTCAATATAAACTATATAAATATTATATAAAGACTATAAAGAGCAAAAGTTACGGGAATATTTATTGAATATCATGGGATATCTGGAAACATATGTGTTTTAGCACCGGAAATGGGGTTTCAAGATGAGAATGAAGATGAACAAAGAAGAGAAACAACTTGGGAATATTTAAGGGCTGCCACCCCTGCCGCCGACCCCGGAAGAATCGGCAAGGAAGCAAACTAAATTCTGAGGCTTTCGACCTTTTTCCTATGTATATTGTTGTGAACTATATTTGATAGGTTTGAATTTTCATTTGTAAATGGGTTTTTCATTTGGGTGCATGTTGATATTATGATCCTATGGTTTTATGGGTTCACGGATCTAAGTAACTGTACAATAGTTAGATAATATATATATATATCTATACGATAGTTTTGGCCCTATTATTATGCAGCTAGTGTTGCGCCGCACAGGTGCATGGTTGCGCCGCACAGGTGCATGATAGTTTATCAAAGTATACGGGGACCTTGTTTTTTTGGATCCTCCACCTTGTTTTCCGTGTTTTTTTGACCCTTCATGAATGAAATCCTACATGAAACTCTAAAGAAACTACCCACATTAATGTTTGAAAACCTTGACAAGATCTTCGGTTGAAACAATTAGTTTGGCAGTGAAGGACGGAGAAGGCGCAAAAAAGGCGGCGAAAAAGTGCCTAACGTAACTTCTGAAACCCATAGAAAATGAGGAGATTTCTGAGCTACTTGTCCCGCTCCAAAACGCGGTTCTTGGGCGAGGAAAGACCGCGCAAAACCACAGCCCCCGGACGGGGAAACACCATGGCAGTGAAGGACGGAGAAGGCCAAAGGACATGCTGCTAGGCCGCCAAGACGCCATGAAGGGTTTAAAGGCAGCTCAGGGCGGTGGGGAGGGTTTAAGGGCAGCCTACTGCCTAACGTTGCTTTCTGAAACCAGAAGAAAATCTCCAGGAAAGCGCCCGGCAGGTGGCCAAAGGACATGCTGCTAGGGCCAACCAGCTCAGGGCGCCGGGGAGGGTTTAAGGCAGCTACTGCCTAACGTTGCTTTCTGAAACCAGAAGAAATCTGCAAGGACATGCTGCTAGGCTGCCAAGGGCGCCATGAAGGGTTTAAAGGCAGCTCAGGGCGCCGGGGAGGGTTTAAGGGCAGCCTACTGCCTAACGTTGCTTTCTGAAACGAGAAGAAAATCTCCAGGAAAGCGCCCGGCAGGTGGCCAAAGGACATGCTGCTAGCCAAGGGCGCCATGAAGGGTTTAAAGGCAGCTCCGGGCGCCGGGGAGGGTTTAAGGGCAGCCTACTGCCTAACGTTGCTTTCTGAAACGAGAAGAAAATCTCCAGGAAAGCGCCCGGCAGGTGGCCAAAGGACATGCTGCTTGGCGCCAAGGGCGCCATGAAGGGTTTAAAGGCAGCTCAGGGCGCCGGGGAGGGTTTAAGGGCAGCCTACTGCCTAACGTTGCTTTCTGAAACAGAAGAAAATCTCCAGGAAAGCGCCCGGCAGGTGGCCAAAGGACATGCTGCTAGGCCGCCAAGGGCGCCATGAAGGGTTTAAAGGCAGCTCAGGGCGCCGGGGAGGGTTTAAGGGCAGCCTACCGCCCAACGTTGCTTTCTGAAACTAGAAGAAAATCTCCAGGAAAGCGCCCGGCAGGTGGCCAAAGGACATGCTGCTTGGCTGCCAAGGGCGCCATGAAGGGTTTAAAGGCAGCTCAGGGCGCCGGGGAGGTTTAAGGGCAGCCTACTGCCTAACGTTGCTTTCTGAAACCAGAAGAAAATCTCCAGGAAAGCGCCCGGCAGGTGGCCAAAGGACATGCTGCTAGGCCGCCAAAGGCGCCATAAAGAGTTTAAGGGCAGCTCAGGGCGCCGGGGAGGGTTTAAGGCAGCCTACTGCCTAACGTTGCTTTCTGAAACCAGAAGAAAATCTCCAGGAAAGCGCCCGGCAGGTGGCCAAAGGACATGCTGCTAGGCCGCCAAGGGCGCCATGAAGGGTTTAAAGGCAGCTCAGGGCGCCGGGGAGGGTTTAAGGGCAGCCTACTGCCTAACGTTGCTTTCTGAAACCAGAAGAAAATCTCCAGGAAAGCGCCCGGCAGGTGGCCAAAGGACATGCTGCTAGGCCGCCAAGGGCGCCATGAAGGGTTTAAAGGCAGCTCAGGGCGCCGGGGAGGGTTTAAGGGCAGCCTACTGCCTAACGTTGCTTTCTGAAACCAGAAGAAAATCTCCAGGAAAGCGCCCGGCAGGTGGCCAAAGGACATGCTGCTAGGCCGCCAAGGGCGCCATGAAGGGTTTAAAGGCAGCTCAGGGCGCCGGGGAGGGTTTAAGGGCAGCCTACTGCCTAACGTTGCTTTCTGCGGCAGGTGGCCAAAGACATGCTGCTTTGCCAAGGGCGCCATGAAGGGTTAAAGGCAGCTCAGGGCGCCGGGGAGGGTTTAAGGGCAGCCTACTGCCTAACGTTGCTTTCTGAAACCAGAAGAAAATCTCCAGGAAAGCGCCCGGCAGGTGGCCAAAGGACATGCTGCTAGGCCGCCAAGGGCGCCATGAAGGGTTTAAAGGCAGCTCAGGGCGCCGGGGAGGGTTTAAGGGCAGCCTACTGCCTAACGTTGCTTTCTGAAACGAGAAGAAAATCTCCAGGAAAGCGCCCGGCAGGTGGCGAAAGGACATGCTGCTTGGCTGCCAAGGGCGCCATGAAGGGTTTAAAGGCAGCTCAGGGCGCCGGGGAGGGTTTAAGGGCAGCCTACTGCCTAACGTTGCTTTCTGAAACGAGAAGAGAATCTCCAGAAAAGCGCCCAGCAGGTGGCCAAAGGACATGCTGCTGGGCCGCCAAAGACGCCGGGAAGGGTTAAAGGGCAGGGTATAAGGGCAAGGTTTAAGGGCGGCCGAGGGCGCCGGGAAGCGTTTAACGGCAGCCTACTACCTAACGTCGCTTTCTGAAACCAGAAGAAAAGGTGCCGCGAAGCCACTTTTTCTCGGGCGCGCTCCCCCTGCTGATGGCTGGGGTCGGCGGATATAGGGGATATAGATGATATAGGGGCTCCTAAAATGAACGACCAAAATAAGCAAATTGGGGCGAGGAATCTATGGTTTGGGGGCGTCCCCACTGGAAAGAAACACTGCTGTGTGGATATATATATATATATAAGGATATATATATATATGGGCTACATACAGCTATAACTAGAACCATCCAAAAATGGGTTTCGAAGGAGGAAGAATTGTGATGTCCATCATTTTGGTTTGGCCCAAAATTGGGAATTCCTCGCAATTTATGACCAATTAGATGGGGGAAGCTCATGATCACACACCATTGGGTGACTAGCATGGACAAACCCATATGGATTCAGACAAAGGACCAATCATGGAGATTTAGCATGCTTCATAACCATCAAATGGGGACAGCAATTGGTGTCATATGTCGACATGGATTGCTGTGAGACTCTGAGACCATTTGGAGTTGAACAGACAGTCGCCAGAGTTTTGACCCACACGCAAGAGCTCAACAAACAGAAATGGTTAGCTTTGCATGTTGATGTTTGTGTTTCAGGTTTAGGCAAAAAAATTGGGCAAAGCGGAGTAAATTGGGGATGGGACTCGATAAACCATAGTTGTCCCCAGCCATGTTGCCTCACCAGGGATACCTCGCGGCGACTCTATGAATCTCGCTTGCTGCCTGTTTGGCACTTGGAATTCCAGGCGCCTACAGGGGGTGTGGCCAGAAACATGAATGCTTGAGCAACTTGGGAGTGCCGTTCCATTTAGAAGTGGGTACAGTCTGTAGAATACAATATGCAACAACATGTATGTATATAGTTCAATGTAGTGCAATCAGACATATTCCATGTCTAATTGGGTATACCACATTATACTAGATTAAACCCCTATTTTTGTATACAAAATATGGGATATCCCGATATCCCCAGTGTTACAAAGCATGGATCCTAACTGGTGAACTTCCGACTGCGCGACCCCAATCATCCCTGTCTTTTTCTACATTACGAGTTGGAACATTTTCTGGTTGCTGGTGACTGGAACCATGGAATTATCCCATCAACAATAGGGACTGTTCATATGGGTTAATGGGACTTAATATATCTTAATATGGACTTAATAGATCTATATACTGGTTGGTGGAACCATGGAATTTGATGACTTTCCATATATTGGGAATGTCATCATCCCAACTGACGAACTCCATCATTTGTCAGAGGGGTAGGTATACCACCAACCAGTTTTTGGAAGTAGAGTTGGCATGCAACATATAAACCATTCGGAATGTTGAACTGAGTCCCAGTGTAAAAATCCAACAGATGAATCCCCAGGTAAAAATCACCACTGTCCCCACTTCATTTTTGCTGATTTTTGGGGGTACCACTTTTTTTAGCTACACCCAACTAGTCATATCAAATTGGTGGGTTATATATTCCATGTACTAGCTGATTCCAATAAATCTCTCTTATTATCCCAGCAAATCCCGAAAACCAAGGAGTGTTCCATTTCAGAATATCTCATTACATATCCTTTGCATTCCCTTGAATCCCTTTGATATCTCATATTATATATATATATATATGTATACACATCCATTATGGATATATCTCCAATTCATGTAAATCCCTTCATCTCTTCTCACCGTTTTTTTTTTGCAGGTGCTTCTGCCTCCCTGGACAGAACTGGATGGCGATGTGGTGAAGAAATTGCAGAGCAAGGCCTGGCGGCGTGCTACGAAAAATGATAGGATTTGATGGATCGCCATCTGGTAAACTGTCACAGTTTGCTATGGAAAGATCCACCATCTTTCACAGGTACCCTCATCTTATTGTTGGTTTAAAGGTTAACATGAGTAGTAAATTAACATAGACCCTGAAAATCACCAATTTTTAATGGAAACTAGTCTTCCAACCCCTATCTGCCAGGGTCTATGTTAATTTACTGGAGGGTAAATCAACTATTTCTATGGGCCATGTTCAATAGCAAACTGTTCAATTACCAGAGGGTAACCATCAAAATTAGGAATTTCACATGGTTTTGCCAGCATGAAATGGGGATATGTATCCAATATTAGACAACTTCCTTTGTTGATTCTGTTTCTAATTTTGTTAGCAATAGTCTATGCTGGTTCGTTGGTTGTTGCATGCTGTTGCTATGAATGTGCCATTTGTCAATATTTTTTCACCTGAAGGCCCATGTTCATCCATGTTCAATGTGTTTTTCCTCCCATGTGATATCGAAACATAGTATCGTATCGTTTATGCCCTGCAATGTGAGTTTGTCTGAAAGCTGGGAATCGCAAAAAATGATCCTCATGATCACGACTGAAGTGATGATACTTATATCATTGATGGCGTCTTAATACCCTCTGGTAATTTAACATAGCTATGGAAAAACACAATTCTTAATGGGAAAATCCACTATAAATAGCCATTTTCAATAGCTATTTTGACATAACCAGAGGGTAATTTTTAGAGATCCCGCGATCTGTTTGGGCGCCTCAATCGTCTCACATCGCCAGGAGCACCCGCTGCTGGCTTCGGCGAAAGATCTCCTTCTGACCACTGAGCGCGTCCAGCAGGCGCGATTGGGGATTCACCAGGGGGGTTCACGGGGATTCAGCATGGCACCAAGCCAAATTGAGGTTCGCCATGGTATCTATAATAACTGGTATAATAACTGGTATATCAACTATATATAGATATATATTATAATTATATAGATATATCATATCATGGTATCATCAACTATGGTGATACTCTGAATCCGGAGTGAATGGGAACGGGAACGGGAATGGGAATGGTGGGAAGCTTGGCACCAGAATCAGGATTTTGCTGATCGACACGTAAAATGTCGTTTTGTTTTTTTGGTGGTTCCCGGATGGACTTGCTGGGGTCTGGGGCCAGTAAGAATTGGGATGAAACATGTACCCTCTGGTAAACTAACATAACTATGGAAAATCACCATGATTAATGGGAAAATCCACTATAAATGGTCATTTTCAATAGCTATGTTAAATTACCGGAGAGTAACATGATTTGACATGTGATGAAGTTGGACTGTTGTAGCCACCAGTAAAAAGGAATGTAGCGTCCCATGTTGATTGTTGTGAACATCATACTCCGGTTTGTTAGGGCATTTGTGACTATGTAGCAAATTGATGAAACATCCATCAAAAATCAGCAATGATGCTACAGCCTTTAGTATCATTCTAAAATGTAGTTAGTATATGAGTTGTGATTTGAATGTACAGTATATAATTTCTTATGAAGTGTATTTAACTGTCCAACAAACTCATATATCATGGCACGATAAGTCAAATGACATGGACCATATTGAAGCTAGCTTAAGTATTTCCCTTGCCGGGCAAGCATTATCAATATCACTGGATGGCACGAACAAAAGTAGGTGATTTAACATAGCCATGGAAAATCACCATTGTTAACAGGTAAACCATCTATAAATGGACCATTTTCCATCTAGAAATCCTCCCAATATATATATATATATATATGATTGGTGGTTTGGAACATTTGTTATTTTTCTAGAATATATGGGATAACCTTTCCCAACTGACTATTTTTTTTCATGGTTAAAACCACCAACCAGATATATACCAGATATATTCTCGCTAATTACACCCCCATTGTATTCCAGTTGACGCCCCATTACAACCCCTGTGGTTGGCAAACATCTCCGTTCTCCCAATGTTTGCTGGTAAATCCACGCCAGGTAGCAGTTGATACCGCACGAGAGATGTTGAAGCTGCTAGACCCGTAAAGCTTGGTGAGTGGATGCGGTTTTGGGGGGGTTGCACCAAGAAAAATTGTTAGTTTTGATTTGGAGATGTTTATCCATTGACCCATGGATATGTTGAATCATCAAATTTTGTCGAAACGTGGCCTGTGTCATGCATTATGGCTAGCTTCGCTCAACAATAATTTTCCATAAATGGTATCAGGCTGATTGCAACAACACAAACTAAACGGAATTGTGCTGGGTCTGCGGTTATGCTATGTCTGCTATGTTGTTGATTTGTTTTGTTGTTTCTCTGTTTAATAGAAGCGAAAGCGGTCATGTTGAGCATGATTCATGACGAGTAGACCATTGACAAACGGTTAGTATAGGAAAGTATAGGTATTGGCCATTCTGTGAATAAAGTGTTTGTTACCCCAGTTAATCATGAATTATAGTTGCTAGTTGGCTTTATGATCCAAGTAAAGATGTTGAGGCCTGTCTGTATGGCGATGGGTCTAAACAAAACACTTGAGACCATATGACCACATAGATGGTTTGGTTTTTGTTGGTTATGTTTTCTTATTCATGTTGATTTATGTCATTGTTCCATTACACTTTAGCAGTAAGGATCATCGCAACAAAAGTGAATAGGTACCTGCTTTACGGACCTGCTCCTGGCCTGAACACAACCATGTTTGAGGGTACACATTGTTTTTTGATGGTTGCCATGTTACATCCCACATGTTTCAGAACATCTCTTCCAAGTTGGCATCCTAATTTTTTCTGACATGGTTCAAAATGGGGATACCGTACCCCAATAGCTGGATGGTTTATAATGGAAAATCTTATCTGGTTGGTGGTTTGGAACGTTTCTTATTTTCCATAATATATGGGAATAATCATCCCAACTGACTTTCATATTTTTCACAGGGTAGCCCAACCCAACCAACCACCAGCCAGATTAATATGTATATATATATACATGAATATGGTTAAGTTAATATGGTTAATTATCAAAATGGGGATACCCCAATAGCTGGATGGTTTATAATGGAAAATCCCAATCTAAAATGCCAGATTAAGATCATTAACCATCAATATCCCATTTTCATATTCCCCATGGTTAAAATGAAAAATTGTTCCATTCTTTGGATGGCAAATAGCGGCTGGTCGCACGTTGAGGTGGGACAGTCCCGCTTCGTCGGAGCGTCGCTTGACGGCGTCGCAGGAAGGCGGCGCGGCGCTGTGCCGATCTATGCTGAAGACGGTGCCTTGGGGCGTCCATTTGGGGTGGGGTAAACCTATACAAAAAGATGTGGAAAACCCATGGAATTTCCTATGAAATCTACAAATAGTCTACCAACCCAGTTAAGATATGTTAAGATCTATTGTTTGGCGGAGATCCATTTTCAGGACAAACGCCTCCTAAAATTCACGTGGAAGCCCAAAAATGCACTTTGGAAGATGATTTCCCTCCTGATCATTGGTGTTTTGAGGTTCCATTTTATATTAGGTGCAAACAAACAATAAGATGTGGAAAATACCCATGGGGAAACCTGTTCGGAAAATTGACAATGATCTAGAAATGAGTTCACTGGTCACTACCATAGCAGGGATACAAAATCCTGTAGCTACAGCTTTACACGCACTTATGAACCGGAACAGCGGCGAGTCAGACCTTGGAATCATCAAATTCCTCGGATATCTCGGATTGGGATTTCAGGCTCGATCGAATTTGCTTTTTTTTCGGACGTTCCTGGTTATGCACATCCTCCATGACAAGATCAGTGAAGAATCATGGTGGAATGCACCACTTTGATCTCACTTGGTAATGTCAACCCCGGATGAGACTAAACCATGGTTTATTAATTAGGGGGGTACTCCTCCAATAGTCATTTCATCTAATACTTAAATGGTACCCTCCCAAAAATAACAGCCGTTTGGGGTTTATTAATCCAGGGTTGACATTACTTCTGGCGGCATAATTTTATGGAAAGCTTCTGCGGACAGGTCACTGGGGTGACTGCACAGAATTTCAGGTGAATTTGCTGGGCATGGGTCGCCGGTGAAGTGGTGAACACCAAAATGGGATTTATGGATGTTCATCCTCCCAATATGTATATATATAATATATATATATATCTGGTTGGTGGTTTGGAACATGTTTTATTTTCCATACATTGGGAATCATCATCCCAACTGACTTTCATATTTTTCAGAGGGGTTGAAACCACCAACCAGTATATACATTAAAATTTACATTGGTATCCCGTTGATATCCACATTCTATCCCGTTCTATCCCTCCCAGATTATGGTTTTGAGCCCAGGTGCCGGTTCCTGCCAGCCAGTTCGACCTAGCACCGGAGACGCCGTTGGAGAACTACACACACTTGTTGGTCTATTTGCATTTTGGCCTGGAATGGCCTGGAGTGTTGAAACATGTGTGTGTATGTGTGTCTTGGGATACAATATTTGTTGGGATATACTGGGATGTAATTGGGATGTGTATATATATATATATGGTCATATATATATATATATATGCAAATATACATATATTATAATAACATATAATATATATATATATATTGTGTATATTTATATATATTGATATATCTTAAAAATGTGTTGAAAACAAAGTGAAAGACTATGTGAGACTTGAGATCCGCGTCCGAATGGGAATGGGTCATTTTTTTTCAGACCTGGGGGACCACAGATTAAGTCTAGTTTTGGAATTACCCTCTGGTAAATTGGATGGTTAATGGTGGTTAATGATGGTTAATGGATATTACTACCTTGTGGTAAATTAACATAGACCCTGAAAATCACCAATTTTGGAGTAGAAACTCATCTTCCAACCCCGATGACTGCCAGGGTCTATGCTAATTTACTGGAGGGTAACCATCCAATGATTGTTGTACCTAATTTTGACCTTTATATTTGGAAGATTTGGAAGATGCTCTCAGGTCTGGAGTGTTCACCAGTTTGAGACATATCCACTGTGAACGGTTTCATAAAATAGTCTGAAAATTCATTCTCCAAGAAGCAGCCAGGAGTGGCGGCCAAGATACCTTCTATCCTCTTTCAGATGTTCATGTGGTGGCACTGTGGTTGATTGTTGGAGGTTAAAACATACATACACATACTACTGTAGTATTGAAATGCTGGTTGCAATAAACGCCAAGTGCTGTGTGCCAGAAGTTTCTGTGACTGTCTTGACAAGACATCGTCCATGGTTGCTAGCGGGTTCCCTCACATCACAGGACACAAACAGTGATGACCAGATTTGGCTGGAGAAGCTATTTAAAGCCATTTCTTGCATAGCTTTGTCAACAAGTTGCAGAAGATATCTTGACATATATTGCTATTATTGCTAGGACAAAACTGCTGAGCTTCAGAAAGCTGGAACATACCAAAAGAATCCACAATGTCAAAGCTAGTCTGGGTACTGTAGATCTTCATTTGGTCATGTACCAATTTGAGTCTCCAAGTCTCTGAGGCAATCGAGTTTGGTGGAACAGACCACACCCTTCGCGCATGTCATTGTGGATGTCTTTGTGGGGAAACCCAATGGCTTTGGATGTCTTTACGGGAAAATGTGGTTGTAAAGCATCAATTTCGGGGGAGGCCTTATTTTTGGGTAATCCACAGTATGATATCCGGGCGTGAACAACTTCCGCAAAGGGGAAGGAGTGCTAGAACTGGAGGTCCTGAACTTTATAGTTTCTAGGCCGCTTTACCTCTATTAGGTTATTCGGAATGTATGATAAATAGATATGAATCTAGCAATTATTTCCTTCCTTTGTCACACGTAGGCTTTTGTGACCCTTTGGGGCGTCATGAAATTCCTATTTCAGCCATACCTCAGGCTGATTGGCCTGGACTTTGATCATAATTGACCTTAATTGTCTCCTTTGCCATTTGTTGGACAAAACCAAATATAATATATATATATATATATTATATATATATAAGTTTCAATAACTTCCATTTGTTTTGAAAGAACACCTCCTTGTGGGTTTCAGGACGTGTTTCATCGATGCAGCCCAGGCGAGCGTCTCTCAGATTCAGTTCCTGGATCTGGACTTGGACTTGGATCAATACGGCGGCAGCTTGACGGCCATCCCCAGCTTAAAACAGCCCATGGATCCATGGATCCCATTGGATCCCTGGATTTGCTGATGAAATCTGAAATGTGAGTGAAAGTTTGCCATCTGAAGTTTGCTTCGCAGGATATCCATGTTTTCTGTGATCATGTTTCATCCAATTTCTGGTTGATGGTTTGGAATATGGCTGGATTATTTTCCATTTCATATATGGGATAATCCATCCTTCCCATTGACTAATATTTTTTCAGAGGGGTAGGTCAACCACCAACCAGATTTTGTTGGGCTGGTTGGAAGCATGCCTGAGGGTACACGTGCAGGTACCATCTCCTGGTCCGAACCTTCTGATCTGGCAGCGGTGCAAATCTATCGGCTCTACTTCAACAACTCGGCAGGCGACCTGGGACGCTCAACCCCTAAGGGAACGACCTGGATGGAATGGTGATTTTTCTACGATTTTGTTGACCCTCTGGTAAACAGCCACATAGAACTATGGAAAATCACCATTTTCAATGGGCAAATCCACTATAGATGGCAATTGTCAATAGCTATTTTGACATAACCAGAGGGTCATTTGGAACAAAAAATTGGAAGTACCCGAAGACTTTCCTTGACACGACTTGACTAAAAAAACCTACTGAAGTTGAGATCAATGTTCAATAGACATAATAGATAATGATAAGCCTTCCAAAAACTGAGATATGATATGTCCAAATATTTACCCCTGAAGGCTGACGCATGTTTATAGTTTCAATTTGATTATGATGTGATCATCTAACTGTCATCGCTAGGTCATACCAGCAATATAATTGTAGTGTGTTATTGTAGTCTTACATAGTCATACTATTCTTCTATAGCATTCCAAAACTCAAAAAACAAATCACTTAAAAGTATCGCAACATCGACTTTCTTTCAGTACTGGTAGATTTTTGTTGGTATATCAATCCCTATTACAATGCCGATTTCAATCATGAAATATGCTTCATTCAATTCCCATGGCCAGGCCGTCTGGCCATCGGCAGTGCCTCTCCTGGCAGCAGCAGCTTCGCGCTGCCGGCGGAGATGGGCTATGAAGGAGGCGGGGAACCCGATCGCAGCCCCGAAGGTGTCCGACTACCCAGGAGGCCATAGGCCATGATCGTTAAAGAGGGCTGATGTATGGCTGGTGTTTCCAAGTATTACATAGTGATAGACATGTTAATCACTAGACTACCGTGATTTCAGATTGAAACCATCCCCCGAATTTGGTAGTTGTTTATATGGCAAGCAGGCTTGCCCACATGCCAGGGATTTATGGGTATATGGCCAACAAATGCTGGGGATATGGTTGGGCTGTTTCACTGGAGATGGGACTTACATTCATGATATAGAAACATATGTAGAACAAATCACCATGAATGTAGAATCTACTGGGAATGTGTTATAATTATTATATAATTATGTTGTTTATGATCCCTTTCTGGTTGGTTCTAGCCTGATCATGGTTCCTAACTGGGTAAACTCAACATCAGATCTACATTTTGTGAACTATTGATGAACATGGATCAATGATGATCAATGAGGCATTTTTGGGATGTTGATATGAATTCAATATCCCAATATTGGGATTCTCATGTAGTAGATCCAATGCTATAAAACACCGAAACTAGCCTGTGGGAATGAATTTGGAACCAACGAATTTTGTAATACTGGGGATAATATGGGATATTTTTTAAAAATTGGATCTACCACATTCATGGGGAATCATGTAGAATGGATATGTCATCACGATTGATTCAAGTGGATTGGAGCTTATTGGATCTACCGCACTGAGAAGGTGGATCCATAGGATCGAATCAGCTGGACGGATCCTGCTGGCTGTGCTGTCTCGCAGGTGTATCATATGCCAAGAAAACGTTGATCATGAATTGATCTAGTACATCCAGGAGTATTAGGAACTACTTCATTCAACTCAACATCCGAATGAGATGTATGTAACTAATCCATTCAACTAGTTCAACTCATCCATTCATAGGCACTCCATTAGACGTTTGTTGGATCCATTCAACTAATCCAATATTCATATATAGGATCCATGGTGCTGGTATGTATATGCTAACCCAAATGGATAATGGATCATGGGGTATATTGATGGGATCCATGGAGCACCATATATAACAGCACCATGTATCCTATCTTTACCCCGCTGGGATTTGCGAAGGCGAGATCCTGATCTACACAGCCTCCAGCCTGGTGGAACAAAGTACCCCAACTACGGCGGAGCTATCGGATACGCTGGCAGCCCGGGGGACCCAGTGGTGGGGACAGGTGGTGGGGATACCCGGCCTGGTAAACCTTTCCAAAAAACTATGGAACATCACCATGTTTAATGGGAAAACTCAACTATGAATGGCCATTTTCAATAGCAAACTGTTAGTTTACCAGAGTGTAAAACTTTGGTGATATTGATGAACCATTTATATAAGATATTTCAGGGGAATGTTTGAGGGATATGATGAACTTAATAAGATATTTCAGGGAAAAAATGAGGGATATAGGCATGATATGACCAACAATATTGAGGTGGGTCAATAAAAATAGATACTATTTTGTGAGTTATTTGTTCTGGAATATATGAATCATGAATATATGGTATACCATAGGGAAAAATTCAGGGGATATAAACAACATTAGCGAACAATTGGTAATGTTGTTTGATTAATATTGGGTGTATCATTTTGTGATACTTTACCGGGGATTCTTAATTTTTTGGAATGTCTCATAGGAGATCTTTCAGGGGATACAACCAACTTTGACATCCAATTTTGATGGTCAAATGGGTGGCACGGGTGGAGATTGGGCTCCAAGTTGGGGAACCCAAAAGATCACAAAATTCGTCTTCGTCAATAGAGAAACCTGCAAATTGTGTGTGTGCGTGCGCCATCTAAAATTGAAGACTTGCAGCAGACCCGCAAATTTCGATGTGTTTTTTATCTGTGTTTTATGGTGAAATTTGGAGCCATCAAGGCAACCCCAGACTTGGACTCCGAAATGTAGCCATGTCCAGGCTGAACGTTGAACTTCTGGTCCTGGGATCCTTTTGAATCGCAAGATTTCCAGTTGTTTTTCATCATCTTGTTGAATTGGGAGGACCCACTTTCCTTTTATCTAACATATCCATATATATAGAATACATATAATTATATATATATATATATATATCCCCCTATGTTCACCATATTTTCCCCCATTTATTCCCACATTTTCCCGCATTTTTTAGCCCAAAGTTTGGGAATACACATGTTTATCTTCATATATCTCCATGTGAATCATGTGATATCCATGTTACATCCATTTTACATTCATCCTATGTCCATGTTATATCCATTTAAGATCCATTTACCCTCTGGTAAACTAACATAGCTATGGAAAACCACCATTTTTAATGGATAAATCAACTATACATGGCCATGTTCAATAGCTTTTTGTATGTTTACCAGAGGGTATATCCCATTAATATCCAATGGAATCACCATAAAATCCCATTAAATCACTATAAATCCCATTAAATCACCATAAAATCCCATTAAATCACTATAAATCCCATGAAATCACCATAAAATCCCATTAAATCACTATAAATCCCATTAAATCATCCATTTATAGATGATTTTCCCATCCAACAACTCCCCCCTGGGTCCATGACGTGGTGGTCCCAAGGTCATCGGCAACGCCACCTTCCCGGACTTCGATTTGGACGCCACGGACCTGGGAGGAACGCTCCAATGGGAGCCGCCCAACCGGGACGTGCGGCTCGGTTCTGACGAGTTTTTTTTCGGGATTTAGCCTCTGGTAAAACTAACAGTAACATATATATATAGATAGATAGATAATCTATGGTTAAATCTATGGTTAATCTATGGTTAATCTATAGGTAATCTATAGGTAATCTATGGTTAATATAGATGGTTAATCTATGGTTAATCATTGGAATAACCATATATAGCTGGTTGGTGGTGACTGGAACCATGGAATTTTGAATGACTTTCGGAATGGAATAACCATCCCAACTGACGAACTCATATTTTTCAGAGGGGTTGAAACCACCAAACTAACATAGCTATGGAACATGGGTGATTTGTAGTTGGTTTACCTATATCATATGGTGATTTTCCATAGCTATGTTAGTTTACCAGAGGAGAACAATCAAAAACGGTGGAATTTGATATTGGATATTTGGATGCGGTTTCTTCCAAATGTCATAGACCATCCTCAAGCTTGAGGTTTATGAATTTGGGTACGTCTTGGCTGGTTAATGGGACGGTTGATTCTTGGATTTACGTGATTGTACCCACCAGCTGATGGCCATTTCACTACGGAAACTTGTGATGAAATCTGATTAACAATTCTGGGGTGGCCTTATTGCCAAACAAGCTCAATTGAAGGGTATGTCTCATGGGGAATTACAGGGCAAAAATAAGGGTGAAACATGGTATTTACTAAAGATTTACCATTACCATCCAAAATGAATAGACATGGTGGTTTTGCCATGACAATGTCAAATGTTAAAACCATGGGAAAATGAGGCTTTGATTGATCTGGGTTCGTCTCTAAAAATGGAGGATCTACCGTCATTGCAGGGCAATTTGATGCACTTTAGGGGGTAAGATACCACAATGTTTTTTTCAAAAAACACAGATTCAGATGTTCAGCAACAACATGATTCTGGGCAACAAATCGTGATGAACAGAAACATCTAACAACCCATAGGGCCTCAAAGTCGCCTTCAAGGGACACAGCAAGTTGTGATCCACCATGATCCACACCCGGCGCGGGATAACCAGCCAATTTGGTGCTGGTCAGTTTTTCATTCTTTTGGTGATAATGATACCCTCTGGTAAACTAACATAAGTATGGAAAATCACCATGTTTAATGGGTAAACCCACTATAAATGGCAATTTTCAGATAATGCTTTCGGTCTTTTGACACAATCCCATGTGTTTTTTTTGCATGCGCCTTCAAAGAGATAGTTGGAGTCGCTGGTTGGAAGTGCACAGGGTCCAAGTTCCCACAGACCATGGGGTTTTAAACTCATGTTTAGGTCAGTGTCAAAGCCTTTTGTCAAACCAGTGTTACTTTTTGAGTTGTGTTAGACTGTTAGACTTGTGTTAGATGACATATTCTATCATATTATCGGTGTTGTATTATCTTTTTTTTCTGTCTAGCTCTACTAAGTTCCAGATGTTCCAATTTCCATGGCGATTTGAAGAGGGAGATCTTCCATGGCCCAATGGCCTAGGTCCAAGGTTTCGCATTACATGATCTACATGGCGAGGCCCGGGCACTGGGGACGCACCATGGCGCCATGGTTTGGTCTATGGCCATTTTAACACTACGGATGATTTAACCATGGATTTAACACGAATGGTTAAGTCTATCATGTAGGTGTCATAGTGCTATGCTCAAAAGATGGATTTAACACTTAGGAATGGAATGAATAGGTCAAGCAAACGATTTTTGTAGGGCATCTATGCATCTTAGTGGATTTATTTGAGGAAATTGTCGAAGGGAACCACGGTTTGTGACCCCCACTGGAAATCCTGCAATTGTTTCCTAATGATGGCGAGCTAATCACCTCAACAGCTGAGATTTCAGTGGAGCTGCTGCAACTGCTGCAGGTACTTTGAGAACGGCACCGGTTCGTGCGACGATGGAACTGTTGCTCGGATGATCTGCCACGTTCATGTGGAAACTGAATGGGAAAGGAAATCGCCCAGATGTCCAGGGAGTGCCATTTTGGTACCCTCTGGCAAACTAACATAACTATGGAAAATTACATGTTTTAATGGGAAAATCCACTATAAATGGCAATTTTCAATAGCTATGTTTGTTTACCAGAGGGTAGTTCCTCTTAGACAAAAATCAAAGCATAGTTAGCATAGTTCACGCAGCCAACATGACGCTGAGATATGAGGATCACTAATTTTGATCCAAGGGAATCACAGATCATATTTTGGGGTCGCAAGGTGCAACCATATCCATATTGTGGAGTGTGAAGAGAACACAAGTTGGTGCATCACTTTAGTAGGAAACATTATATTATATATATATAGCATATGTATATATATATATAATTGTATACACTTGTATATTGTGTCTATAGTTGTGCAAATACTAATGCACATACATATACATACGTCGTTGTGCATATGTTGTTTTTGTATTTTCCCATAGTTTTAAAACTTCTGTATCCCATAACTTACTGGTGCTTAGCAGGGAATGAGGGAATGATCCATAATCACTATTCATAATCATCCCAGCAACCCCCATTCCCATCCATTCCCTACGTAAAACGCACCAGTAAGATTGTAACTATACCCATCATATCTCCAGTATCTGTTCACATTATGGATAACCTTTTTATGATAACCGATTTTCCATGATTTGTTTCTTACCCCATACCCTCTGGTAAACTAACATAACTATGGAAAATCACCATTTTTAATGGGAAAATCCACTATAAATGGCAATTTTCAATAGCTATTTTGGCATAACCAGAGGGTAATGACAACGTACAACTGATTTTTTTTTCCCCATAATCATCCCCAATGATCCTGGCAGATCTCAGGCTGTGAATCTGGCGGCCTCCATCAGTGGTTCCGTGACCCTGCAGCTGCCAGGGGTGGAGGAGAGCCAGGCGGGGACGGAACCCACGGAAAAACATGGAAGACCATGGGATTTACCCTCTGGTTATTTCACATAGCCATGGAAAATGGCCCATTTATAGATGATTTTCCTATGAAAAATGGTGATGTTCCATGGCGAACTGTTAGTCATAACCAGATGGTAAGCATCAAAGAATGGGGAAATCTCGTAGGGGTTTTGCCAATTTCATGAAGTAAATCAGCGTTTTTAATTGGTAAATCATCTATGGATAATCTATAGATGAGTCATTATTCGACTATCCGAAGATATATTTAGGAATTATTAAACGATAGAACATTGGGATTTGCAGTACCTTGATACACTGGTGATTTACCTATTCCTATGTTTACCAATATTTGAATGATGTATAGTAACCCCCAGAAAGATAGATAGAACGGCCAAACACAACAGTGTTTTGTTACTTGCCTATCCTTTTCTTGGGCCGCATACCCAACAGATCCACAGATTAAAGAAACACATCAATTTGCAGCAAGGTCTAAGTCACCACTGGCCTGGTCTTGTTGGAAAAATAACATGCTGACAACCCATGGGTTTGACCAGCAATTCGATTGGATTCCTGTTAATGTTCAACCCTGAAGCTAAAAAACCTCAATGCTGGGAATCAACCGCAACTTATGATTCTTGGCCAAGATTATGTGTGCATCCCGATCATATCCCCCTATCATAGTTGAGTCAAGGTTGGCCACGACTCTGTGCTTACATGACACACAAATCATATTCCAGAACTCCGGGAAGCAATAGTATCGTATAAAGATGACACGATTCCCATGCTGATCCATTGTCTTGAATGTTTTGATGCATTTTGGTTGAATTCTTACTGTAGCGCCTAAAAGAATGTTCAACTAGAGCACATAATTCCCCATATATAGATACTAGATAGTATGACATGGCCTATATTGACCATATATTCAGCTATAGCCAGATATTGGACTATAGTAAATTTCACGACAGGGTACTACCCTGTGGTGATTATTTGCTAGAATATCCCATTAGACTACGTGTATTCCTGTACACTGTTATATACCAATCCCTTATCATGTCCCTATTATTAGCATAAAACATATACACTGTTCCTATACATTGTTCCTACACACTGTTCCTATACACTGTTATATACAGATCCCTATATATAATCATATCATATTATATCCATATCATATATTCTATTCACTTTATCTGATGGGAATATATGGGAATGTCTTTGGAGTTATCGCCCCACCACCAACGCAGGTGGAAACTGCCGTGCGCGCCACATTGCTGGCGGCATTTCCAGGCGTGGCCGGAGCTGGTGGAGGTTTCCATAGCCACGCTGGATAGTTTTTTCATGGAAAATCCAACCAAAACATGGACGTAAAGGTATTTTCATGCAATATCCAAATGAAAATGGATGATAAGTGGGAGTATACCCCCATTTTTGAAAACCTCCATGTTGTTATTGGTGGGGGGTAAATTGATGGCAAACCATGCTATTAGTATGTCATACATTGATTGGATTTTGATATTGAGGGGTTGAATAGGTGTTGGCAGTTTTACCGTACGGAACTGGGATGTGACTATCAAAACACGGTGCTTTACCAATGTAATTAGTGGGGATGGGGTTGTCTCAAACGTGGGGAAGTATACCCGGAAGTGTTTTTGGGCTAAATGATGATTCTGCTAATGGGATTTCGGTATTCATATGTCTTAATATTTTTTATGTGAATTATCTAGCGGATAGGAAACATGAACCAACCTTTATCTTTGCGTGAAGCCAACCTGTTGGGTTTTTACCCATGGCGCAAACGCACCATGGGAAAATCAACCAATCTGGATAGGGGGTCCCCACAAGATTTCCCCGATGGGTAGATGGCACAACCACCAACTGGGAGACATTGAATTGGCCCTGAAGGCTACAACAGAAGTTGTGATACACATAATTCTGTATACACACATGCATGACATATAGAAATATGATATATTATATAATTATATATTATATATATATACAAAATATATGATAAATAGATACAGACTATTTGACGTACCATATTTGCACTCTATGCCAACGCATATTTATTTGTAGGTACATCAAATAGTCTGTAATTGGCATATAATCCTACCATGATTTGATGTACCATTATTTGATGTACCCTCTGGTAAATAAACATAGACCCTGAAAATCACCAATTTTTAATGGAAACTAGTCTTCCAACCCCGATGACTGCCAGGGTCTATGTTAATTTACCAGAGGGTACCATTAATCAGTAGATATGATTAATTTACCAGAGGGTCTATGTTAATTTACTATATTTTGCATAGTATATGCCAATGGGGCATCTGAGTAGATTGATAATAACATAATCATTATAATCCTCCTGGAGTAGATTGAAGCGACGACCTCGCCAGGTCTGAACTCAGATGCCCTGCTGATCAGCGTGGTCCTGGTGACGGGTCGCCGTCGTCTTGAAGCTGTGGAAGGTCGGGAAGGTGATGTGGTTAATTGACAATATGGTTGATCAATAATACGGGATAATATGGGATAACTGGGATATCAATAATGATTTATACATATATTATATATATATATATATTTATTTTTATATGGACTTTTGAAAAATCAGCATTGAACGATCATGTAATGTGTCTGAATTATGATTTAATGGATGATATCTAGCTGTAACCAGTGATATCTGACGTTTGATGATCAACCATTAAATCATGGGAATATATCATGGGACATACGGTATGATCTACAAAACAAATACGGGTCATATCTATCAGTAATGGGGGCTAATAGGACATAAAAATAACGATGTGATATCCAGTGGCGAGTGGGGGGGGTGTCTTTGGAGCTTTGCGACTGCATCCATCTTGCCTAAATGGGTAGCCATGGAGCTACTGCGAGTTCGCAACCACCGGACAGTTTTTTCTTGGTTCATGTCATTATATGTGATTTATGTTTTCGTTCATGATATAATGAGTTTTTGCTGCATTTCATGGCCATGAATTAAACATTGAAAACCATGTTGGGCCACAGATGTTGGTCCTTATCTTCAGTTCGGTCCACACCTTCCTTCGCCCATACCCATGTAGACTCGTAGACCACATCATGGCTATAGTCGGCTATCACTGGGCTGCATCTTTGTTGATGTCGGCATTGAGGTTTGGGTTGTTTGAACCTACTCGTTCCTGGGTTGGATTTGTGTGAGGCAACATGGAAGATGTTGAGAACAGCAACTGCAGCCAAGTGAATCCAGTCTACTGTAGCTGAAGATACACTGACAGAAACTCAATGGACGTTTCCTAAAATGGGGGTCCCCCCAAATCATCCAAGATTACTGTAGATAAATTTTAGTATTGAAAGCCATGGTTTTGGGGCATCCCACAACCCACGATCAACCCGGTTGCGCACAACGCGAGGCCGTCGCTTGTCGAGCTTGTGGGATGTGTCCTATCAGGTGAGATGGGGTTCTTAGGAAGGTAATGGAAGGTATAACAAGAACATGTCTTAATATATGTATACATATATATATATATGTATAGTGTATGTTAACAATAAATGTTCACATCAGCTTATTTCATTTTAATCAATACTATACTCATATTATTTTTCCCATATATATATATATATATATCTACCTATATATATATATATATCACATTTGCCATATGTAACCCACAGATTATTTTCAATGGTCTCCCATTAATTCCCTGTAATCTCATAACAACAAGGTTCATAATGTGTATAATGGGAATTACAACAATATATGTACATAATTTGGGTATAATGGGTTGAATGTTAATCAGGTATCATGATTTGGGGTAGAATCAACAACCATGGGAATTTAGCCATTGTTTAAATGATAATTTGGGATATAGCCAACAACTATTGGGGCATATGATAACGAATTATAGTCAACAAGTATTGGGGGTATCACAACTATAGATCTTTCATGATAAGTGTGTACATAGATTATTATAGACCATGAACACTGTGATCAGTTTAAACCATAGTGTGCTATTATTATTAATTAGCTAGTAACTGTTGTATTATATACATTATTGTTCACTATTTTAAATTACAAACTGCTATTAGTGACTGTATTATTCCATGTTTGCCATGGAAAACCACCATTGAGGTTTTGTCGGTGTACATCATCAACTGGTTTCCTGCGGTTTCCCATGGTTTCCCCCGGTGGGCCAGCCTTGGCCGTCTTCAGTAGCTATATTATTCACTAATAATCAACATGTAGTCAGTATAAACTAGTAATCTAATATTAGTTCATTGTCATCCAGCAATCTAATGTGATGCATGACGATCCATCTGGTATTATCATAATCCATTTCATGGCTACTATAGTTAACAACTGTAACCCCTTATTTTGGGGGTTTCATATGGGGGTATATAATCAATAAAACCTATATTTGGGGATGGCAGTTGGCATTTTGTAAAACCACAGTGCTGCTCTCAGTGATTTTGGGAAGTTCTCAACAGGGAAGTGTTGGAGCTTAAAGGCTTCGTTTGTTTTGAATTTTTTGTCAAAACCAGAAATTACCCTCTGGTTATTTAACAGTTCGCCATGGTATAGATGGCCCATTTATAGATGGTTTACCTAGCTAAAAAATGGGGATTTCCATGGCGAACTGTTAAATAACCAGCAATTTTCATGGTGATGTAATGGTGATTCAACCATGAAAACCTGGTGATTTAATGGGATTGAAATGGGATGGATTCCGCCTTCACTATAATGTTAGCCGACAACCAGCAATAGTAGTATGGCATGTCCCATTGATTGTTCTATGATATTGGTGGCTCTGTTGACATAGAATTATGTTTGGGTGTTGGCAGTGATGGCCGTTTGGATGGATGGTTGATCATGTTTCCATCTTTGATAACATCTTGAATCTCTCGTGAATGCCTCATGAATGTACAGATCAACATCTATGATATCTATGTAATTTCTCGGTTCAGGGTCAAACATGAACCCAGATCCGCATGATGGAAACATTTGAGGTCAAAAGGAATTTATAGCAACCCCCAGACACATAGTAGAACAGTTGGGCACCCGATTTTTTTTTTCGCAGAAAGATAATTTATACAACCTGAAAAGAAGACCAAAAACACATCAACACCTATCAATGTGAGGCCCCCCAGTTATAAGTTGGTTTATAAGCCCCAGTAACTATAGTTATAAGTACCATAAACCATAGTTATTGGAGTTATAAGCCAACTTAGCTATCTTGGGGGTCTCACATTGTATAAATTTAGCTATCTTACCAGGACCTTGCCAGGATCTTACCATCCTTTTCCCTTCCAACAGCTGGTCCTGCCAAAAAACAGGCCACCCTGCCCTTGGTGAATGTGGTTGCTGCCACCAGCCGCTTGGATGTTACGAGGTTGCCCCAAAGTTCCGGCTGATTTGGTGATTCAATGGTGATTTAAACATCACAAATGGTGATTTTAATGGTGATTCAACCATCAAAATGAATTTGTGATGATTTAGTGATAAAACATTGTGATTTAAAGGGATTCAATGGTGATCGAAAGAGGGTTCATATATGTTTTTGGGTACCGTTTCCAATGGCATGTGTTTGTACTTGTTCTAGTTTGTTTTGACGTTCTTGGGTTATCCCCCCCATTCAGCCAGGGGTTGTGAGCATCATGGTCAGCTCAGTGTTTTGGCATGGGTGTCTCAGCGTTCAAGTCAGGTGGAATGTCTAGATCCAGTGTCCTAGACGTCATGAGCCACAATGTTTGAAGAAGTGCGATGCTTTAGATATGGTGTTCATTGGCATCGGAAAATGTATTGTATGTGTTTTTTTTGTGTCAACCAAAATGATCTCATTACGATCCATATGATCCATCACGTGTTTTTACTCTATATCCATACAATTACTGGTTGGTGGTTTGGAACATTAGTTTTTTTTTCCCATCTATTGGGAATTTCATCATCCCAACTGACTTTCATATTTTTCAAGATGGTTTAAAACCACCAACCAGTTCTTGTTAGACCTCGGGTGAGATACCCATTGAGGTGGCCTCAACGTTGACGTTTTTTTGGTCGAAAACGAGGCACTGCGAATGCCTTCAGCGAAGACGTGGCGTCCTTTGCTGAGCTCTTGAAGCCGGAACTGCTGGCGGTGGGCGTTCCCAGCGCAGTACCTTGGTCGGAGATCTGGGAGTCGGTGATCGCAAGTGCAACTGATTGATTTTTCCAGATTTGTATGTAAAAAGACAACATCTGATATGATTTCTCAACTGTTCTGGAATTTGTTTTGGACCTGTTTTCTTCAGAAAAAGTCTGGCCATGTCTGGCCGTGTTTTTGTTGGAATCGCGAAATCCAAATCCGAGGTGCTGGACAGTGGCTTTAGCGTGATGTCGCTACTTGGCGAGGGTGATGCTGCTGCTGCTGCTGCTGATGATGATGATGATGATGATGATAATCATTGGTATACTATGGATCACTAGGCCATGTTCCCTGATGTGTTAGGCTAAAGGACTCACTGCCTATGCAATACCATGCATCTCGATAGGATTTCTTAGGGTATTTGCTCATGATTATCCCTCACTAAAAGAATGGGTCGGCAGCAACCACAGTTTGTTCCATGAAGTAATCATTGAATCATGGTAAGTTCACCTTCCTGCTGACAATGACCCCGCAGCAAATGCGATCATTCTATCCTTGTGCAATCGAGGACTGGTGAACTGGTTTCCGTTTTGAGAGAAACCATGAATGAATCTATGATCACCTCTATTCACAGATGATGTTTTGATGATGTTTCTAGAATCCAAATCGTGATTGCAATTTGCTAGACTATAAGTGACTATAATTACTTTATTACTACAACTCAAAAGATGTTGTGACAATTTGTTCCCTTTCCACACTGGTGATCTCCATTGCCATCTTGTCTTATCTGAGACAAGGCCAGCACGGGCCATCCAAGCGCTTCAGGTTTTCGCGCCTTGCCATGGACATCGTTGACAGCACATACCTGGCAGCACACTTTGCAGATCTGATGGCTGCTGTTCCTTGGCAGTTGTAATGGAGCACTCAAGTACAACATATGACATATGGAGACATGTTCACTCGATATTTCAAACTATGAAGTTTCAATCCCCTTCTCAAATTTTGCGAGATATTTCAATATTTTAATGTGTCCAAAAAAATGGGGGTCTAGCGGTCCAGCGCCCAAAAACTGGTCCCATGAATCTCAGGCGAATCAAAGCGACACCTCAGACGATGAGGCCATCAGAAATCTCGGAAGAGCAGGGGGATGGCCGAAGCACCCAACTGAAAAAGAGTTGGATTCAACTTAAATCAACCTGGAAATGAGGCTTTAACATGCTTTGACAAACAATGGAAATGAGGATCTAATGAATAGATAGGGAGATATTTGACCATGAAAAATTGGGTAAACCGTCTTGGGGTACAGTTATAAATGCCCCCCTTAAGTGATAAAGTTGGTAAATGTGTATTATCGGGGTTACTGCACAACCCGCATCTCTTGTTTGATGATTTGTCTTAGGTCTTAGATAAACACTGTTGAAGTTTCATCCAAGGCAATCAAAATCATTGAGCTCCAGTTGCTGAACAGTTGCCAATTTGATTGTTGTTGTTTGATCGTCAACCACCATCAACCTTTACGAAAAGAGGCGGACAGCAAACATGGAACTACGAGATGTTGGGGGGGTACCTGTGCGGGTTACCTTAAGGTTTTCATAAGGTTTGCTTCTGCATGATAATGCCCTTCTGATAGCCTTTGATGTTTTAATGAGGATTTGGTAAAGAAAATCAAAAGCCAACAAGGGAATGTGAACATCGAAACATGTTTTACTTTTGTGTGTTTCTGAAGTAGAGGAAACTAGATGTTTCTGGGATTTTGACCCACAGACACATGATTCAAGAGTATCGGATGAAGACTGTGATTTCAAACATGTTTTCCTCTCACAAATCAGATGACTTGTGAATGTTGCTGAACTAGCAGCTGTTTTGTGTCTTAGTTCACTTGTGAACCACAGTGATCTTAGTCCATGTACTCTCTGGCACACATGTTTTTGGCTGGATAATCTACCATCAATATCCACATGTCTTCATTATTTCACTATATAGGGGTTTCCATACATGGGGGTACCCACAATGGATGGTTCATACTGGAAAATCCCATTAAAATGGATGATTTAGGGGTACCCCCCCATTTTAGGACCCCCCGCCATATCTTAAAGATCAGATTGACACGGATGGCCCATTGCCTGGCCAAACTTCCGGTAGACTTAACAAGAGAAGGATGACCCCATTTCGTGTGATCCCTGATCATAGTACCATATGTGCTATGGGCAAAAACGACATATTCATATGATATGCCAACATTGGGGGATGGTTATCCATTATACAACAGGAATTTACTGTCAATATTCATATATGGATTTATGCTATGTGATGATATATGGATTATAATACAAATTATACGTCCATCATATAATGTTTAAATTATGTGAATTCCCATTATGGGATGGATAAGCCTACCCCCATTCATCCCATAAAAACGGTAGCTGTGGTAGCAGCTTCAGGAGTACAGCGATGGTGTTGGCAACTCCTCCAGACGGCTGACGCTTGGCTTAAGGTGTTTTAATCCTGGGATAATCATGGTCATTGATGGGATAACAAAAGTGGTTAATGAATGGTATACACGGGGAACGCATGGGACTGAATTCTGGATTGGTTTAAGGATGCTTTTTTTTCTAGGAAAGCCTCATAGTTCATGAGAAAATCGGGAAAATCCATGGTTTCCTGTTGAGGTTCTCCCGTGAAAACCCATTAACATTGAAGAGAGTCAACGAACTTGGATATGTAAAATTTATGTAACAATTCAATGCACCAACGGTAGCGATTTAGCCACTTCGATAAAAGTCACCACCACAGATGGGTCATGATCCGTACCCTGAGCCCATGTGGCTTCCGGTCCAGGATTGCCGAAGGTCGTCGCTTGGACTATGTGGGCTCCATTTTCTCGGCGACTTGGCATCACCCGCCCGTAGAATGTATACGGTTGCAATTACAGAGACGCACACTGGCTAGTCAAACATGAGTATCATGAGCACACTGTCACACACACAAACACTCTAGGGTTTTTACTTGTTGTTTCTATGAGTTTAAACTTGTTATGCAAAAAACATTTGGCATTTAGGCACCACTAAATGATCTTCATCATCCGCTCACTGACCTCCAGGGTCAATGTTTGACGACGTTGAGCGAATGTGGTTTGTCTCATATACACAAGTAGAGTGTAAATGGTTGTCAACCATTTTTACCCAGTATCAGTATAGATTGTATCACCATGTTGTTTAGTTTAATCCATTTCTGTGGGTTTTTTGTCTTTTTTCGCTGGTGGAATCGCTGTGTTGGTGAACTCCGGATTTCAGGATGTTGGAGATGTTTGACATTTCAATCCCCATTTCTTACCACTTGTCACTCATAATTTCCCTGCATTTTTCATTAGGTAAATCTCCGAAGGAATCACTGCCTTTGATTCTTGATGGTTCTGCCTACCATTTCCACTCCTATTTGAAGAACAGATTCAAAACTGGTGCATCTTTAAATCTTATTTGTTGATGATTGAATCCATTGAACCCCAATTATTGATGCAGAAATTCCTTCTGAATCCCCACTTTGCATCCCATGGCATCTCCATTGTCACCCTGCCAGGTGAGTCTCAGCTGGTGCCGGCGTTTGGCAGGAACTGCTCCGCTGGGCAGCAACAGCATGACGGTTCCGCCGGAGACGGTGCCTTGTTCCGTCGGAAAGGGGCCCCCGTTGGATAGCTAAGTTGGTTTAGTTCACTATAGATTTACAATGCTTTTGTGGTAGATACATGTAGATACAACATGATATAACTAAAGATAGATGGGGCCGTAAATCAGCTTATAGTTATTTTACTTTGGGGTCCAGTAAGCATCCAAAGGTCTGTGGAGTTCAGATCATGGGATGTCTTCTTTCCGAAGGTCAAGTTTTGGCACCTGGGGCGGCCAAGCGAATGTAACCCCGTCATTCCGTGAAGGCACACATCAAATAGCCTCTGGTAATTTAACATAGCGATGAACAATCATGTTTTTTTAACCGGAAAAATGGCCACTATTTCGACTGGGCCATTTTCAATAGCAAACTGTTAGTTTACCAGAGGGTATCATCAATGATCATCAAATCCATATTTAAGCTAGTAATATTGATTGGCTTGATCTACTGCCAGTATTGAAGAGTACCACTTACTACTTTTTTTTCACATCCAATTCCGCCAGTAAGTGGACAGAAGTGGACTTAGAACCACAGTGACTGGCCTTTATTTTTTGAAGATCCACACTTCTACTTCTACCTGATAACCAGATTCTCAGCGGTTGGCAAGGCACTTATATAATGGCATCACTAGTTCTTTGGAGGAGCAGGAATCGCATGGTCTCATGTAGGGCCTCCATTCCCCCATACAAAAGCCATACCTGCCGGTAATCAAACATAGCTTGCTGGAAAATCACCCAATTTGCAGATGATATTCCCCAGCTATAACTGCCATTTATAGTGAATTGTCCATTGCCATGCTAGCTAAACTGGTGGATCTCCTACGTTTCTTAGCAGAAATATCAATGGGAATTCCAGGATCCTAAAATGGAGGTACGTTAGTACATGTTAGTACCATATTTCTGGCCATATGAATTGTGGTGATATTCCCTGAAATTTAGGCCTCAAAAATAGGCCAAAAATCTATGGAATCGGTACCTCCGTCCTCAATCGGATCCAGTTCGTCATGGCCGTTGAATCGAGGCTTTGGGCAACTACAGCCACTACCTGATCTACGCCGCGTCCTCCCTGGCAGAGCAAAGCTACCCCCTGGCGCTGCTGATCGATGACAGCGACGCCAGTGTCTCTTCCATTCGCTTCCATGGGCAGGAGCCGAGAGACTACTCATTCCCATATGCTCCATGTAATTCCATGTATAGTAATATTTACCTACAAAACTGGGTGATTTATGGGGTAAATGTTGGTAAATATTTCAGCACCATGGAGCATATGGGATTGGGAAGATTTTTTCGGATTCAGAAACCAAGGGGACTAGCTGTTGCCCTCTTTTCTCTGCTTTTGTCTTATATTTCATGAACATAGTGAACATTAAGCTGCGCTCACCTGTGTACATTCGGGTTCCGTCTGACCTGGCAGATGCCAGCGACTGAATGAGGCATTAAACTTCATCCATTCCCACATGGTTAAAGCATGTTGTTGCTATGGCTTGCTACCATGTCCTAAACCGTCTTGCCCGTGCCTTTCATCATCCTTCAGCTTTTCCATTGGGTTTTTAAGCCGTCCACTGCAGTTGGGGCCAGGCTTTGACAGTCCTAAATTGGATCGCAGCGAAAATGTCTTGGCTTGAGCCCGCAAGCGATGGAGCGATGGCTTACAAGCACAAGGTGGTTCATGTCGTAGATAGCTTGCACAATGATGTGGAACCGCCTCTTCCCCCGTGAGATCATTCACAGAGAAACTTCTGGCAGCTTGGAGAGTCGAAAAGGTTGAAGGTCGAGGCAAGAAACATGAGCCAAAAAAACATGTGAACACGTGAGCAAAGTGCAGACACAGTTCCAAAATCACTTCCTACACTTCAGAATCAGGTGATTTTGTTTCGCTAACACACACGTAGTGAGGCAGGCAGCTGAGGGAGGGCCATGTTTTTTGATTCACAGGCACATGGCCACTGCAGAGTTTGCCAACAACAAGTTTCCGAAGAAAAGCTCGGAAGATATTGGTTTCCGAATACGCCTGTAAACTTTTGCAGTCAATTATGGGGCTTGGGATTTTGATTTGGGGACATCAATTTGGATCCTTTGAGCACCATATTATACCCATACGAAATTATAGCTATGTATAAATATATTTATATATATGTATATAGGTACACGTATATGATTATATAACTATATAATATATATGTGTTTGTGTATTTGTATTTAGATCATGTGATATATATATATGTCATGTGATATAATACCAACATATACTTCCTTCATACTAAATATAACTGATTAAAATATATTTAAGATAATAGAGAATAACACAGCATTCCCATCTCCGCAGACACACACACACCAAGAGGTGGTTCAGGGTGATAGATAGATATAGACAGTTGTATATATATATATGTGTGTGTCGAATTCATATTGAATCCGATGAAATATGTATACTCATAAGTATATATTCACATACATATATATATATGTACGTATGTCAGACCTACAAACATATATATATATATATATTTACATATACACATATGTCTTTTATGTGTCGGTGTGTACATACCTGGATAGAAACACATATATGTATATATGTATGATGTTTATATTATATATATATATATGTGGCAGGGTGATATTTCCCATACAAGATTTAATTCCCAAAAAACTTGAGAATATATGTTAGAGGACCTAGAGTCCATCAATTAAACGGGGCATACTTTGAATTCAGTGTCCTGAAATTCAGGCTCACTCCAATCCTCTTCCATTGCATCCATTGCAGCTGGGTCAGTAACAAGCCAATGAGAGAAAATGCTGCAGGGACGCTCTGTTACTAAACTTATGAACTTCCGCCGAAAATCCATACAAATCAGCAGAACTCAGGCGCACATTTTGTGATGTTGAGTTCCGCCGAAAAAAAAAAATCAGCAGAAATCCTAGGGAAAACCATTGAATCAGCAGAAGTCCACTACACATTTTGTGATGTTGAGTTCCGCCGAACCATAGGTCTGAATACTAAGTTCCGCTGAAAAAAAACTTTTTCAGCAGATGTCAGGTGCATAATTTGTGTAGTGGAGTTCCGCCGAAAAACAAAAAAAACCATAGTCCGTAAAAAAAAATTGCAAGCGATCAAGGGGCAGAGGCCTCCAAAAGTTCCGCCGAATTTTTTTTTTTTCAGCAGAAGTCAGGTACACAATTTGTGTAGTGGAGTTCCGCCGACGGACAAAGTCCGTAAAAAAACAAATGCAACCGATCAAGGGGCACAGGCCCCCAAAAGTTCCGCCGAATTTAATTTTTTTTCAGCAGATCTCAGGACGTCTCATGCCCCATAATCGTCCGCAACGGAAAAAAGGTCCACAAAGTCTGTAAAATAAGTTGCTGAAAAATTTAAGGTTTAGATCCTAACAAAATTGAACCTTTGACAGATTTGAGTTTTTTGGGGATTGTTACTATCTTGATTTGTTGGCTCTATGCACCTTTACTATAGTTCAAAAGGCATGTGTCTTGGCTATTTTCGGTCGCTGCTGCCTCCATATACCCAGTTAATCCCAATTAGATCCTGAATATGTAAAATGCAATCACTTTAAAGTTGTTTGACCTGGGATCCCATTGAACAGAATTTCGATTTAGGAATGATGTTATTTCGAAATTTGGACTGGACATCCTTTTGCGTCAATAGAATTGGAAAAGGGTTTGAAAGAACATGGTTTCCAATTAGCGGCTAAAGGGCTAAAGGGTCCCAATTGGTTAAATAAGAATTGCGGGCCAATGATCTCATTGGTCGAAGGAATCTTAGTTGTCGGCATGGTCATATCTTAACAATCTTAGCAGGCTACCTGTATTAACATCAAAACCTTTCAAAGGAAGGGTTGATTTAGGTTGATTTATGTAAAGAAAAAGGTCCATGAAACCACATGTGGAAGACCCATAATCCAGGTCCAGAGCCCCATAATCGGTTGCAAAAGTTTCTGTGAGGTTTAGTTTCCGAATGTCGTTGTTCAGTTTCCAAAGATAAGTTTCCGAAGATAATCAGTTCTCATGGGTTTCCGAACACAATGTTGGCCGACTCAAGGGGGAAGTGTTTCCACCAAGTCTGCCTTCCACAAATTTAGGAGTTGAATATGATTACTGGTTGGTGGTTTGAAACATGTTTTATTCCAGAATATATGGGGTAATCCTTCCCATTGACTAATATTTTTCAAGATGATTAAAACCACCAACCAAAAATATGTGTTTTCTATGTGGGCAAGACTGGTTTTGACAGTGGCTAGCAATGGTTGACAGTGGACAATCCTAATTACTGGCTTTCGCTTTGGCAATTAGTCATGGCTGGGAATGGTTTTACTTGGAACATCATCGAACTCCATTGGGGAACATGTTTGCCGGAGACTATCCCCATGTATCCACAAAAAACCGACCATGGTTTCAGGAGAACCCCTAATCTACCCTGATAGTTTAAAGGAACATTTGCGGGGAGCCCCCGTATTTACAGGCGAGTTTCCAACGGTCTCCTGTAGATGTTCAAACTAGTTCGTTGATTGGAAAAAACAACGAGATGGAGATGGTTGCTGCATTGAAGGTTTGAAAGGAGGGATGGCTATCCCTTATGTTTTGCAAGACCAACACTTCCTGGAATTCTGGATCCATATGTTGGGGATTTCAATTCATATCAGCCTGTTTCTTGATAGTTACGCTAGAGTTCTGGTAGAGATTCCCCCCAAAATTTAGGGATGATAATCTCCAAATGACTTCCCCTACTTTAACATAGACGTGGGTGTTTCCCATGGTTTCTCCTGAAAATGTTCTAAAAATGGTGGGGTTTTCCACATCTATGACCTTTAGGCCCCAACCGCTGATGTTTCGGTCCAGGACCTGGACTTCTACGACTTGGGTGGTGACTTAACCTGGCTGCCGCCCAACGACACGGAGCGGCTGAATGCCTATTTGGTGTACCTGGCGGAAGGCGCGGGGGTTGGGAGCGTGGCTAGAGTTGTTCATGTTTTTCATGAGTTCTGATTGGAAGGATGACAGTTTTTTTTCCCTTTAATGCTTATAATCTGGGGACTGGAGTACCGACACTACCCCTAAATATCCCACATTTTTGATGGTGATTTATCATGTTCATTCATTTTCGCGATTGAAATGGCATGAAATGGGTATATTATGGTATATTATGGTATATTCTATGGAGATGAAATCCTTCGAAAGTGTTGCGGGTTGCAGGTGCCACCGGTCTGGGCAGATCGCAATTGGGCTCTGCACTGGCACCGCAGGCAGTCACCGGTGAGGGGTAGGCTCGGTCATATTTTTGGCCATCAGTGGGGATAACATATACAAATAAAGAATAATGTCAACCCCGGATTAATAAACCATGGTTTATTGATTAGGAGGGGTACTCCTCCAATAGTCATAAGCCAATACTTAAATGGTACCCACCCAATTAACCAGCCGTAAACGGGGTTTATTAATCCAGGGCTGACATGAAGAAATATGAAGCCAGCGCCTGTAGATCATGTCCAAAGGCCCATGAATTTCCATCAAGAAACTGCTTATGCTTAGTGGCCATGGCTAATTTGTGTATCCGTTTGAAAAAAGGGACCCCGAGAATTGAGAAGCGAAGTTTTTGGTGACCAACTTGCGAAGGGCATTTTTGAATCAGGTAAACTGATAAACAATATACGGTAACGATATCTAAATATGTGGAGGGCGGGCCAGACCGCAAGGCCCCGGAGGTAGTATGAAACACCAGTTCCTATATTTGAATGTAGTTGCAGTATGTTTAAATGAATTGGATTCAGTATGTTTAAATGGCTGGACGGGCCAAGGAAAGCCTTCCCGGAGGTAGTCTAAAATACCTGTTCAAGTTTGTATATTTAAATGTAGTTACCGTATATATATATAGAATATATATATATATAATACAATTAGTGGAAGTTATCAACCTTACACACTTGCAAGGTTTATTATTGGGTTTACTACATAGCTCATCATAGCTCTACATATTATTTATTGCTTCACCACCATTGTGGGGCCAACATGACCATTGCTTTTTTGTTTGCCACATCCCAATTACAATCCATTCATCAACTAGTTCACTAGCTCCAGGGCCCATTTAAGTATCTAAGCGCACATCTCAACTAAATCCTCCATTCATTGGATTGCTTGAAGGGAAAATCTACAGGAAACCATCATGGTTTTCGGTTTTCCCATGAAATATATGGGCTTCCTGTCAATCTTCACTTCAACCAATCCCATGATCCATATGGCCTGCAGGTGCTGAAGCTGCACGTACCCAGCAACACCGCCAGAGAGAACTTCACCCACTTCACCGTCTACACCCGTTCCGTCCTGGTGGAACAGCTCCTTGGGCAGAATCGAGAGTTACTGAGTCTGGTATAGAACATCACCCAATATGTCATCTATAATCATATATCTATATATAATATATATATATATCATTTCTATCATAGAGGTTTCCTGAAATGGGATTACCCCAAATCATTCATGCTTTTGAGATTTTCCATGAACAAAAGTATCCAGCTATTGAGCTACCCCCGTGACCATGGAAACATCGGGCCCCAGGACCACTCCGGCCTTCCTAGCGATTGCGGACGAAGCCTCGCGGGCCAACAATGTGTCCTTCACCGACGATGCAGCTGGGATCTCGTGATGATTTGGTGATGTTAAATAGGAAAAAAGGTTCAATTTGACCATGAAAACAATGATTTAGTGATTTGACTAGCAAAATTGGTGGTATCATGAGAATCTGAGGATTTCACCATGAAGAAAAGGGTATCCTAGCGTATTTTTTGGGCATGAAAATCATGTGATAAAAGGACTATGATGGGGATATAAAAAAAATATATATATATATAATGGGGGACATGGAATATGAGTGGGATATGGAATATTGATTCATGACCCTTTAATGTTCTCAAACATGGCAAGAAGGACATCCCCTGTAAATAGAGGTTTATAGCTGGGAAAATCTCATTGAACTAAATGGGGATTTGATATTTTCCAGCAAACCATGTTTGATTCCCGGATGTATCTGGTGGTGGATGGAGGGAGCGATTGAGAGTTTAGGAGCTATGGTTGTATCCAGTTTTTTCCCCAAAAAAGTTCGGGAGCCAAGGAACCACATCTCTGAGGCTAGAAGAAAAGGCGTTGCTTGGTTTGACCTTGTTTTAAGAATAAATAGCTGTGCGATCCCCAGGTTTAACCTTGCGGGTGGTATTCACAACGCCCGCGTTGGTGGTGTTTGTGGACTAACAGGGCGGGAAGACTCGCGACGCCGCCATATCCTCAATGATCATGGCCTCGGAAGGCACCGTTACTGGAAAGGTGCCACTCATGCCAGGGGCCGCCGAACGGTGCAGACAGGAGGGACGCCCTGAGGCCAACGTACGGCCCCGCCATTGAAGGCCCCCTCAAACAGACCATGCACTTGGGATGATCGGTTGAGATGACCAGTTCAGATGACTAATTCAATGTACCATCTGGTTATTTAACATAGCCATGAAAATCACCATTAATAGGTAAACCATCTATAAATGGGCCATTTTCCATGGCTATGTTAGTCATAACCAGAGGATAATGCATCTTTAGATGGATCAGAACAATTAAAACCACCAAACGGATCAGGTTTGGGCCAAGTTCCCACCCCGTCAGCTTAGGACTTGGATCCTGGGGAGATCGGTGGCAACCTGACGTGGGTGGAACCGGAGGACTACAGTGAGGTGGGACGGCCTTGAAACACAACGAGTTGCGCGGGTGATGGGGTGAAACTTGTAAATCATGGTAAATCTGTGTGAATTTGGTGGCAACAAAATGCAACAAATGTGTAAAACACAAGCGCTTCGGGGGTAGATCAGGAAGAGATTAAATTTAGAACATGTGTGATATAGCCAATGAAGTACTGATAAACACGAGATCAACTGACCCTTGAATAGTTTGTTGATCGCTTATTTGTATTGCCATTGCATCTTTGGTGCTTCAACAAAAAAATGTTGTGTCCTCCAATGTCCTCAAACGGCTCCCTCCACCCTGAAACAATAAACACTCGTGTAGGGGTGGGGTTCCATTTCAATGGGGGATTTGAGATGACTTGAACATGTCTTCAGTTGATGACTCTTTTGATTGTGTAATTTGGATGCTATGATTAGAGACATCAGGACACATGATGACTTCAGGATTTATCACTTATATGATTATACAGATATTTTCATAAATAAGTGACCACCAATCATAAGTAATTTCTCCTTGAATGGTTCTTATGATACTTCTTATTTTTGTTCAGATAGATAACCACCAGGTACAACCCTCCAAGGGGAGCGCTTGAACTGGGCTGCGTCGGGCCCTGGGCAGGTCTTAGACTATGTGATCTACATGGCCGAGGAAGCTGGGCCCTGGGGATGTGTCGTTTGCTATTCCAGGAAGGATGGTGATGCAACAAAAACATGGTAACTTTACCAGCAAAGATTGTGATCCGACATATGGGGGATGATATTCACCAATATTCACCAACACCAGTTGGGGGGTCCTCTAAGGAAAAATATTGAGTGTTGTTACCCAAAAGGATGGTGCCCCCTACCTGACCAAAGGGGTGGACGTAACAAAACTGATATATAATTAGTTATGCGTTGTTTCAAATTTTGTTCAGTGTCCCTACTGCCAAAGTCCCTGTACCTACGGAATCTTTAGACCCCCCAATTGAGGAGCATATGCGTCATGGTCAAAAGTTGGACTGGTAACCCCAAAATGGATCAAACATGCAGGGTGGTTATCAATCCATTCGTAGGCAATTATAGGATGGATCACCATACCCGATTCATCCCATGTAACTTGCTTGCAGGTGCAGACAGACTGACCGTGACACTTGAGTTTGAATCCCCATCTAGATATATATATATATATATAAAGAAGAATCATTGTTATGAATGCAACAGTAAAAAAACATGCTCCTTTTATGGGCCCCTCAGTCTACCCATCAAAAGAGCATTTGAAATTTGGCCATCGTTGGCACATTTCCACTCCTCCCCAATGCTCCTCTCCAACGCTCGGCGGAGGATCGGTTTGGCACCAACCGAAGCCTCTTGGGCAACGTGAGCTTTGACACGTATAGCCCCTCTGCAGAAGCTGATGGTAGCTGCACTCTTAGAGTGATGACTGCCGTTTGAGGCGTTGTGGAACCTAGTGGAACGTAGCCCTGCATCCTGAGGCCAGCGACTAGATTATAGCCCATAGCGATGGTTTTTTCGGTCCCATAAACCATCATAAACCATCTCTACTAAGTCAGCAAATGCCGTTTTTGCCTTGAATTTAGGGATTATCCCAGCATTTTTCGATTCCACTTGCCATCCAAATTTGATCAAAGGCACACCTTTGCGGTTCCTGGGAAAAGAATAAAGCAATGAGATGTTTGTCGTGATCTCTCATTCATATCCAAATTAACATGATATCTATCATAATAAATACATTAATGGTATTCGCAAATGATGTTGTGTTAATGGTGATGATTGGTGATGTATGATTGTCATCTTAGAAAATGAAGGGTACCCTTCATTACTGTATGTAGTCCTGAAATTCTCATGCCCGCAGACAAGGCTGAACCCAAGTGCGACCCCAACTGATCGTTCCCCTGACTCGTGAAGACCAGTATAGTCTAGATGTCCATTCCATTTTCCCTCCATTTAAGAGAGCCTTAGTACATGGTTGGTCAACAAGTCGTTATCATTTGCCAGTATTGGAGCCAAGATCCTACTCAGAATCTACTTTTTTGAAGCGGTATTTGACCGGGATAGCCATTTGGTTGTCTGTCAACATTTGCAGCCACCCAACCAACAGATGTTTGTTGTATTGTTGTATGTTTGATCATTCTTTGACCATCCATTTTTGCATACCATAATTTTGAATAGATTTGACCCATGCCATGTTGCTTTGTGTCAAGAGTCAGACCAGACTAGTTCAAATTGAGCCACTGAGAATGGATGCTTCAGTTACTCATACCGAGTCACATTGGGATACAAATTCTTCATGCCAATGATTGAAGCAGCAAAAATCGGAGGTCCAAATTACAAAAAAAACAGAGATGACTTCCCAAAATGAGCTGTTAAACGTCCCGTGGTTGATTGGTTCTGAAAATCGGGAGTTCTACTGGGTGATTGGTCCCATTGGATCCCATTGGATCCCATTGGTATCGCGCCACGGCAGGTTTCTTGGTGCCAGAGAACACACCACTGCTGCGGCACACGCATTTGCTGGTCTATGCTCGTTCGGCCTTGGAAGAGAAACTTGGTATGGCATTTTACCGGTGGAGAACTGGTCATGGCGCGTCCATGTTCGTTGCTAGAATTCCCATTTATGTTGGAATTTGATTTTAAGACCAACGTGGTTTTTTGTTGGAGTTCCCCACCTGCCAGGTGAGGGTTGTTAGATTTTATGTCAGTTGCCTGCTCCTCTCCTCCTCTCCTCTCCTCCTCTCCTCTCCTCCTCTCCTCTCCTCCTCCTCCTCCTGCTCAACCGCGACCCTCGACGCACAGTGTTCTCTGTCGGACCTCAACCACGACCATCCACGCCCAGTGTTCCCTGCCGGACCTCAACCACGACCATCCCCGCCCAGTGTTCCCTGCCGGACCTCAACCACGACCATCCACGCCCAGTGTTCCCTGCCGGACCTCAACCACGACCATCCACGCCCAGTGTTCCCTGCCGGACCTCATCTGCGAATATCCACGCCCAAGTGTTCCCTGCCGGACCTCAACCGCGAGTATCCACGCCAAGTGTTCCCTGCCGGACCTCATGTAGGAAGATATGGGACAAAGAATGTGCAGAAGAAAGTTAGAAAGAATGTGCACCACTGGACCTCAACGGCCAGATAGAATGCCAGAAGATATGCCAGGTGGAATGTCAGATAGAATGCCAGAAGATATGCCAGATAAAATGCCATGAGATATGCCAGATAGAATGCCTGAAGGTATGCCAGAAGATATGCCAGATGGTATGCCAGATAAAGTGCCAGAATGTTTTCCAGATAGAATGCCAGATAGGATGTCAGAAGATATGCCAGAAGATATGCCAGATAGAATGCCAGATAGAATGCCAGAAGATATGCCAGAACATATGCCAGAAAATATGCCAGATAGAATGCCAGAAGGTATGCCAGATAGAATATCAGATAGAATGCCAGAAGGTATGCCAGAATGTTTGCCAGATAGAATGCCAGAAGATTTGCCAGATAGGATGGCAGAAGATATGCCAGAACACGGCCAGAAGATATGCCAGGTAGAATGCCAGAAGGTATGCCAGATCGAATGCCAGAAGATATGTCAGATAGAATGCCAGAAGATTTGCCAGTAACAAATCGATAAATGTCATGGTGGGGATCACACGAAGTAAAGTATTTTTTATTGGCGATTTATGAGCTTGGTTGAACATGGCTCGTACATGTTTGTACACTCACAGCAACGGGTTTTGAACGCCGAGTCTTGGGAGTTTGTCGCAACGCTCGAAAAGTGGTGCAGTTTGGCTCAATTGGAGAAACTGTTCCGTTCATTACGTTAGACTTTCTTGAGATATGCTTCAAGTTACTGTAGCTTTGCCAAGCGGTTGCAGTGAGGAGTTTTCTATTCCGCAGTCCTCCAAAGTAGGGGACTTGAGGATTCTGGCACAGAAGTCCTTTCAACGTGGCTTCTTGAGACTTGTGGCTGCAGGCCATCACGCCTTGGATCCTGCAGTGTCTCTGCAAGCCGCTGGACTTGAAGATGGAGACCACCTGACGGCTATTGTCCTGGAGGCAAAGCTGGCGGCAACAGGGCGAAGGTCAATGGTAGCAGGAGCTTTTGCATGGTTTTGCCCTGGAGGTGACCGAGTTGTCACATGGGGCTATCCAGACTTTGGTGGTGACAGCTCTGAAGTCCAAGAACAGCTGGAGGGTGTCCAACAAATCCAAGCAAATAATGGCGCATTTGCTGCGATCCTGGCTGATGGGTTAGTTGTGACTTGGGGCGAAGCAGACTCTGGTGGTGACAGCTCTGAAGTCCAAGATCAGCTGAAAGGTGTCCAACAGGTTCAAGCAACGAGCTATGCATTTGCTGCGATCCTGGCTGATGGGTCAGTTGTGACTTGGGGCAGACCAGACTCAGACTTTAAAGACTTTGGTGGTGACAGCTCTGAAGTCCAAGATCAGCTGAAAGGTGTCCAGCAGGTTCAAGCAACACAGTTTGCATTTGCCGCGATCCTGGCTGATGGGTCAGTCGTGACTTGGGGCGAAGCAGACTCTGGTGGTGACAGCTCTGAAGTCCAAGATCAGCTGAAAGGTGTCCAACAGGTTCATGCAAATGACAATGCATTTGCTGCGATCATGGCAGATGGGTCGGTCGTGACTTGGGGCGATCCAGGCTATGGTGGTGACAGCTCTGAAGTCCAAGATCTGCTCAAAGGTGTCCAGCAAGTTCAAGCAACGAGGTTGGCATTTGCTGCGATCCTGGCTGATGAGTCAGTCGTGACTTGGGGCTCTCCATACTCTGGCGGTGACAGCTCTAAGGTCCAAGATCAGCTGAAGGCTGTCCAGCAAGTTCAAGCAACACAGTTTGCATTTGCTGCAATCCTGGCTGATGGGTCAGTCGTGACTTGGGGCGACCCAGACCAAGGCGGTGACAGCTCTAAGGTCCAAGATCAGCTGAAGGCTGTCCAGCAAGTTCAAGCAACACACTTTGCATTTGCTGCAATCGTGGCTGATGGGTCAGTCGTGACTTGGGGCAATCCATGCTATGGTGGTGACAGCTCTAAAGTCCAAGAACAGCTGGAAAGTGTCCAACAAGTTCAAGCAAATAATGGCGCATTTGCTGCGATCCTGGCTGATGGGTCAGTTGTGACTTGGGGCGAAGCAGACTCTGGTGGTGACAGCTCTGAAGTCCAAGATCAGCTGAAAGGTGTCCAACAGGTTCAAGCAACGAGCCATGCATTTGCTGCGATCCTGGCTGATGGGTCAGTCGTGACCTGGAGTGCTCCAGATTTGGTGGTGACAGCTCAGCGGTCGCAACCCAGTTTGCATATGTATAATCATGTTGGTGCAAAGTCGCCCTTCACTCTAGGAACCTGCAGTTTCAGTTGATTGGATTTCGGAGGTATCTTTGAGAATCCCAGGGAGCGATGTGTAGCAATTGCAGTGTCGCATCCAGCAAAACCTGTGGATATGTTCGCAAAATGTTGATCCCAATGGAAGGGCTTAGGGGACAACTTACGCAAAACCTTTGTGTTTGTCCACAAACAGGTTTTGGCTATTTCAGCAGGGAACACAAGGTTTCTAACCAGTGGATGTGATGGGGTGTTCCCCTCATTTTCAAACACGCCAAACTTATTACATTGTTGGCTGCATAAACAATTGTATTTGTATAAATGATATCCCTGTTCTATTCCCACTTTCATATCTACATTGGTTAATCATATCCCTTATACGAATAACATCCAACCACTTATATATTTATAATTGCATATTTACATTTCATCAACAAATCCTTAAAGACCAATTGGTGGTCTATCACGATTCATATTATATGGTATCCCATTTTTCTCATATATATATATAGGTCACAATTGGTGTGTGTGCGTGTGTATATATATATAAGAACTGGGATATATCATATCATATCACATATGATATCCATTGATCAAAGGAAGTTGGGAAGCAATACTTCCGAGTTACGAATGACTTTTACTTGATGGAATTGACTATGATGAAGGGTGGTACATCACATCACAATACAATAGCAATACATAACAAAAGAATAAGAAGCTATGAGACAGGGTGGTGACGAAGGGAAGTGGTGTTGAAGGGAAGTGGTGACGATGGGAAGTGGTGATGAAGGGAAGTGGTGATGAAGGGAAGTGGTGACGGAGGGAAGTGGTGATGAAGGGGAGTGGTGAGGAAGGGAGGTGGGGACGATGGGAGGTGGGGACGATGGGAAGTGGTGACGATGGGAGGTGGTGACGATGGGAAGTGGTGATGAAGGGAAGTGGTGATGAAGGGAAGGGGTGATGAAGGGGAGTGGTGAGGAAGGGAGGTGGGGACAATGGGAAGTGGTGAGGAAGGGAAGTGGTGACGAAGGAAAGTGGTGATGAAGGGGAGTGGTGAGGAAGGGAGGTGGGGACGTGGGAGGTGGTGGCTATGACACAAGGTGGTGACGAAGGGAAGTGGTGAGGAAGGGAAGTGGTGACGCTGTTCTGGTCTTGTTCTGTGCGTAGATAGGTGCAGGTTTGCGAGTTGATGCTGCGAACCGCATTGTCATGGCTGCATGAATGTTGCATGGGCTATGTTTTGGGGAGGAAGCCGGAGCACGAAACCTTGTGTTTTTCCGTGTAAAGTGGCTGCAGCCGGCGATGAAAGGTACCTCGTCTGTGCGGCGGTTGCGGCTGGGGTCGTTTCTGTCGCGAATTGTTCCTCCTATGTGTTTTGCAACGAGTGGTTGTTCCTGTGTGCGTAGTTCTATGCGCTTCTTGAAGCTGTGGTGGCAGATCGCATTGGAATGGCTGCATGATTGTTGTCATTTGGTGTTGCCACGTGTGTAGATAGGTGCAGGTTTGCTACGGGATGCTGCGAAACGCAGTGTAATGGCTGCATGAATGTTGCATGGGCTATGTTTTGGGGAGGAAGCCGGAGCACGAAACCTTGTGTTTTTCCGTGTAAAGTGGCTGCAGCCGGCGATGAAAGGTACCTCGTCTGTGCGGCGGTTGCGGCTGGGGTCGTTTCTGTCGCGAATTGTTCCTCCTATGTGTTTTGCAACGAGTGGTTGTTCCTGTGTGCGTAGTTCTATGCGCTTCTTGAAGCTGTGGTGGCAGATCGCATTGGAATGGCTGCATGATTGTTGTCATTTGGTGTTGCCACGTCCGTAGATAGGTGCAGGTTTGCTACGGGATGCTGCGAAACGCAATGTAATGGCTGCATGAATGTTGCATGGGCTATGTTTTGGGGAGGAAGCCGGAGCACGAAACCTTGTGTTTTTCCGTGTAAAGTGGCTGCAGCCGGCGATGAAAGGTACCTCGTCTGTGCGGCGGTTGCGGCTGGGGTCGTTTCTGTCGCGAATTGTTCCTCCTATGTGTTTTGCAACGAGTGGTTGTTCCTGTGTGCGTAGTTCTATGCGTTTCTTGAAGCTGTGGTGGCAGATCGCATTGGAATGGCTGCATGATTGTTGTCATTTGGTGTTGCCACGTCCGTAGATAGGTGCAGGTTTGCTACGGGATGCTGCGAAACGCATTGTAATGGCTGCGTCAAGGTTGCTCGGTGCCGCGGCTGCATGCGTAATACTATTGTCTTTTGCAGCTGAGCATCGTAAATCGTATTGGAATGGCTGCATCCACGCTGCGATAGTGATTTGTCAGCAGATTTTCTCAACTTTGGCGCTAGTAATTTTCCTTCTAAAAATCCTTTAAAAAATGCTTCAAAATCGTCTTTTTTCTGCTTTGGCGTCGAGATCCGGTTTTGGAGCTACAATTTGCGACACCATTGCGCGTACTTCTATTGTGTTTTGCAACTCAGTCTCTGCAGATCACATTGTAGTGGCTGCGTCAAGGTTGCTCGGTGCCGCGGCTGCATGCGTAATACTATTGTCTTTTTACAGTTGAACAGCGTAAATCGTATTGGAATGGCTGCACCCAGGCTGCGATAGTGATTTGTCAGCAGATTTTCTCAACTTTGGCGCTAGTAATTTTCCTTCTAAAAATCCTTTAAAAAAATGCTTCAAAATCGTCTTTTTTCTGCTTTGGCGTCGAGATCCGGTTTTGAAGCTGCAATTTTCGACACCCTTGCGCTGACGTGCAGAAGCGCCGAGATAAGTTGAAAGTAGCTCCAACGCATGAGAAAGTTTGAGCTGCGCTCAGATGACATGAAAATAGCCAAGAAGAACGTAGCTGACACATGGGAAGACATGAAACCAGATGAAAAGAGCTCAGATGTGAAGTGTGAAGGGTGCAATGTGATGTGTGAGGAAAGTGATTGCTTGACGTTGCATTGCACCGGGGACGCGCGCAGGTCATGTTCTTGGACAACAACATTGCAACAGCTTCGCACAAAGCACGCACGCACAGGCCTGGCTGGCGCACTGTGCATGCAAGTTCCTTTGTAGTAGTACTGGGAAGTGATTCATGAAAGCTTAGATGACATATGAGAAGAGATGAGATGAGAAGAGCTGAGCTGGGACAAGGTGAGAAGAGCTTAGTTGAGATGAAGTGTGGGGTGTGAAGAGTGCAGTGTGAAGTGTGGGGCGTGAAGAGTGCAGTGTGAAGTGTGAAGTGTGAAGAGTGCAGTGAGAAAGGGCGTGAAGAGTGCAGTGCGAAGTGTGGAGTGTGAAGCGTGAAGTGTGGAGTGTGATGCGTGAAGTGTGGACTGTGAAGTGTGAAGTTTCGAGTGCGAAGAGTGCAGTGTGTAAGAGTACAGTGTGAAGTGAAGTGTTGACTGCGAAGGGTGCAGTGTGAAGAGTGCAGTGTGAAGTGTGAAGACTGTCAAGTGTGAAGTGTGACGTGGAGCTTCAAATGTGACATGTGAAACAAGACACCAGTTTCGCATAGTGCACGCACGCACGGGCTTCGCTGGCGCACAGCGCAGGCAAGTTCTATAGATTAGAAAGGTCTTATATACATCTTTAAGGCAACTTCGGCCCCGCCTCGTGCGGGTACTACTGGTATCCTAAGTTCTTTATATGTGGTATCCCTTCATTCATTAATTATGTCATGAATTATCTTCGTAGTCTCATTGAAATGGATCATGATATTCATTCTCTACATCGTTCAATTGGGAAAATTCATAATGACAAATTCCAGCATTAGAAATTAAAACCATCAGAATATGTTATCATTACTTTAACCTGGATTTTTTTGGGCTATCATTATACTATCATATATAATCTATATAATGATGGTTACAAAAATCATGGTGATAACCATTTAACCATTGAGCTCCCCATGATTTCTGGGTTAAGGCAGACGACCCCGGCCTCGGTGGTGATTGTTGAAACGCTGGCCATCGTTAGCAACGTCTCGTTCCTGGATCTGGTGCCTTGGCATGGGTGGTTTTTTTTTCCGCCTCTGGTAAACACACAAAAAACATCAAAAAACGATGGAAGATCACAATTTTTAATAGGTAAATCATCTATTTCTATGGGCCATGTTCAATAGCTACGTTAAATTACCAGAGAGGTGGAACACATGGGAAAATACCCATGGTGAGACCCGTTCGGAAAATGATCTACAGGTTGACAAATGATGGGGTTTCCACACATGTTTGTATGTTTACAGGGGGGTACCCCCTTGTAAACTCACATAGCTATGGAAACTGGACCATTTCGTTTTAGCTACAATTTTGACTGTGATTTTCGCGTTCGCTATGTAACAAATGACTAGATGGTAGTTAAATGGTTTTGGAGGTAAATCATCAAACTAATGTATATCTATAGATGGGAATACCTAGTTCAATGAATTTGATAGTAGAGTAATTACTATATAGTTGTACTATAATAGTAGAGTAAGTACCAATATAGTCATTTCACAGATAATCGTGGCTAATATGTTGATATAGTCAGTCAAAAGAAAAGTGAACATATCAAGCTATACTAATCTTATGAAAGTCCTTACAATTAGTCCTTACAAATGATGGATGGCAAATAGTGATTGTAATTCTTAGTGACAAGCATTCCTGATTATTATTACTATTATCAGCCATTAACAAATGATGAATGAGTTATTATTATTAGTGTAGTACCTCCATTTTAACTAAGACACATAAACAATATACCTATAATATATATATTTATATTATATGTAAATATATATATATGTGCTTGAAACACAACTGTATCACAACTATAATGTCAGTTTTATAACCACTACTATGGTGGTTAACAACTAACACCCTAATTATTATACAGTATTATGTCCATTAATTAGTGATCATTATCACTTATATACTAAATAGTCATGAATACTAGCTATGTACTATATCTACTACAAATTATAGATGAGGATCATAACTGTAGAAAACCACTAAAAGAAACACTAATTAGTACTATATACCAGTAGTACCGCACAAGGCGGTGGCGGAAGTTTCAAAAATAGGAAACCTATAGGAGAGGTTGGTTGTTGTGAATCACGGATGGCAGGGCGAATCCACTGATGGACCGAAAGGGGATTGATCTCTGACTCTTTCTCTCTCTTTCTCTGACTACATACCTACCTACCTACCTATCTATCTATCTATCTTTCTATCTATCTATCTTTCTATCTATCTATCTTTCTATCTTTCTATCTATCTATCTCTGTCTCTCTCTCTCTCTTTCATCTAATTACCTATCTATCTATCTATCTACCTATCTATCTATCTATCTCTGTCTCTCTCTCTCTCTCTTTCATCTAATTACCTATCTATCTATCTATCTATCTATCTGTCTACCTATCTATCTGTTGTGCAGTGTCATTCAGTGTAGTGTAGTGTAGTGGAGTCTAGTGTAATGTAGTGTAATTAGTGTAGTGTAGTCTAGCGAAGTGTAAATGTAGTATTGTTGTTGTAGTTGTAGGTGTAGCTGTAGTTGTAGTGAGTGTAGTGCAGCGCAGTGTAGTGGAATGTAGTGTAGTGTAGTGGAATGTAGTGTAGTGTAGTGTAATGTAGTGTGGTGTAGTGGAGTGTAGTGGAATGTAGTGTAGTGTAGTGGAATGTAGTGTAGTGTAGTGTAATGTAGTGTGGTGTAGCGGAGTGTAGTGGAATGTAGTTCAGTGTAGTGTAATGTAGTGTAGCGTAGTGGTAGTTGTAGTTGTAGTTAGTGTAGCATAGTGGAATGTAGTGTAGTGTAGTGTAGTGGAATGTAGTGTAGTGTAGTGTAATGTAGTGTAGTGGAGTTTAGTGGAATGTAGTGTAGTGTAGTGTACAGAGGAGGCCCGCACATGCGAAGCCTGATTTCAATTGACTTTCCGGCCCCAGAAATGGAACCTGAAAGCGCACATGTGGTATCAGCTGTCTCCGTTCCCTAGCTCCAATGCGGCGATTGCAATGCAGCACCACCCAGGCAACATTCACCAATCCATCGCTACTCCGCGCTACTCCGCTACTCCGTGCTATGTTTTAATTCAATTACCCAAGGTAATTGACACGATATCGAAACGATGGCGGAGTAAGAAAGCCTTCAATACTTCACCTTCCCACATCTTTCCCTAAGCAGATTCTTACTCCATCCCGTTTTAAATTTATACTATTAATTAATAACGGGATTGACTGAAAAGATCATAATTCATGTTCTTTCTGGGCTGAAAACCTCGGTAGGAGTCTAGAGGGGCAAGGGGGCCCAACAAGGGGCAGTAAAGTATTCAATACAATCATTCAAATGGAAGCCGACCACCTGCGCGAAAACCCACAAACTCCGCAACAGCAAGAAACACTTCAAGGCTGCAAAAGGCTGATGCGCCTTCTTTTAGCAGCAAGCAATCAAGCCACCAGACGAAACAGAATAATAAAAAGCTACCTTCAACTGGGTTCAAGCAGCAACCGATATGCACCCGCTTGACCCAACACAAAAAAAACTCATCTACAAAACAGCTTGCCCCGACGGACCCGATTCTGGGTCCGGAAAACCTTCTCAAAACCGGCTTCGCTCAAAAGGGCCTCCCTAGTGATGTAGTGTAGTGTAGTGTAAATTATTTAGTGTAGTGGAGTGTAGTGGTGTGTAGTTGTAGTTGTAGTTGTAGTTGTAGTTGTAGTGTAGTGTAGTGTAGTGTAGTGTAGTGGAAGGTAGTGTAGTGTAGTGTAGTGTAGTGTAGTGTAGTGTAGTGTAGTGTAGCGGAAGGTAGTGTAGTGTAGTGTAATGTAGTGTAGTGTAGTGGAATGTACTGTAGTGTAATGTAGTGTAGTGTAATGTAGTGTAGTGCTAGTTGTAGTTGTAGCTAGTGGGGTGTAGTGGAGTGTAGTGGAATGTAGTGTAGTGGAATGTAGTGTAGTGGAATGTAGTGAAGGTGTAGTTAGTGTAGTTGTAGTTGTAGCGTAGTGTAGCGTATTGGAGTGTAGCGGTGGTTGTAGTTGAAAATGCTACTAAAACCTTGAACGTTTTGCTCACTTGACAAGGTGCACAATCCCTTGCGCCTGCCAGGCGAAACGACATCTCAACCTCCAAATAAGTGGTCCAAACCCCCGGTGTTTTGAACATTTGACTTCGAAATGCGCTTCGCGCCACAACGGCGTGCACTTTTTCGACATCTCAACTTCCAAAAGTGGTCCGAAGCTGGTGTGTTTTGTACATTTTGACTTCGAAATGTGCTTCGTGCCACAACGGCGTGCACTTTTTCGACATCTCAACTAGTAAAAGTGGTCCGAAGCTGGTGTGTTTTGTACATTTTGACTTCGAAATGTGCTTCGCGCCACGACGGCGTCCACTTTTTCGACATCTCAACTTCCAAAAGTGGTCCGGAGCTGAGGTGCTTTGTACATTTTGACTTCGAAATGTGCTTCGCACCACAAGGGCATGCAATTTTTCATCTCTCATTTGGCCAGATGGCTCCGCACCCGCCGCTTTAGCGAGCCTACTTTTCGAACGTCCGGAGCCACAAATCATTGGAAAAAAACACAGTGTTTCGCGACTTTCCTACCTTTTCGCGCACATGCATCTTCTTTCTTCTGACTCTTTCTCTTCTCTGATCTTCTCTTTCTACTCTTCTCTTCTCTCTGACTCTTCCCATCTCTGCTTTTCATCTGTCCATGTTGTCGGAGTCGGAAGTTTGACTTCTAAACTTCCTTCGATCAATATATATATATAGATAGATAGATAATTAGTTCGGACTTTTCAAGTAATATTAATTACAACTAAATTTCAAGTTTCCACTAATTCATATATATGTATAAATATTATATTTATTTAATAAATTCCAACTACGTTAACTAATTATTTTCCAGTAATAAGTTTCAACTTTTACAATATATTCAACAATATTTCCAGATTTCATACTATTATAAATCCAACTCTTAACACTATATATCCAATATATAGGTCAACTATATCTGGATATATATCAATATAGGTCAACATATATATATATAACAATATAGGTCCATATATCAACATCACTATATATTAGTATTAGTATACCAATAACTATATCAGATTTGTATAGATATAACATCATATAACTATATCCTTATAGATAAAACTATTATCCCCAACAACTTTTTTCCCCATCAGATTTGTCCCAGGACTTGGACGCCAACGACCTGGGCGGCCGCGTGACCTGGGACCGGAGCACTGCGGCCTCGGAGCGCGTGCGGAGCTTCGTGGTCTACCTGGCGCCTCGGTGATGCCTTCGGGGTCCACAGGGAAAGGGTGGGCAAAACCCGGGGAAACCTAGGAACATGTGAGAAAAACGTTGAAAAACATGGATAAAATGTGGGAAAAATCCATGTTTTTTGTTGTTTCCTGATTTAAACCAAAAAATTGGGATTTGATTCGATCATTTTTTTTTTATTTTTCCCAGACAAATGGTCGTTTTCGGCAACCAAGAGTTGGGGTTTTCCCTTTGAATCGGGATTTGAGCAGCCAACAGCTTGGATTTGACGACCAGGAAAAATAGGGTCATTAACTACAGCAACAAAAATTGGAATGATAAACAAAAGGGTGTGCAGCTAATAAGAGTTGGGATTTGACAAAAGTTGAAGTTCATGACATTCAGTGGGTCGATTTCAGGGAAAGTCTCACAGGCAACCATCGTTGTTGACCGTCCCAAGATCAGGGATAGGCAAAGCGAGAGGTGAATACCGGTGAATGACCATGAATGACCCACAAGGGGCTGTGGTTTGCAGTGACACCACCAAAAGATTGCTGGACGAGCTGGGATGAGTTATGAATGAACCATGCAGCATACCAGCCTTCTCGGTGTGAACAGAATTAAACAGATACCACAGCATGATGCATACAATGTGGGTCCCAGTGAAACAATTTTGTTTATAAATAAACCAATCTACTGAAACTAGTTCGGACCAGTTCGATATATATATATATAGCATAGGCCTTAGACCCTCGACCACAAATAGCAATACCATCAAGCTAGTTGATTTTTTTTTAACCAACATAGCTGAGTGCGGGAAAAAACACTTTATCTCCCATTGTACAAGCATTCTATAGCCAGTATATAACCACTATGGTTGGTCATTTGGAGGCCCCTTACCTTGTAATTTGACCGAATATTCGCATCCCAGGCCGAGTCGTTCATGCCTGTGGCAGGCGCCATGCTGGGCGCTGCAGATGTTTTTTTTCGGGTTGATGAGCTATTTAAGATACCTTGGTTGATAGGTTATTGGAGGGAATATCATCATTATCATCTACACACGCGATAAGAATGGAATATTAAGAGTTATACACACATTGACATGGCGTATGTATGTGTATATATACATATATACATAATATTATGTAACAATTTAATATTCTACAATATCTATTTGCATATATCAATATTTGGACATTTTATCTTTACATTTTTACATGTTTTACATGTGCAATTTGTAGATATACCTGACCTGACACCTCCACGTCCAGGCCGCTTCGAACTCAGTGAGCTGAGTTCCAACGTGGAGACCTTGGACGTGGCACCCGAGACGCCACTGAGGAATTTCTCGTATCTCTTGGTGCCTTGGTGCTGGATTGGCCAATGGGTAACTGGAACTGAGAAACTTACACCAGGGGATGTTGCAAAGATTTTTTTGGGTGGGAAATAAATGATTCCGATTTGTTTGTGGGAAATGATTTCAAGTTGATTTTCTATGGTTCAGCGACTCCATAAATCGTATGCTTTCTCATGTGTTCTGGTGTATGTCCAAAGGGATATGCAAATGATGGTTGTTCAAGACTGGATAGTTGCCAATGATGGTTTTTGTGGGGTGTGACTGATCGATCGGAAGGTATTGTATCATGAGCCCTCTGACCGAATCTTTCTTACAGCTTAGCTAAGATTCATGTTACATCCCGATTTGGCGTCAGTTCTCAGGCTCGGTTGCACATCCCCCACTTCACGAATGAACGGTCATGTCTTGTTGATCAAACTAATATGGCAGTGTGTCAAAACCTTGTATCCCTGGTGAACATCAAAATAGCTGGTAAATGGATGTTCATCCCCCTAAAAATGGTATGTATAGGTATTGATCCATAGCCATATGAAAACGTCATAGTTCTACATAGTTCTGTATGTACAAAAAGCACTCATCGGTTGATTTTTTTCATAGTTCCGGAAAGGAACATATTTTTGACATAGTTTGACTATAGGCAACCATAACAAACAAAACGTACACGAACACAACATTAAGTCGCATACTAGATGATCATCCAATATGTTTCAATATTATGATATATGATTAATTATATATATATATACATCTCCCACCTGGTGAGCATGGCTGTTTGATGATTTACCTTCAACATGGTCAATCGTTGGCGTAGGTTCCCATGTTAGTGGATGGTCCCAATAGGAAATCCAGCAGCAGTGAATTCCGGACTGAAATCGGATGACTGGATGACCATGATCACGGCACCCTTGGAAGAGAGTTGTTGGATATCCCATGATATCATTATCCAAAAATCCTTGTTTTATACCCCAAGAGCTACGTTTTTTTTGTTCAAGAACTAATACAATGGTATGACTATTGTGATTCCATCCTATGGTTCTTAACGCCCCCATAAACCACGGTCTAGTAGGGGATGAAACCACATATAACAGAATAGGGGGTCTTGAATATGGTTTACGGGCATGGGATTAGAACGCTTATAACCACTAGAGCGTTTTGCTTTCAATAACCACAGAAAAATGCTATTGAAATAATAATCATTTAACATGTTATTTCGTTTTTTTTCAATAAACCACTATGGTGATTCCATCCCTTGGTTAAATATGGGGATGGGTCAAAACCTTGTACCCCTGGTGAACATCAAAATAGCTGGTAAATGGATGTTCATCCCCCTAAAAATGGTATTAATAAATATTGATCCATACCCATATGGTTATATTGCCATTAATAATCCCAGTGCTGCAGCCCAGATCCCCGGCGCGGAGGTCTTCGCCAAATCGGCCCTGGCGGAGCAAACGACGCCGGCGGCCGTGGCGTTGGAGGATCAGGCGGCCTCGGCCTCGAGTGCCTTGCTCGGGGAGGGGTGAAACGCAACAAAAAATGGGGGATTTCACATGGATTCTGGGTAAATTACAACGACCTCACTACGACCTCACTGGAAATCATGGTTAAGGGGAATCATCCCCAAATGGCCTTAATTCAGGTTAGTGAAATATTATAATTTACCCAGATGGATTTCACATGAGTTGACCAACCATTGGGGATATGTCACGTAAAAAATGATCAAAACTGAAGATTTTTTTTTCCAGAGGAATATGGATTCAGCCAACATGAGTAATGATTTAACTCGAAAAATGGTGGTCTTGGCCGGCAAAGAGAGGGATTTTGCCAAGAACCAAAGGGATAACTAAAAGTAAGGATTTGACCCACAAACACGGTTAAAAACGATGAACAACGGAGATTTAAGCCAGCAAAAATATTGAGTTTAAGCGACAAGAATTGGAATTTGACCAACAAGTAACGGGAGTTTAGCCACCCAAAAAACATGACATGAGGATGAAAAACCCATGAGTGCAAACATGACTGGGAATTTGTTATGGCAAACATAGGATATAATTTGGCTGTATATCAACCCCTATGTGAGTATCCTCGGAAAATTTGGTCAAAGGTGCTCAGGCTGAGGACAGCCAGATGTTCATCATTTTTTCGTATCAGATCCATGTGTGTTGGTTAAAATCCAATTGGGTCTGAAAATGGGGATACAACAATGTCTATTTAGAGAGTATAATGATCAACCAGGGGATTTAGGGGGACCATTGACAAACCCAAATGGTTCTTGCTTCCCTTCATCCGAGGTGTTGCCTTCTACGACCGCGACCTGGATGAGGGCGACATTGGGGGCGTGCTGCAGCCTGGTGTTTTCGCTCACCTCACCTGGGAAGGAGAATGGAGTTCGAGTGGGACATTCATCAAGCGTAAATGGGATAAATATGGATAAATGAAGGACATAAGCACGGGTTAAATATGGATAAATATGGATAATGTCCCATGGTTAACCACTGATGGATAAATATGGTTGGATAAACGGGACATTAACCAACCATCAGTGGGATTTAAGGGTTGATGCCAGGTCCCATTTCCCTGCAGGATGATAAGTGGAAAGAATGGGATATAAATGGGGTGTAGTGTCATGAACAACCGACGTGATAAACATGTGGTATGCCCCCAAATGGCATCTTTAAAGGGGAAACCTATGATAAATACTCAGATTTAGGGCATCCGGGTAGCCTTTTTTCAGACAAACTATGAATTGGTGGGAAATACAGGGGTTTTCCAGGGCATCAAACATACGAAAAGATGTGAAAAAAAACGATGGTTTCCTTTGGACAACCGATCTACCCATGATAGGGTTGCTATACTTGTTTTTTCCGTTTTTTGGAAGCATTGAGCAAGCTCTCAAACATGGGATTTTGCAACAAACATGGGATATCTATGTGTATGTATGATATGTGTATATACATTATATATTTTTTTCAAACAGAACAGTTGTTCCAACATATTACTTGCTCTACAAAGTGACAAACTGACCATTCATAAATTCTGCTTAAAGCTAACTTGGATTTACTGCTGGGACCACATGGCTGAATTACAAAGATCTCACCGTGATGTCACTGGAATGATGGTTAGGATTGGGGTAACTATCCCAATAGCCTTTTTTGGATGACTTGTTTCTGTTCAGCCAGATACTATCAATGACTAGAGGGTAATGACTTATTTCAAAACTATCGTGATCATTTTACTATTTTTACTTGTCTCAATTTGAATTTTGTGCGATAAAACAAGTAGTAAACCACCCTTTCAAATCAGTAGTGGATTCCAATAGATTGTAAACACCATCCCCAAATAGTAGGATTTAGATGGATTTAGTAGTGATATCTTATTGGCAGAGTCCTGTTGTTTTTTTTAAACATCTCAGGCAGTGGCTGGCACCTCTTGATGCCTCCCTGGTGCAGTTCTATGAAGTCTACTTGGCGCCTGGGCACTGGCGGATCATCCCAAAGATGGCGCTGGCGTCGCTGGTGTTGAGCAACAGAAAATGGGTGTTTCCATAGTCATGGGGGTATCCCCAGTTGGTTAATAAATGTTTAACATCCGATTGAAATGGATGATTGAAATGGATGAGTTGGTACTTCCATGACTATAGAAACCTCCAAATGGATAACCTAAAATATGAAGAAGTTGTTGGTTTGGGCATGTTTGGGTTGTAATTTGCCCAGAGACTTTGGCGAGAAATATGATATGAGCCCAAGAATCAATCCATTTGGTGATCTGGTTGGTGGTTTTAACAATCTTGAAAAATATGAGTTCGTCAATGGGAAGGATTAATTATTCCATATACTATGGAAAATAAACATTCATGTTCCAAACCAACCAGTGATGCTTTATGATTGGGCCAACTGGGTTTCCCATCTGGCCTGCCTTACACTGTTTCGAGATCCCAAAGATCAACCATCACTGAGATACCATGGAGATGTAGCCCCCAAAATCCCACCATCATGGTGTGTTTTTTGTTGGGTTCACCACATAGACTCCCAGAAATTTGCGATAAGTAGCTGCTTAGTGGTTTCAAACATGTTTTATGTTTCGTAATATATGGATAATTAATCATTTGTCCTTCCCATTGACGAACTCATATTTTTCAAGATGGTTAAAACCACCAACCAGGTAGCTATTGTAGCCGGCCATTTTTTTCTTTCCAGAGAGCCTGCGAGGCCAATGGGACCTTCAACCACTGGAACAGACAGCATCAGAGCACCATTCCTGTGACGCAGCAAAGCTGCCTGTCGTGAGGGCACGATGGGCCAAGGAAGTTGTTTATGTGAAAAATATCAATTGTTTGAAATTGGTAGATTCTTTCAATAGGGGCTTAACCTCTGGTAATTTGTCACATTTTATAGATGATTTGGCTTTTAATTATACATGTTAATTTCCCATAGTTATATATGCAAGAAATTACCAGAGGGTATATTGGGTTCCATTATAAGCTACAAAAGGATCGCTATCAACAATCATGGGAAAACCCGCCAGGTTCAGAATGGGGTGACACCAGTACTCAGGGCATCAGATCTGGGGGATATCCAAAGTTCGGAGTGAACCATAAAAGAAAGGCTGGAGAAAAGATGGTCAAGAATCAGCTACCAAAGGGTCACGACCCCACGAATGTGCAGCGGCTTAGAGACGGCTGGTTGTGTACAGAGAGTTGCTGAAGCTGTGCAGAAGGAGGGAAGGTAGACTGTAGCGTAGAGACCTGCAACTTAACGTGGATTCCAACTATGATACCCTATGGTACTCTAACATAGGTATGGAAACTCAGTATTTTTCAATGAATCATCTAGAAACGGATGGCAATCCACTGTTTCTATATGATTGTCCCAATCAAACCTCCATTGCAATGGAATTTCCCATGTCACGAAAGGTAGCTCCAGAGGGGCTACCTTGAGTTTTACTTTACGAAGTAAAGGGGAGGGCGGCCAGCCCCGTTACCTGATTCTTCAGGAGATTGCTAGTCATTTTAGTACCCCCCCCCCTCCACACCTCCCACGCACCCTAAGAGCAGACTCAAAACATTGTAATTTACAGTATTTTTGTTCTTTTCGGATCAAGAAACCACATTTTGCTACATGGTGAAACCTCCGTAAATACCAGTGTTTTTGCCAGGTGCTGGCCAAAAAACACTGTAAATACCGTGCTTTTTACTACCAGAGGCAAAAAACATCGTAAATACCGTGGTTTTGGGCTTCCGACCCGCCAAAAACATTGGTATTTACGGTGTTTTTTGCTCCGAGAGTTGCAAAAACACGCGAAAACACCACCGATTTGACGATTTTCGGCCACTACGGAACCGAGCAAAAACGCTGCAGGGGTAACACCAACACCAACCACAACAACACCAACAGCAACAGCAACAACAACAACGACGACAACAACAACAACAACACCAACACACAACGCACAACGCACAACGCACAACGCACAACACACAACGCACAACGCACAACGCACAACGCACAACGCACAACGCACAACACACAACACACAAAACACACAAAACACACACAACACACACACACAACACACACAACACACGCAACACACACACACACACACAACACACACAACACACGCAGCGCACACGCACAACACACATACAACACACACAACACACACAACACACACAACACACGCAACACACGCAACACACACAACACACACAACACACAAAACACACACACACACACAACACACACGCACACACAACACACACAACACACACAACACACACAACACAGACAACACACAACAACACACAACAACACACCACAACGCACAACAACACACCACAACACACAACAACACACAACAACCACAACAACCACAACAACCACAACAACTACAACTACAACAACAACGACAATGACAACAACAACAACAACAACAACAACAACAACACAACAACACAACAACACAACAACACAACAACACAACAACACAACAACACAACAACACACACACAACACACACACACACACACACAACGCACGCAACACACGCAACACACACAACACTCACAACACACACAACACACACACAACACACACGCACACACAACACACACAACACACACAACACACACAACACACAACAACACACCACAACACACAACAACACACAACAACACACGCAACACACAACAACACAACAACACAACAACAACACACAACAACACATAACAACACACAACAACACACAACAACACACAACAACACACACAACAACACACACAACAACACAAACACACACACAACACACACACACACAACACACACACAACACACAACACAACAACACACAACAACACACAACAACACACAACAACACACAACAACACACAACAACACACAACAACACACAACAACACACAACAACACACAACACACAACAACACACAACAACACACAACAACACACACAACAACACACAACAACACACAACAACACACAACAACACACAACAACACACAACAACACACAACAACACACAACAACACACAACAACACACAACAACACACAACAACACACAACAACACACAACAACACACAACAACACACAACAACAACAACAACAACAACAACAACAACAACAACAACAACACCATCAGCAGCAGCAGCAACAACAACAGCAACAACAACAACAACAACGACAACAACAGGAACACAAACAATACCAACACCAACAACACGACCAACAACACCAACACCACCAACAAACCCAACCACAACACAACAACACTAACAACACCAGAAACACTACCACCACCAACAACACCAACAACACCAATACCAACAACACCAACAACACCAACACCATCAGCAGCACCAACCACCAACACCAACCACCACAACCACCACCAACCCTAACCACATCGCCGAAGCCTTTCAGTGGCTTTTACCAGACTCCCCTTCATATTTTTGGAAAGAAAATGGCCGCATCGCTTTTACCAGAATCCACTTTATGTTTTTTTCCCTGCCCTTTCCCCTTCATTTTTTCTTCGGTTCCTTTCTTGCTTACCTACCTTTCGTGTTCCCCCTCTCAAGTTTCATTACTAGAGGCTCCGATCCTTGGAAAATCCAAGGATTCCAGTGATCGCAGCCCGGGATGAATGAGCTTTCAGTCACCTTGAAGTTTCCGGAAGGTTTGACTAAGCATGGTTGATAAATCTGATAGCCAGACGGTCCAAACCTAAGAATGGTTGATAGTCAAGGAATCTTTGGAGCCAAGGAATATCAACGAATTCTTGATCGCCAGAGGCGACCGGGATATTTTGTCCACAACATATCCCGGCAAGAGACCCCAAACACTGTGAGGGGAGTAAACATATCATGTATTATAATGTTGATGATGATGATGGTGATGATGACGGTGATGGTGGTGATGGTGATGGTGCTGGTGATCATGACGATGATGATGATGATGATGGTGGCGATGATGGTGATGATGGTGATGGTGATGGTGATGATGTTGGTGATGATGATGATGATGATGATGGTGATGATGATGGTGATGGTGGTGATGGTGATGGGGATGATGATGATGATGATGATGATGGTGGTGGCGATGATGGTGATGGTGATGATGATGATGGTGACGATGATGATGATGGCGATGATGGTGATGGTGGCGATGGTGGCGATGGTGATGATGATGATGATGATGATGATGATGGCGATGATGGCGATGATGGTGATGATGGTGATGATGGTGATGATGGTGATGATGATGATGGTGCTGATGGTGCTGATGCTGATGATGCTGATGATGCTGATGATGGTGATGATGTTGATGATGCTGATGATGGTGATGATGGTTATGATGGTGATGATGATGGTGATGATGATGATGATGGTGGTGGTAACGGACGCTTCTGATACCACCTCGATTGAACACCGGGCCTTAACACCTATGTTAGGAACCCTCAGTGTGGACGCGCTGTTTGGGGAAAAACCACTCCGAGGTTTGGACATCCCTGCGGAAACCACGCTGACGCTTGACGTCAGGAGCTTAGCTGGGTTGCTGCTGTTGATTTCCCAGGAGATGACCGGAGTGGAGCTTGGTGGTTTGATTTTTATTTGGAACAATTATAGGAATATACCCCATGGCTAGCCCCCTATGAAGTGGACATCCTTTGCATCTATCAAATTGGATTCCGCGCGCCACTTCAAAACCGACCATAAGGGGATAAAACCGTGTTTGGGCATAATCAACACTTGACTTATCCAAAACTTAAGTCGTCAAAACTGGTGATTGATATGACCAGCCAGCAATTAAGAATTGGTGGCTGACTTACAGAAACTGTTTCGTTCAACAACCGTCGCCCAGGTGTCGGGTGGTCTGCTGACCAATGTGCTGGTCTACACCAGGCAACAAAAAATCCCGGGAAGATACTGTGGGGGAAATGTGAGCCTGCGGTTGTGCATGGTTCTTGACATGTGCTTGTTGCGGGTGATGGAGTTCAGAATAGGCTTTGAAATTCAGATTTGTCAACAGTTTTTGAACAGAAGATTCTGAAAGCAATCCTTCAAAATTTATGAAATGGAATGCTGCTGTGTTCGGGACCTCCAAGATTGGTAGCAAGACTTTTCATAGCAAGTTAACGCTAGGTAAACAAACACGTACAATGAGACATTGCATGGTTTAGTGGCTGTCAAAACCCACATTATCACACACTTGTTCTTGAACCAGTGAATCCCATGTCTCTAGGTATTCCTAAGTATTATCCTGTAGGTATTCCTAGTGAATCCCAGTTTATCCTAGGTATTCCTAAGCATTCCTATGCTGGTCCCTCCATCCTCCCGTCGACCCTCGACTCAGAGGTCCACCTTGGTGGAGCAAAGTACACCCAGCAGCCACGTCATCGTGGACGAGTTCGCCAGCGTCTCCAACGTCCTCTTCACAGCCACTCGTTTCGGTGGAATGAGTCATTGGTTTACGGGAAAATTGGAACCGGAAACCCCCATTTACTGGTAAAAAAATATGATTTTCTGTAGATTTTCCCTTAAACCAATCCAATGAATGGGTGGATCGTTGGTGGGACCCGTTGGGAGTTAGCCAACAAAAACTGGTTGATGGGGTTTGGAGAAGATGGGAAAACCTGATCAAGTATGTCAAATCAATTCTGGTTCATGTTGATGGTTATATCGCATTTTTGGACACACCCAAATGGTGGTTGATTGATGTTGACTGTTAGGCAATTGTCATGGGATTATGATTCATCTCCTAGTGTTCCATGAGCTCCTTGATAGCTGGCTTGAACCGTTCGCCTCACCAAGTTGTCAAATTGCCATGGCAGATTCTTGAGCCCAAAATTCGATGGTGTAGTCATAGAAATGACACATGCTGTTGGGTTCACTATAGGGCAGGGGTGAAATCCCTCCCTTTGCTGTTCCAATCCCCAGCCATCTCTCAACTTGAAATCCCCTGGGCTTAGCTGCTGAAATCTCCTTTCTTCTCACATGATTTTCACATTTTTCACCCTGGGCCCACAGTTCCTGGGCTTAGCAGAGCTGAACAAATCCCAAGGATTTAGACCTAGACCCTGCAGAGCTGGGGGGTGTGGTGTCATGGGCCCCTCCACCGCTGCAGCTGGTGCCTTGGCGGCTTCTGGCGATTGGAAACTCACCGAAAAAAGATGGTTCGCAAAATGTGACAGTCAAAAAGAACAGAATCTGATAATAGTGAAATGCATGTTGAATGTCCTAAACATGTTTTTTTTTTAACAAGCATATAGTTACTATATAGTTTCTTGACATCAGTTGAACACCCAGAGTTTGTTGATCTTTTCAGTTTCCCAGGTGCAGAGCGTCCATCTCTACCTGGCTGACTCCGCGGATGGCCGCGGATATCGCTCCCAAGTGGAGCAGGGCGTCATCGCATCTCGCTGGAGCGAAGCGTTTATGATGGACCGTTAAAAAATGGTGGTTTTATGGTGTTTTTATTCGGGTTTTTATCATGTTTTATAGGGAGTTATGATGGATTTATGCCATGAAGATCCATCAACAATTGTGAGTTAGCTGAAAACATGAATATGTAAACGATGAATTCCTTTTATTTGGGATATTTGGGTTAGTCCATGTTCATGGGGTTAATTCCCATTTGCAATGGTCATGGGAACATTACGATGAAGAACATGATGACAAGGCATTAACAACTAGGGGAGTACCAACCCCTAGTCTTGGCCAAATCTGTTGAAGCGCAAGGAACTTGGGACACAGTTCGGACTGTGCCGAAATTGATGTCACCAGGACTTGGGAATCTATTGGGAGTACATACTATTATATAAATCAGTGATATATTCATATTTATTTAATTTTATTTACATTATTAATTATTACATTATAATACAGCATACATTATATACAATTTACATACACGTGTTTTTTGGCAGGTCCCTAGGATGAAGTCCACGATTGGGTCGACCTCCCCCAAGGCCAATGACACCGACCTGGACCTTCTCTACGACACACAGAAGGAGAACTTCACCCACCTGGTGGTCTATACCAGGTGGAGCTGGGTCGGGCTGTGGTACCTGGCAGATTTTCTGAGGCTTTCCGAACTCGGGACCACTAGACATTTGGGACTTCCCTGTTTTGGTGGATTTGTTGTTCAAATTCTACCTTAGAAGTGCCGGTGGACATTACCGTATTACCTTCAGCAAACCCTAGTCTTATGAAATTCCCATAAATAGACACAAATTCTATCTTTTTTTTGGGGGGGCGTGATGTTTTTTATGTTGGGACCCTGGTTATGCCAAACATCAACGTTGTACGCCCAGGTCTAGTCTGGTAGAGCAGACCACACCGGTGGCACGGTCGTTGTCGGATGTCGCGGCCATGGCAGCGTGATGAAATATGTGTGGGGCGCAAGTTGTCTGGATGTTTCTCACAAGCAACCATTTATATTACATGCATACATATGTATATAGCCATGTATATTATGATGATTTCAACCATGATTTAGCCAAGGAGACATGGAGATCCTGAATGTTTTAAAACATGATTCGACCAAGTAACATGGATATTTTCCCAATAATCGACATCACCTGCAAAATATAGGATCGCTATTGTTGCAGCAAGGATCAACCCTCAAATTGAAATTAGTTACACAATTGTTCTTAACAATGGTATTTCTCTGAATATCATCACAGCTCCTGCTTCTGATTAGGGTGCCCAGATGCCATTGCCAGCCGTATTCCATTGCAGGGGTCTTGGTTGGTCAGGTGCCTATAGTTGCACTTTTGATCATTGGTATTGGTTTCCCATTACCATTTCTTGTTCCTACTCTTTTGTGGTTCTTTATAGTCCTACTCTTGTTGGCTTTATCATGTTAGGTATCGACTGAACCCTTTACCCATTGTTGATTGTTCAGTACTTTTTCGTTGCTGAAATCACCCTCAGTTTTGGACTCTAAATCCCCATTTTCGTCCGTGAACTACCCCACAAAGAACTGGAAAAAACCCTGCAACCCGCTGTAAGGACCCCAGTTTTGCGGGTGAAGTATGTCCCTCCCAACAAAAATAACGACTGCGTCAATTTTGATAGGTCAACCATCACCATATTATCCTATGCGTTTGTTTGAACATGGGGTGCCTCAAAATCCATGGTTTACACTGATTTCCCCTATTCCCATTGTGCCAATGTTGGAGTACTTGGCATTTTTGAAGAAACCAAATAGTCTGCATTCATGGGTTAAATCTGATGGACATGTTCCATTTTTGCCAGTGAAATCCTCATGGCTTCACCATTTTCTATGGGAAAACTCCCACGCCGAGGTCTCCAACGTCAGCTTTTTGGACTACGACTTGGACCTGGGAGAGCTGGGAGGTCCCATTTCGTGGGACGGCAGCGATGTGGCGGAGCCTTGGCAGAGGAGGTGTCCAAAGTCAAATCATCCATTTTTGATGAGATGTTTTTTAGGATATTCCATTATAATTATCCAATTGGGGGTACCACCCATTGATTGAAATGCCAAACATTAAGCCATATATTAGTATTGAAACCTGCGGTGATTTTGGGATCTTCATGGATTTTCCATTTTCAGAAACCACCAAATGATGAACAAAAAAGCTGAATATAGTGACTAAATATAGATGACATATCGATTTAAGTGGTGCCACTGAGACAGTGGGTCATTGTCTCGCGTGTCATTGCAAGCGAGATGCGGGCACATTCTACTGCAGAAAGAAAACAGGCCTGCCTCGTAGGGAGCACACGAAGTGAGAGGAGAGCTGCAACATGGATTTACCACGCGGTCGAACGCTTGTGAATACTGACTCAAGAAGTGGCAGCACAACGTAAGGCAGCAGTAGAAAAAACGCAACGGGAGGAAGAAGCGGCACACTTGGACAAATGGGCAATCAACACTCAGGGCTTTTCAGACTTCAACCAGTCAACCACGCAACAGCACCAGGTCTTCGTTTTCTGCAAAGGTATCACATTGTTGATAAACAAATGCTGGTTTTTCGATGAATATAACGACATATAGATGACAGATAGTGACTTTAGTCGAGGGGATATCATGGGGATTTCGGAGTTTTAGCTTTATTAGTTGCACTTGTAAGATTTAGCTTGTTTATTTGTTTTGTTTTCAATTGAGAGTTTTGGAACTCGCTGAATCATTTGAATCAGTTGTTTACCCCTATCAATATAGCCATATATAGCCATTTGGAAGGTAATTACGCACTTTAAGGCGTAAGACGGTTTGCAGGTCAAGGTTTTTGATTTGACTCATAGCCATGTCCCACGATCTCCTGAAACTAAACATCAAAAGATGTCAAGATTGAGGATTTGGTTTACATAGAAAAACTGATTTCCCTTTGGCATGTTTATTTTGTTTACATAGCTATTAAACAAATCATCAAATCTCCATGTTCAATAAGTATATCATCTATGAATGGGCCAGTTTCCATCGCTATGTTTGATTACCAAAGGTATGAGGATTATGACAATAAACATACGACATTTTTTTTGACAATAATCATAGTGAGGAATTTGACAATCATGTCCAACATCTATAGGTTCTATGGATTCAGATCACTAATTTATGTCCGAGTGATTGGTGGGAAATATGGATCAACAGGCCAACAGTAACTAGAATAGCCATACATTCTATGGGGTGATCATGAGGATTTTGTACGGGACATGCTAATGTCCTTATAGATATGGATAGATAATGGCGATCTTATGGGGTGATTTGGCACAGATTCTCAGATGTGATCGGGCTTGATGCTGTCAAATGTGATGGGCTGTGCTGCTTCAAGAATTGGTTACTTGGACAAAACATCTTAAACAAGGCGACTATACCTCTCGAAGAATCAACACTGAGATGAAATTATGTTTTGTCATTGTCCAGCTTGCATTCGATCTACTTTGGGACTCTCAACTGTGTGCACGGTTTAAGCTCAATATTATTGCTCCCCCACCAATTGGTCCATTGTTTTGACTTTTCATATCAAACATGACGAGATTTACACATAGTCTGTATATTATATATATGCGTATATAACATATGTAAATCCATTTTATAGCATACTTTTTATATGCGTTTTTGAATGTGTGTAGATATGTTTTTTCAATGTGTGTCAATATTGTGTCTGGTAATTTGACGCTATCGAAAGAACACCGGTTTAGGTTTGATATGTAAGTCATCATAAATCGTCGAACTAAATAGGCACTCTACACCATAACTATATAACAAATTACACGGGGTTGTTCCATGTTTTCCTGTAAGGGGATATTCCATCATATGTTCATAATAACCCATATAAATCCATATGATGATTAATATATATTTAATATCACCTATAATCCATCCATATAACAATTATGACCCAGGAACCCCTGAACATTTGGATGTATTATAGGGGATATGATCCATAACTATCTCCATTTGTCATGAATGGGGTTTATCTCATGTACTCGTGAAGAATTGGATTTGTCCCCTGGATCATTTGGGTTATCTCGAATTTGTCCTCCAGTCGTCCTCAGGAAGTGACAAGCTACGTGGTCTATGTGGCCCGCGCGGCACCAGTCACTTGCCTATTACACATGGTGATTTTCCATGTCTATATTAACTTACCAGTGGCTAGGGGGTTCAACCCGTATACTGGGGTGGGATCACGGCGTTTTTTTTCCATGGCTCAAATGTTTAGCCAATGGCCTATAAACCGTACAATTGTCATGCTAAATTATACCATGACCTATGCTACTATACCTCTATGTATGTATATTATATTGATAATTATATATATATGAAACACATATATTTTTCTTGCAGTTGTTCCATGCTGTTTTATTTTCCCTACACTTCATTCTTCATACTGTTTACAGGTCTTATACCGGTTTGATCTTCAGGTATTTGCATCAACAAGTTCATGTTTTACCTAGACCCGCCAAAGGTGTTTTACCCCATAAATTTGGTACTTTCCTTTTTTTTAATGGTATCTGGAGGGTCGAGGTATGTCCCACAATGGAAATAGGATGATGAATCAGTATATTTTCACCAGATTCATTTATTCTTAGCCATTAAGAAAATTTAAGAAACAGTGTTTGAGTAAACAATGAATGGCCATTATTAATCACTGGTTGGTGGTTTGGAACATGAATTTTATCGTTCCATATATTTACCACTATTAACCACTATTACTATTATTAATTAATCACTATTAACCATTATTAATTAATCACTATTAATAGACATTATTAATCGCTATCAACCACTATTCAGCACTCATTTGCCCCCACTGATCCCCAGGTCGTGGGTGAGGCGCGTTTCTGCCAACAGCCCTGGGAGTCTTCCCGTGCCACCACAGCAGTGGTGGCGATGCCCTCGGAGTTCCTGGTGAGCGATGAAGGTGGGATCCTTGTGGACATCCCCATGAAAGGTCATAGTTGAACAGGGCTATATGATTATTTATATATAATAATATATATATAATCATATATATATATATTGTGAATCCACTGAATAATGTTACCCCAAAATTGGTTGGAATGTTCCCTGACTTTCCTATCAACTGTGCACACCTGAGAAACCCCGTTTCCCTTCCTGATCACCCTGTGATGTCCTCCCGCCCTCCCGTCTGGATGAGCGGCACAGCGGCGCGGCGAGTTGCCATGCTTGATGTGGCATCAGATGGAACAAGAGACATCACTCATGGACATGTGGTTCATAAGTGGTTGGAATATTAACACTCATCTAAAACCAAAAGAAAACAACAAAAAAAAACAAAGAAAACCAAAAACAACACAAATCAGACAACAATCAACACGGAAGCACCAACAGCACAGATCAATCAGGAATAGACTCATTTCCAACCGAACCCTGCTCCGGAGTTTTGTCTCGGTCACTGACCCACTTGAGTCTGGATCGCCGGTCAGCTCTCTCTTTTAGAACCTGTTCCTCATCAAAAAGCGAATACCTGCCCACCTCCAGTGCCTTTCGAAGCACTTCACCATCCATGCTTTTGGTAAGACAGTCTGCAAGCATTGCTTTGCTATTAACCCAGCGTAACCGGCAATTCTCTTCCAGTCTTTCCCTGATCAAGAGACATTCTAAAGTGGTCCTATGTTCAGCACAAGACGGTGTTGAGGTTTTAGTTGAAAGGTCATATACCGACTTACAGTCTGTAGCAACTACGGCCTGTGGAGCCATTGCCAAAACTTTATTTGGATCGGACCAGTCTGTCTCTGGATTTTTCATGAGTTCCCAGAAGATTCTGATCCAGCTCAGGCGGTCAAGTGCAGAACCAAGAGCTACAGCTTCAGCACTTAAAGTGCTGCGAACAACACGAGGGATCTTCCTTGATGACCATGCCATTGGACATATCACCGTCCGACAGTTTGCAACCAGTTTGCCATCAGTAGCAAAAATCAATGTCCCTTGACGTGAAGGATTCCCCTTTGTTGACTCAAAAGAAGCATCAGAAAATGCACAAAATGTTACATCGGACTCTTTGATCGGCACAATCATCAGGGAAACAGCCTTGGTTTTTGCTTCGTATAGCACTCGATTGGCGCTAATTAAATGTTCGATCCTTCCATGAGGAATTGCTGCCTGAAGTTCCCCTACCTTGGCCGCAAGGTCTGGGCGAGTGTGTACGGCAGAGTATTGGAGGGATCCACAGATCTGTCGAAGCATTTGAACTTCAGCGGCTGTCAGCGACGACTTGGGATCAACACGTCGACTTCTTGGAATTTCGATTGGGGAGATTTTCTGAATATAAGATTTCTGTTCAAGTTCAATGGACCCATCATCCCATTGAAAATAGTGAACACCACAAAATTCAAATTCACCCTCATTGTAGGCTCCAAAGCTATAGATCTCCCGGAGTTTTCCAATGACCCTCTTAAAGTATTGATCTCCCCCACCGATCCCATCGTCCACGTGGATGCCCAAGCATCCGTGAACCCGTACTTTCCCTTGGGGATCTTTTGATACCAGGCTAAACACACAGCCATCCAGCGGATGAGCTACAAAACCCAGGGATTCCAGCGTTTTGCGGAGGGTTCGATACCACAAAATTGGTGCATCGGCTCGGCCATATGCTCCTCCGATCAGCTGACATTGATCTTCGGATTTCATGCCAATGGCCTGACGCAATTCAGCTGGTGCGTGCAAGCCAAGCTGTCGACCATCGCCAGCTCCCTTTAGGAATGCAGTAGAAATGTCAAAATTGATGAGTCGCCAACCCCGGCTAGACACCTGCTGGAGTATCATCTGCTTTCCATCCTTTGACAACGTTGGAGCATCGGCTGCTATGGTTGACAATTGTGGGTCTTCGAAGCCTAATACCACCAAACGGGCTTTAGCCCTCTTCTCTGATAGTCCAGGGGCTGGAGGCTTCCAAGTTAGAATCCAGCGACACCTCATGATCTGGCTTTCATGGAGAGTCCCCTTAGCTACACGCCTCACTGTCCCATGGTCTACCCATGCCCGGATCTCTTTGTCCTTGGCTGCCTGGAAGAGTCTTTGTTCCGGCTCACTTAAAGATTTCCACTGAACTTCTACCCGCTGTTTTCGGGCACCTGTTGCCAGATTGGCCCATTCAAGAATCTCCGGGCTTTCACAAAAGCTAATCTCCTCTACATCATGTGTTGGGCCATTATGGAATCCTATCTCCCAAAATCCCTCTGTGGTTGCCGGGTCTCCCAAATCATCCCCAAACAAACCGTCATCATCATCATCAGGTATGGGAATTTCCTCGGGGACTATAGGTTTCTCCTCCTCTACAACATCCTCGGCAATTGATGGGGATGGGGAGATTGATGGTGAGCACTCGGAAGGAAAACGCTCTCCGTCAGGTTGACTTGGCATGTCACTTTGGACCACGCCTGCACTCGGTGGCTCATTTGTTCCTTCTCCGTCCAAATCTTGTTCTTCGGGGATTCCCTCTAGATGGAGATAGTTCTTACACCCACTTCGAATCTTTTCGGGGACAATCTTTCCGCTTGAGTCACGAGGCAGGAGACAATGTTCACGAAGTGACGCCGGACGCAAGTGCTGTGGGCTGGCAATGACGAGATATCCCCCATGGCTAATCCAAACAACTCGAGAGCCCTCAATGGTTATAATCTGACCCGGCCCATGCCAACGGCCACGTTCCCCCTTAAGGTTACCCCGGTTTTGACGCCAATACAGTACCCAGTCACCATTAGCATACCCATCAGGATCTTCACGGGGACGTCTCAGCAAAGCTCTGCGGAGAGCCTGATTGTTGTCCGCAGCCAGAAATGCCTTCCGGGCGAGCTCTCTTTTGCGCAGGCTCTCTCGGAAATTGATGCCCTCTGGTGAATCAGATTCTGCCAGGCTATGTGCTATTGCTGAACTGTCCGAAACCAAAGATGCTGGGAGTGCACGTGCTTTACCCAGTACGGCCTGTTCTGGGGAGTATCCAGCCACATTACTCAATGAGTTCTTGGCAGAAAAGACATGTCGCAGGCATCGACGGAAATCCTCTTGCGAGGAAATTTGCTCCTCAGCATCCATTGCCGTGAGCATTTGTTTGATGATACGGCCGTGTGCTTCTACTCGGCCAATTTGCCAATGGCTTTCTCCTGCTGCAACATTCAAGCGGATCCCTTCCTTTTGAAGGAATTCATGCCATCGGTCATTAAGGTACTCTCCTGCTAAGATGAGCTCTTTTTGTTATCTTAGGTTAGTTAAGGTTAGAAGAACTTATAATAGGTTATCTTAGGTTAGCCAAAGAGCACGGATAACAATGGATAACAGTTTTTTATAACCTAAGGTAACCTAAGATAACCTAAACTAAGTTTTTTTGGTTGTTATTCGTTGCGTTTCTAATATTCAACACGTTTTTTGAGTTTTTCTTGTTTTTTTGTCTTACTCAGCACATTTCCTTGCTATTTGGCACCTTTTTTGCTCGAAATTTCGAATTTTGCGTTTCGCCTTTCTGTACAGATTTGATGGATCATACCTGAGCTATCTTCAGCAGCTTTTCGTGTATCTTACGGTTCCGGATCCGAACTGTCTTCCAAGCCTTGTTCACGGAGACCCAGGAATGGCCTGGGGTCTCGCGCTCTAGCAGCTTCATTTTCCTGCCGTCTGCGCTCTTTGTTGAGGACATAGCCTCGCCAAGCACGATATGCCAGAGATATTCTCGTGGCGTTGAACAAGGCACGGCTGGCGTTTGCCAAAGCACAGATGTCTCGCCACCAGGGCAGACATGGGTCGCCTGGATCTTCTAAGACAGCTCCAGCAACTTGCGCCAGCATGGTAAGCTAAAGATGGCTGCGGAGAAAAGAACCTGTAAAGGTTTCAGAAAGATAAGATAGGAGAAAAAAAACAGAGGCTGCTTGCACCGGATACAATGAGTCTTTTTGTTTTTACGTGATTGTGATGACGATGCTTCCAGACGCCAATAGGTGGGAATGAACCAAGGCGCATTCAATGCAACTAATTGGTTTTGGTGAGACGAGGTCCATAAAATCACATTGCCTGTCTTTTGTGTAGTCATCGAATACACATCACCCAGCGCACATGGTCCCTTCTGGGTCTGCACCCATTTGACTGGAACGAGTAGCATGCTTGCTTCGACGAAGCAAAGCGGGGTCAGAACTCGGACTGGAAAGCAACCGTGCTGCAAGATATCTGGAGATACCACCTGGAAGCCAAAGCGATACGATTTCATCTCGTCTAGTTGAATGAGATTGAGCCTCGCAGTGATGCATCGATCAACTGCTGAGAGGTTGTTGCCTCTGGCTTCGATCTCAGCCTTGGCTAAGCGATGCTTTCTTTCCAACGCCACGCAATCAAAGAGTTGATGTCGTTTCCAGTAATCCTCGATCACATGGAGACGAAAATGATGCTTTGGCTTGCAACATTCTTCGGTGTAGGCCGCAACGAAGGCCAGCATGTGCTTCTCTTGTATGGATTGCAGAGTCGCTAATCCACGGCTTGTGCCAGCATGCTTGCATATATTTATATGCTTCAATTCTTCGCAAAGTGCGTGGAAGCTAGAAAGCTCGGCGCTCAAGGCTTCTTTGATGTGGCCAGGCAATCGGGTTTGCAGGGTCCAATGGATCAAAGGCCATAAGCCCAATTGCGTGCTTGCGTTCGCTTTCCATGTCTCTTCTGAAAAGAATCGATCGGACAATGCTGTTACATTGGGTGGATGCAGCGATGTAAACGACTTGGAGCAGTCGGAGACTGCAGCTGCCAGACTTGACAATGGATAATTGTTGTGCTTCAATCTTCCTACGAGCAATGTCATTTCGGTTCCCAAGATTCCTTGCGAGAAATAACAATGCAAAGGGTCAAACAAGAAGCAGCTCGGCGGCAGCGATGTCCGCAGGTTCGGTTCCAACTGCAAGTTGCCAGGCGCTAGAGTCCATCCAATGCTTCTCTGCAGTTCCGCGAACCGTTGCTTACTCACATTGGGTTGTTGTTCTTCCAAGTAAGAAAGTAGTTCCCAGATATCTTCATCTGTGCTTTGGTGTAAGCCAGCTAGAGATGGATGCGCGATGGAAAAGAATCCATCAGGCATCATTTCTTCACCCAGCTGCTTGCTGCATTGCTTGGATAGAATGGTTGGACACCTATAGCATGGTTTGCGACCGCTGGCGCCTTTGCAGGCCAGCATAGAGTGCAAAGCGCTTTCATCTCCAATGATGTTGCAGATTTGGTAGGTAACCAAAATCTTTTTGTCTAGAAGTTCCAAAAGATGAGGCCCGCATCTCCTCTGTGTTTCCAAGAGAATCGCTCTCAGCACGGCGGGCATTCCACCAGAAATATCACGTAACTTTCTTTGTCGGATAGCAGTCACGATCCCCAAGCTTTGTTCGCTCTGGCTGGCATGTCTGCAAAGAGGCATGATGTAAAACATCGAAATTTTGCGACTAGCGTCTGGTGCCAAGGGATTTCCTGGAGTGATCTCATCGCTATACAAAATACATCGAATGATGTTATCTTCCAGTGCTGCTTCCAATACGCTGGCAAAATCAGGCGCTGCCTGAGCCATACTCTGGAATAAGCAGTGAAGATCAACGCAATGCAGCGCATGCGTCGTATCTGATTCGACGCATGGAAGTTGCACTGTGTAACATTTTTCTCTCTGATATTTATTCGTAGCTTCCACTATGCTATGTCTGATTTTGTGCTTCAGTTTCTGTTCGTCCTTCTCATATCCTTGCTGCACTAGCAGCTTGGCTGCTTGTCCAGCATTTGTACCTCGAACTGTGAAGTTTTTTTTCCCATCTAAGCTTTTCCTGTGAGCCAAAATAGAATGTTCGCTATATGAAGCAAAGTATGCATTCATAGATAAAGAAAGTTTATATATACATATATATATATATATACATATATATATATATAGAGCTTCGAACATGGAATGTATTTGCATATATAATATATACGTACAATGTAATTATACATCTTTTCAAGGCCTTGCAACCTTTGCTCACATGCCCGGGTCGCAGCATCTGCAAAACTAGGATCTCGGCTTCCAGATTCAGATGTACACACCTCTTGGTGATTTGGATCTGACCATGGATACCCCAAAAGGATCCGCTCATTCTCTTCGAGAGTTGGACTTAGCTGGTGGCCTTGCGCTTGTTGGGTCGCATCTGCTTCACCATAGCTTGAAAGTTCTTCACTTTCACCTTGACCGATTTGTCATCCAAGTGGATGGAGTTCAGCAGCACTTGCTTGCTGTTGCGATTATACTTTGCGATGGTATCATTGGCATAGCTGTGTGCTTCGTTCAGTTCCTTCCACATGTCCTTGGCAGCATTCCAACCAGCTTCGTGCTTATTCTCTGCCTCAGCCATGATCTCGCGATACTGAATCATGCATGGCTGCAAGGTTGCCAGCACTTTGGTTGCCGCGCTGCACAGCTTGCCATTGCTCTTCTCCAACTTGGCTTCGAACTTGGCTTGTTGGGCTGGCGTCAACTTCTTATCAGCAGGCGGCTTGGCAGGAGCACTGCTTGCAGCAGCGGCGACACCATGTTCCACCGAGCCTGATGCCATGCGCTCTTCACTGAGAGCCTTAGTATGCGAATCATCCGTGTACTCCAAAGAAACACGAAAAGTTTCTCCCAGAATTGGATGCGTCCTACGATCCTCAGCTGGGGTCTTCAAACGAATCGCTTCGGCATCGTACCCTTGCGCCTCGTACCAGCTCAAGGGCTGATAGCAACCCTTCGAACCCTGAGTTGCATGCTGCGTGGCCACAGCTTTCAACTTGGAGTTGTACAGGGTGACCAAACTTTTCTGAGACGCTCCGGCTGCCTGCTGCCAGAACTGCGTCTGCTCTTCAGCAGACAGGGACCTGAACCCCTCGGCTCGAAGTCCACCTTCCAAAGCTCGGCTCAAGGCAGCAGTAGCTGTGTTGCAAGCAGAGCACAACCATTTTTTACCTTTGCGCAAGCAATCTGCGATATCCTTGGAAATATCACACTTGTGACAGATGACGAAGACAGGCTCATCATCCTGAGGTTCCTGTTTGACCTCATTTTCTTCCTGAGGATCTTTGTCGTCAGCTGCTTCAGCCTGTGGACCATCATCTTTCTTTGGAGATGCTTTTGGTGAGATCGAAGGTTCAACCTTGGAATCGTCACCATTGGGGTTTGGATCCTGAGACTCAGTCAACGTTTCCTGAGTTTCAGCGCCATGCATCTCAGACACCTTTGCAACGAACGCCTCAGCCATGAGATCGACTAAGTTGGATCTACCAGCTCTATCGAAAATTGGATCTCAAAATTGCTACGGATTCGAATGAATTGTGTTGTCAAAAATAATTTTTATTACTAAAAATGTTATCCAAAGAGATTTTGGATAACAAAAAAAATGTTATCCAAGAACGGTTTGGATAACAAAAAATTGCATTTTTGATTCGAAAATTAGAAAATACTTTAAAAACATATATATGTTTATTAAACAAATAAAAAACATATTTTTTTATCCAGAAAGGTTTTGGATAACATTTTTTTTGTTATCCAATGTGGTTTTTTGTTATCTAAATTTGTGTTGGATAACAATTTTTTGTATTCAAATTTATTATTTGAAATATAAAAACCACCGAATCATTTTCTGCGAACTCTAATTTCGTTTGTTGAATTGATCTGTACATTTCTTTCTGCTTCAGATTTTATCTAATCTGATCTAATCTAAATCTTTTGAGATGATTATTACATCTGAAGTTAACTCTTGTTTCTTGAGCGTAGAGGACAGGTTCTGCATAGCAGTTCTGAGATCATCTTGTGCGTCCATGGTTCTTTCAACCTTGGTAAGCTGACGATCTATCGAGCCCTTCAGGAGGCTGCACGGCAAAGCGTGGAACACTCCTAAATCCTTTCCTTTGAACTTCAAGCGGACACCACCAGGGTTATGCGCTAGCCTTGAGTGTTGCCATGGGTGTTTGTGGTGCTTTGCCATCTTGATGCAAAAAACTGCAGACATATCTTGATGTTTCTGTTTCTCCAATCATAATTATTTATTTACATATATTTAAATATGTTTTATATATATATATATTCTATATTTAAAAAAAAGGTGTTTTAAATATTCATATTGATAAAAACAAATAATATATTATAATAATATTTGAATAATTAATTCATAAAGAAAATAATATATATATATATATTTATTTATATTTATATTTTTTTTCAAATTATCCTGCTGTCAGTGCCCTGTTCGCGCTAGCAAACACTTCGGAAGGCTAGTCCTAGTTGGCGCTGCCTTTCCTCAGTAGATTGGCCGTGGCTTGGAAAAGATCTGCCAGTTCACTGCCTTGGCCTCGGCTGGAGGACGATGCCCCCTGCGTCGGATAGATGGATCCTCCAGATCCAGATGGAGGTCGTTCTCGCAAAGAGATTTGACTCCTGCGATCATCTTCATTCCGGCGCTGCCCCGCCGACACCATGGAAGCCGAAGGACCCAGGCTACCCACTTGAGATGGACTACGACTGCGCTGATCTCCATGATCACGGTCAACCATCTCCTTCTTTACAGGGTGCTTACTGGACAGATGCCGCTGCAAGTCTTCATCCGCATCAAACCACTTCGGGCAAATGGGGCACTTGAAGGCTTGCTTCAGATTCTCAAGAACAGGCTTCTCTGCATTTGTTTTCTTCTGATATGCAATGCAAGTCAAGTTGGTCTTGTAGTGCTGGTGGAAGCCACGCTTGTGCACCCACCGCCAACAGGTGGGGCATTGCACCCACTTTGCGTCCAAGGTCTCGTCCTCCTCCTGGTGTGACTTCGGCTTCTGTTCCGGAGTTCGAGGTTGTTCTTTTCCCTTGGAGCCTTGGACGATCGAGAAGTTCCTGGCTTGTCGTCATGTTTACTTTTCTTTTCCTTCCGATCTTTGTGCTTCTTGTCAGACTTTTCACTCTTTTCTTTTTTTTCCTTCTTGGCTTTCTTGTCCACCTTCTGCGCTGGTTTCTTTTCACGGCTTCGAGCACGGCTAACAGGCTTACTATCAGCTGGACTTGGCGGTGGGCTGAAGTCAGCTTTGCTGTGTGCAGGGCTGTCAGGTTTTCCATCATCTGCCTTTGCCGCCGGACTAGTTTCAGAGCTACTGCGATCACCTTTCTCCTTAGATGATGCAGATTCACTGCTCGAAGAAGGTTTCTTCTTCGGTTTTGGCATCTCGGCGGGCTCAGGCGCAGAGAGCTTAGTCACCATGGAGGATCCCTCACGTGGCGAAGGACGATACTCCCTGTGCGGGTAACCGTAACCCCACTGCGGCCACGCTGAACCGTAGTGCCAGTTGTGCCACTGCCAATACGGGTCGTATGGCTGCATAGTGGCAGCAGCTACCAACTTAAGCCGAAAAATAGCGTCGATGTGACATATTTGACCCAATGGAATATCATTATGTGAGTGCACATACATCACATAGTACAAAGTGTGCGATACGAAAAGTATTATTGCGACCAGAATGCATCGACAATAGAGAGTGCAAAGATCACATCAATACATAATATTATATTATTTTATACATGATATTTTTCAATTTTCCCGTTACGAAATTGATTTTGCTTGTGATATCCTAAGTAGCAGGCAGCACAGAAAACACACACTGGCGACCACGAGGGGCCACCAGGCATGTGTATCATATTCCCTGGCTGAGCACATGCTAGTGACCACGAGGGGCCACTAGACATGTGACGCATTCCTTGGCAAAGCACATGCTAATGACCACGAAGGGCCACTAAACATGTTGTGCAAAATCGCAGAGCACATGCTGGTGACCACGAGGGGCCACCAGACATGTGATGCATTCCAATGCAGAGCACATGCTGGTGACCACGAGGGGCCACCAGACATGTGATGCGTTCCATTGCAGAGCGCATGCTGATGACCACGAGGGGTCACCAGACATGCGATGCTCGCATGAGTTCCACAAAGTAATTTTATTGTACCGTTCAAAATCTGTTCATCTCATTGCGATATCGATAGCACGAAGGTGTGCACCCTTTGCGATTTCTGCATTTGGAGCAACCGTTCAAATAATTGCTCTGCCGATATTTGCCAGAAACCAAGACACGGTTTTTCGCATCAAGAATATCTGGGCACTCAATCTTTCCCGCAGGACGCTTGCACAACGCCTTCGATATCTTTTTTTATTTGATTTCACGGCCGCAGCTGGACGTTTCAGTCCAGGTTTCGCTGCATCAGACTCAGTCTTACTTGCCATCTTGCTTGCCGGACGCTTCATTCCTTTGCTTTTCGGTGAGGCACTAGCATTTAGCTTTCTTTCATCCATGGCAGCTTGCAAAGCCAGGCTCTGTTGCAGACTAGCAGCATCTGCCTTGGCTGAGCTTGAAGTATGTGTCGCAGACGCCTCCTGATTTTCTGGCTTTCCAGCTATTGATTCAAATGCACCCAGCACACTGCGGGGTGCTGTGTCTAAAACTCCAGAAGCAAGCTGCTGGTTTTTGTCTTTGACATCTTCAATTGCCAGCAGTTCTTTCTTTCGTGGACTTGTCAGCAGCTGGATCTTCGCTTGAGTCGGCTCACCCGCACGGTTTTGGGCTACAATATGCATGGCTGATTTCATCACATCTCCCATCATCTGCCAAGGATTGCTATCCCCACTAGAACATGCTGAACCACCGGCGCCAGTAGGGTGATCACGATACATTGAACCTAAAGCTTTGCTAGACTTTCGCATTTGAACACGACCCGCATGATATGCTAACATCTCATTCGAAATTGGTGGCTGCGCCATGGGCTGCTCCACACCCAGTCCTTCGTGCAGCCAGAGACGGTTACACAGCTCGGGTGCGGCTGGTAATATCGGCATCCAAGGCGGCTTAGACATTGGCGTCTTTGCGGATGCAATGATACTCTTCAACAACTTCTTCATACTCAAAAACATACGGTGCAAATCTTCTGGCTGGTCTTTGGAGTGATCTGCCTTGCTCACTGCAAGCACAAAGGCAGTCAGCTTCAACGTCGATTGTTCGCTAGGATTTCGCAATCCCAGACGCGTCAGAAAGGATGCCAGCAAGATAGCTACATTATAATCTTGATCACATGCATGGATTTGCTTCCAAAGGCTTTCCGGCAAATACGCTAGGAAAGCTTGGTAATCTTGAGTCTGCCCTTGCTTGCGACGTTGTTCCGCCACATGCAAGCCACGATGGGCTGCTGCACGCAAAGATTGCAAGTCAGCGTCCTTCCAGAGAGCCGTTTGCTGATTCAAAATACCGAGCACGATCTGCAAAGTACCATCATTGTCAATTTCCCTTTCCAATTTGTCGCTCACATCTTTCAAAACTTTGGGGTACTCTGCGGGTTTGCGTCCGATGTAGTCTGGAAGCAATTCTATGTAATCTTGCAGGGCCATGCGCGCAGGGTGCTTTTGCGCTGTTCGCGTTTTTTCTAAACTGTGCGGCTGCGAAACATGAACGACTACTGTTTTTGGATGATTTCAAATGATTTTGAACGAAACCTCATCTTGCGACCTATTTTAGACTGATATTTGAGACATTTTGATCAATTTTCATGATTCGTTGGATTTCGAAGATTTAGCTAAGTTTTTTGCTAACCTAAACTAAGTTTTTTGGCTCTTTTTCAACATAAAACTTACCAGAACTTAGTAAGTTCTGCTAACCATTTATAACTACCTTGTAATCCATATACCTATTTTTTTCGGGTTGAAGGGGATTAACCTGGTTATTCCAACATTGAGGCAAAAAAACGGGATTTTCTGCAATAACCTGGTTTTTCCATATTTATTCATTTTACATGGTTCAGGATGGCAACCCATTGAGCCATATACATAATCAAGTGATAAGTTCATGCATTTATCCAAGAACATCCAGAATTGATCATGAACATTTGGAACAAAACCGGTTGGACCAAGAACATAGTTTATTGTTCACATCATTTCGCCATGTGTTCACATGTTATTGTTGAAAATTATATGAAGGGGTTGCATCAATATATGAATTAATGTCAAATTGGAGAACTTGGGGCTGTTGATAGTGCCCAACAATGTTATCCCTCTTAAGCGCCACGGCCTGCAATGCTATGATCGGCTTCACCAACCACCTCCTGGACTTTGATCCATCAGTCCGGGATCCCATTTTGCCGGCGTCAGAGTTCATCTGGCAGCATGATAGATCTATTCGATCTATATCTATAACTTGATTCCGGGGATGAGCATTTGGAATCATTTGGTATCTATGTATGTTTCACCTACTTACATGTTTTGATCTCGAGATCTATTTGTTTTATCCATGCAATGGTATGGGGCAAGTTTTGTATATATCAAAGATTGCACTTTGCTGACCGCTCTACCGCAGGCATTTGAAAACTCATAGTGGTGAAGTTTCAGGGTGTCCAGGCTATACCCTAGTCTAGGCTTTGCTTGGCCTAATGGCGGATGTCCAGGGTTTGGGAGAAGAGTGGGAACGCAATGGGGAAATTAGAGAACGTATGCGTGAATCGACCACGCTGTGCATCCGACCAGATGGTCACAAGTGGTGTGAGGCGACTAGACCAAATTGTGTCAACAACATCCATGTGCTCATCCCCATCCTCCACCGGATGCGTGAATGTGATGATTGGAAGTTGCCATGCCTAGAGGCTTTGAAAGCTCAGGTTGCTGTTTGTCACAATCGGTTGGGTCTCAAGATCAAAGAAGCCGACATTTACACATCAGCAATTGAAATGAAGAAGATGACTTCTTTCATCAAGAGACGAACTCGACGTATGGAATGCACGAAGGACTGATTGTTTGTTTTGGTATATATGGTCAAAAAAAATCACATCCGATGGGTGAAACAAATAGCTCAGCATGATGCTTCTCAGCCCTTCTGGGGATTATATATGATGGTGACATGATCCATGTATCTTTACTAATCCCAACGGGTAGATTCGAACCCTTAAAACCAAAAACATCTTAATTGATCACAACATCAAGATATATACATTATAACTAAAAATATCTATTCCCTTTTTCTTTTTGGATATAACCCCCAGTGGGCCATGCACGGCTGCTGAATCGTGCCAGGACGTCAAATTTCATGAGCTCATCTTGGCACTTGACCCATCTGCAAAGGACTGGACTGATGTGCAAAATCAGTATGAAATTGTGTCTTATGTGGGAATTAGTATACAATGGAAATAATTGTTTCTGGGTTAAAATATCTGAAATTAACATCTAATCAACATACATAAGTTAAGTCCCATGAAATTTGAACCAACAAAGATCTTGTAGGAGTTTTGTCATTATATATGTTGTCATCCTTCATCCTCCCTTTCTAGGATGCCATCGATGCATACATGTCTACGGTCTCAGCAAAGTCCCTATCCAAACAATTCTCCTTTGTGGACAATGAATCGGAACCAGATGATCCTGAAATCCTTCAAGATATGGATGCTTACAAGCGTTGGTTGAATGAGATGGATGCAGAACAATCAGCCCCACAGACTTCGGGAGCGAAGCCTTCTGAGAACAAGGATTCCGAGGGGACCATCAAGCATTGTGGGATGTGCAAGCAACAGGAGTGTATCTAGGTCAATTATATATATACTTTGAACACGTGTTTTGATTCAATCAATGATGGAAAACAATCTACAATTTCTGCCTAACTACATTATATAATGTTTTGGGATTCTCCAAGTGCTATTGTTGCTAACCTAGCCCGATCCAGCCCAGGCATCTGCAAGCGACTCAGCCAGCTGAAGTTTCTCATCGCGGAGAAGAAGAAGAAGATCCAGTAGTTTCCTGAGATGGGGTTTGCAGGCGACCCCAGGTGAGAGATATATACCTTATATTGAATGCTTTGATCAGATATTAACAACATATCAGATTCGTAAATATTGGGTTATCTTTGTAGTTGATCTCTATGTATTTTTTGATATCGATCCATGCCATGCATTCAACATTGGCTATATATGGAAAAATGACTACATGACCAGAAACATTGTCCTTTAATAGTCAACTAATGTTCCCGATATCTGATTATCACTTGTACTGCGTTTTTTTTGGGGGTCAACCTTAGGTCAACCTTTCCCCAGTCCACAGAATCCGACCCAACGAGATCACTCTCATGGGCATGAACCAATCTCAGGCGATATGGGGATGCGCAGCAACCACAGTTTTATCTGGGCCAAGGCTGGGCCCGTTGAAGTACGCTACAAGTGGAAAGCAAAGCCTGCACAAACGTTTGCAGTTGAAATATATGTCGCTATAATTATAATGTGGCAAATGACTTGTTGTGTTGGGGTTGTGTTGGGGTATGTTGGGGTTGTTTGCATTTTTGAGATTTTGTTTCAACATATACACGCATGTAGGTGCAAGACTTGATTTGCATCATTTGCAGCAATACAATTTACATGTTTTTGCTTATAGAATGTTCACATATATTTTCTAACAAGTGTCCACATCATCCGCGGTGCCCCCTCCAGGTGCGAAGCCCACAGCCACGAGGACTGGGTCTGTTGCTGACACTCACGACACCCAGCCGCTGGTAGAGGGATCAATCATGGACTTGGAGCCGCCCGAACAAGATTCCCAAGATGCCCCAACAGACACCCTTGACTTTCTGACGCAGCCGGATAGCCCTCACAAAGAAGATCCTCCCCAGGCACTTGTTTTTACATTCCGGGTTTGGAAACATTGTATATATAGGACATGTTTTTTAGTTTAAATTTACATTGATATTTCAAACTGATATTTCCACAAAGGTTTCATCTAGTAAATTTGTTGTTTCCTAACATATATATATAGTTATAACTTCTTGCAAAATATAACTTCTTGCAAAACCATGATATTTGCTTGGCCTTGCCCCTGAAGGTGTTGACTCGCCGGGAGCAACTTGAGTTGAAAAGCAAGGCAAAGGATGGAGAGCTAGAAGGTGAGGAAGGGGAAGAGCAGGTGGAAGGGTCAGAGCAGAACCAGGGTAAGGGAAAAGGCAGGGGAAGGGGAAGAGGAAGGGGAAAGGCGGCTGCAAAGCCAAAAGCAAAGGTCAAAGCAGAGAAGGCAAGCAAGGCAGGTAGCGATGCTGAGGCAAAGGGTGAGGTAAAGACCAAGACAAAGGCCAAGGCGAAGGCAAAGGCCCGTTCCAAGAAAGGCAAGACAGAGAAGAATGGTAATGATGATGAAGCAGAGGTAGACGAGACAAAGGTAGGCGAGGGAGAGCAGAGCGACATGGAAGAAGTCAAGACACCCGTGGATGAGATCGATGAGGTTACAACCCCCAAGAGAAAGCTTTTTGATCAGTCAGGCGATGAGCAAGAGTGCAGTCCCCAGCCTGACAGGCGAGAGCACCTGAAAAGACTTGAAAACGAAATGCTCCCCAAACCTGTCCGCAAAGCTCGCAAGGGCAAGGCTGCTGAGCCAGTTGTTCAGTCAGAGGTCCCAGAAGAGTCCGCGCCAAGTGCAGGCAGTGAGGCAAAGGGCAAGGGCAAGGGCAAGGGGCGGGGTCGTGGGAATGGCAAAAAAGTTGTCAAGTCCCCCAAAGTCAAGGCCTCAATCTTGCAGTCACCAGCCGTGAAGAAGGAGAAAAAACGCCGCCAACGCCGAGCCCCCCTCATCCTGACCGAGGAGACCTTGGAGGATAAGATCATGCAAGGCCTGTTCGTCGAACACATGAAGCCTGTGGATTGCCTTACCTACCAGGACTTACAGACCCACTTGACCACCAATGGGGGCCTCTCAGGGTACAAGTGGTGCTCCCTGTCGGTCTATTGGGGTCGAAAGGCTTGTGGTGTCAAGTTCAAGGGTGACCCAGCAGAGCCACAGATTGCATACTTTGCATACAAGCACCCGAAGATCGCATCGTACAATCATTTGATGTGTGTTGCCTATGTCTCGGCTGGTCTGTTGGTTTCTTTACTGAATTGCAGGTAAGGGTTGGATAAGTGGTTGCTACCATGTAATTGAAAACATGTTGAATTATAGCAATCAACTTACGGTGAACATGTTTCAACCAATGATTTGTCAGTCACATATGCATTGCGCAAGCAGCGTGTGATGTATAAATTCTTCAGGTGACCGTATGAAAACCTATTTTTCACCCTATTGCGAATCTATGTGGTATGTTTTTTTATTGTATAGCATTATATAGATGTCGTATTGTTTATACAACTTCCTTTTTTTGGTTTCCATTTTCTAGGAACGTGTTTATGAAACATGCAAAACAAATTATACCTGCTCACCACGGCCGAGGCTGAATGGGTGGATACGCAGGATGCTGATGTCGATATGACGGACAAGAGTCCGACTTCGCTTTTTGGAAATGAGTTTGGACGTATCAAGTTCAATGGCATGGCAGCTTTGGATGAGCTGGCAAAGACCATGCCAGCAGCTGGAGCATAGACCCGCACAATCTATAAGCACTGTCCAATTCACACGTGCTTGTGGGACCAAATGTAATGCAAATCAATGTAAACTAAAACATATATGTATATAGCATAATATTGTTTCATATATGTTAATTTCAGTTTCTGTGTATTTCTGTATATTCATTTGAGAATATGAGTTTGCTATGCATGCTCATTTGTTTCAGTTCATTCCGGGGAAGGTCCAAGTCATGTGTGCGGACCAGCTTCGCTTTAAAATCCAATCGCTGTTGGCCATTTACCTGGGCTGTCGTGATGCGTGGGCCTGTGATAAAAGAAAACAATGAAAATCATAAAGTTACCACTGATCATCCAACTGGTCATATCCGAGACTTGATTAGTAGAGGTTACCTGTTATATATTTTGTTGGGTATAGTGTAAGACCATCTGCGTTGCTAGTTCTTCTATATAGTGCTGACTATGTGTGGCTTGGAGCCTTGGTGATTTCTGCCCATGCCCATGACACGTCATGCCTAGGTAGCGAAGGTGTCAGGTTTTCCCATGGGAATATTAGTGGGTATACTTCCCATCAATCTTTGAACGGTCTTAAAGTGACAAGACTACTTAGTGTTTGGGATGAAGCGCATGGGGATAGCCTCATGCATGTGAGCGCAGCCGGGCTGATGAAGAAAAAAAAATGGCACCATATGCAACCTGTGTGTCGCATTGATGTTTCGAATTGAAATCAGAAAAAAAGTAGGAGCAACACTGGAATTAAATATAAGGTGCCAATCCTTCATCATACATACCAAACTTCCGAGGGTCTGCTTGCTGCTCGTTTGTTGCAACAACTTAGTGTCCCCAAACCCGTACAATCTCCCCAGGATCTGTTTACATCTATCGATCTAAATACTTTATACCCCAATATCCTGAACATGTCCAATCTATATTGGTGCGGTTCAATGAACTATTTGCTCATGGTTAAACACACCCATATCAATTCCGATTGGGATAAAATTTATCTGTTGTTTCTAGTTGGGGTTGGTGTTCCCTGTGAATTAAATCCTTAACATGTTTCCTCCCAAGTCACTTTCCATCCAAAGATTCAGAAAGTCCAAGATATATCAACTTCGCGATTGCCCAGGTCAATGCCTCGGCATTTTCAGGCTGGCAAGGTCAAGAACAAATGGGCCATCAAACGGGGCCTTGAAAATTTCAAAGGTGTTCTTGGCATGTTTAGACTTCAATGGGAGCATTGTCATTTGAGCAAATTCAGATTACCAAAAATGATGCTACATGTGCATGTTTTTGTCAAACTGTCAAATGACTTGATGGTACAAAAGGTGCCATGCGAACGGGTGGGGATGTAGTGTCATTGTGGCATCAGCTGATGCATGACTTCTGCATTTTTCAGGGAACAAAAAAACTGGACAGCATCAACAGCAATCAATTTTGGAAAGAACATATTTTCAAGGGTATAAAGTTAAAGCATGATTCCAGTTAAAATATCCACCATAGGGATTACAGCTTTAGCGAGCTTGATTGTTATGTTTTCTTCTGGGGTTGGGGTGGCACTGACTTCAGCCCTCGTTGTGGGATTTAGCACCATGTGGTCGCCCAAGTTCGTCGATAGCCTCATGGCCCGCTTAAAGGCTATGGGGGCCCCGAAGGTGCCATGATTGCGCTTAGAAGCATGCATGCTTCATGCTAGATCAGGATGATGCACCATACTATCCAACATTTTGCTGAATACCCGAAATTTCATATATCGTTTTTTTTCTGAAGAATAAAACAAGTTCATGGGACTACATTGTAAGATCTTTGAGCATCTCACACCCAAGCAGGGGTTACTGCCTTAGGTGCTGCTATTCGCAACGCTCATGGTCTTTTGGACCCAGATGCCACCGGGCTTTCAGGACGGCAGTGTGTTGGTCAATGTAAGTCCAACAGAATTTGACTTCTCTCCTGACGATCATGGTTTAAATAAAACAATAATATTTAAATGTCCTTCCGTTATACACACAATTGGAGTGTTTTCCTTATATAGCAATGGTTTCTTAAAGATTTATAATATATCTTTATCATTCCCTATACTTTGACTTTGTCCCAGGACACACCGAAACCATTTCAGTGGGTGGAGTTTTTCGCTGGAGAGGCTCAGGCAACTGAGCAAATGAAATATTATGGAGGCAGAACAACAGCAAGGTTGGATATCGTTTACATGAGTGACAAAAATGGAGTGCCCGGGACCAACCCTATGGATATAACATCCCCTTGTGGAATGGCGAATCTTGGACTGTTTTTTTTCTTATATTATAATGCTCGTTTGAGTTCAGCCCATGTTGGCGGCTGTTCCCCCAAACGTCCCCCAAGGTTAAAAAAATACAAGATATTATAGTTTCCATCATCATCTTGAAAAACACATATAAGGACAGCTCTTCAGACCGTACTTCGTGGTGACCATGAGAAGGGGTGGGCATGCCACTTTGGTCTGAAGTGTGCATCATGGACATCCATTAATTCTGGCACAAGTGGTCGCAGTGCATGCAGTTCTATTGGCAACTTAGATTACCAAAGTGTGTTGACATCAAATTGCATGGCAAGTCGGAACCTTGTCTGAAAGAAAACATAATCGCAGCATTTTATGTTTCTTGTCCAATATACTTCAGTATATACAAAAATGACCCTTAAATTTAGGGAAAGTTTCACCCAACTAAACAAAGCCAAACCTGTTTTCTTTTGACGATCCTGCAAGTAAGTAAATTCACCATTCATAAGACATGTGTTAGACCAATGTCCTGCCAGTCCCAAGGATGATACTCTTGATGATGATCGTAGTGTGCTTGAATGGAACAATAATCTTGGAACAACCATTTGGTTCGTTCTTTGAACATTACCCAAGATGGCGAGATTTCGTGATGATGCTTCTTCGTCATGGTGGGAACGGTGCGGTGTCTAGGCTGAACCTTCTAATGTATATACCGTACCCATATAGTGTTAAACCCTCCGCCTCGAGCTGCCAGGTTGCATCTGGAAATTGTATGATAAGGTCAAGCTTGTTGGTCCTCAAGGATTTTCGAAGGGGGACCCACAATTTCCAGTGTCGCTGGTGGTGGATTCTTTCAGCAATTATACACCAATTGCCGCCAAAAACGGAATATATAAGAATCATGATATCACACACGCTATACCTGTTTGTACGATGACCCCACAAAGTAATTCCCATCAAGACTGTGTGGATCTTAGGGTGGATGGATGAATGTTTTATACGTGCTCTTATTTGGGACCACAGGTCAAAACTTTGTTGGTAGTGGTAACCTTCATATGGCAAGAAGGAACTTAGGTACACCGTACAACATGGTATATGCTGCACTATGGTGGACCTACACCAAAGCGACATGTGGCTTGGGCAAATAGCCGTCACATTGGTCGCCTAAACCTTGGGCGATTGATAGGGTGGGCCAAGCGCAAAAGGGAGCTTGCTTCACGTGGCCAAGCACCACCTCAACTAGTCCAGAAATACTTCGACAAGTCGGGCAAGAGACGTTACAAAGGAACGTCGAAGTTGCGTTCCAGCGAGTGGGGCTCCTAGTTGATCGAAACACCATCTGAGTGATTGTAATATAAGCCATAAGTTCTTTACATATGGCGATTATATCCTTGGTTGGCCATGGTCAATTTGGTTTGTGAACCTTGATTCTGCGAACCATTTGCGTTATGGTTGAATCTTATTGTAATGTTGGGGGCATTGTTGACCTGAAAGAGTTGTAATTCATATTATACAATATAATTGTCAAAGTGGTATATGGCATCAAACAGTCAGCTCTTGGAACTTAGGAACTATCCACCAGCTTTTGGGCGAAAAATGAGTGATTTGTGGAACCAATTGGTTTCTGAGAAGTCTGGCATGCCAAGCTTGCCAGACCCCATTCCCCCAGCTCTAGAGACGTTTACAAGTCTCGACATGGACGATGTTTGGACAGAGGCTGATATGCCAGCTGTTTGCCGTTATCTTCGAGGAGGGACATCCTTGAGGATTCCTGACTCTTTCCGGGATGTTTTGCCCAAAAAAATTTAGATCATTTGCCATTCTGTGGGGTTTGTTTGAAACCGTCTTCGGCCCACTTAGGATTCAATAGCCACCCAAAGGTCTCTGAAGAGCTTTTTATGAAATTACCAGGTTATTCAAAAAAAACCAGCTATTGTGAGGAAATATCAGGTTTTACTGAAAAAAAAGCAGGTTATTTTCGCGTAATTTACCCGTAATTTTACCACCCGTAATTTTCCGTAATATACCCATAATTTTCCGTAATTTACCCGTAAAATATTATGGGTATTTTCCGAATAACCTGCTTTTTTAGCGATGATTTTAACATGATTTTTTACTGACTTATGTTGGCTCCTGATGGGTTTGGATTGGTTTCACCCCATTTTTGAATGGCTTAGTCTGAACAAATCAGAAATACTGTGGATGAATGCCACTAATTAGATTGTAGCTTCGATGTGCAAGTAGCAGAAAAGGAACACAACTGATACATGCACCTTTTTAGTGATGGAATGATGTCACAATTGTGATACAGTTAGACCACAAAAAGAAAAAACATGTTGTATCAATCTAGCATTTGGCTTGAAGGGAAGCTTGTGGACATATTCCCAATCTACAAAAGTCGAACCATGGCTTTCATGAGGGCAGGGACATCAGAAACTTTGTTGTCCCAGCAATGGAGCACCAGTGATATGCTTGAGGGTCTTAGCACCATCCTGGGCGATTCCTCGACCAAGCTTCCGGAAAGCTTAGCAGAGCTGGAGGCCAGAGCCAACTACAGTCAACATACCTCGGTCAGGTCATTTTTTTTGGGTGGTGGTGATTAACTATGGCCCTTGAATATCGAACTATATGAGAGGGGTATTGCTTGATCAAGATGTAGCATATTTAAATGGGGACAAGATCATAATATGGTTTGATGATTGTATGTTATTGGTCTTTTATTTTGATTTAGCATTGACAAGTTAAACATGCTCTAGTCGATCTGCTTGTGACCAAAGATTCTGTTCAATCACAACATTTGGTGTGTTTCCTTTTGACCTCATGTATATATACCTTATACTCTCTATTTCCTGGGGGCAGGGGTCTCGCCATGTGCTGGCAGGCATTGGAGAGGATGATTTCTGATGTGGAAGCGAACCAGTCCCAGGTGTTAGATGGGGTGAGTGGAACAGTAACACATGCATGTATATATGCATGCATGCATGTGATATTTACTTTGTTCTTAAGGCATGGCATCGAGACCAACATATATTTTCAATGTATCTGAAAAACACAACCAACATTCAAAGCATCACTGAACTAACGAATCCATTTCGACTTCATACCTTACCC